>CM040122.1:254339984-254697954 GCA_022559845.1 Amorphophallus konjac
GATCACACACAATGGATTCTTGGGTTGACGGATTATTATTAACAAGTGTATATATTAATTCCTTTTAATTCCTTTTGGAAAGGAGTGTAAATGGAGCTTAATACATATGTATAATAGTGGATAGGACATATATACAGTTTCGGTCTTTTAGAACCCTTTTCTAATAAACCTAAACTCTATATATAGCCACCTACGCGATGCTCTTTCGAGCCTTCACTTCTTTCCTTCCCTTAAGCTAACCAAGCATTAAGCTTAAGGGAGAGGTTAAGCCTCCCCCCTTTCTCCCCCTTGCTCTCTCTCTCTCCAGAAGGTGATAGAGCCGGGGAAGGTCGTGCCGGGGAGGTACCGTCGCTGCGCAAGGGTCCGTGTGGATCTGCTCTAGAGGCCGTACAGCTGTGCAGCTCGGTTTCTCTGCATCGGGCTTAGCGGACAGCGTCGTTCCGCGCAAGGTGAAACACGCAACCCGTAATTAGGGGTTTAGAAACACCGATTAGAGTATAGATTAAGCTTTCCATAGCACTGGGATCGGACAAATTAAATTTTTGTTATCCGCTGCGTTGCCCGTAGGTGCTGTGCGAAACCTTACAGTGGTATCAGAGCCAGGTTCGCGCTCTGGTCGGTGTTTTTATCGCCGTTTAGAACCATGTTTTAGGGGCATTAAAAATCTTCAATTATAATTTGTAGAATGGGATGCTGGGCATCTCAGTTCTTGCTGGATGCTGGGCATTCAAGCAGCAAATTTTTTTTAAAAAAAAAAGATTTAGCGCCCGCGGGCGCTGACCCGCGGGGGGCGCGGCGGCGCGCCGCAGGCGACGGCGGGCGCCCACGTTCGGCGCGTTCGCCCACGCGTCGCACGTGGGCGGCGCGCCCAGCGCCTGCCGATAGATTTTTTTTTATTTTAATAAAAAAATTGCTCTTTTTTTTTACTTTTAATTTATTGTGTTATAATATGATAATATATATATTAGATATATACATTAAAATACAACAGTAAATTAAATCAAATTTTATCTAGTCAGTTAAATAGTCTTATCTCAATGGTAAATGTCAAAAGTTAATTTTTATTTAACACGTTGAATTTACCGAGGTGAGATAATTACTATTTACTTTGGGATAAAATGGTAATAATTGAAGTTACTTCAGTAATTTTAATTTTTAAATTTTAATTATTATATAATTAGAAATTTTAAATTTTATTAAAGTTAAATGTGAAAATTTTAATTATTTAAATTTTAATTATTAGATAATTGTTAAATTCAAAATTTAGAATTTAGAAAGTTACTAATTGTGGATAATTGTATTATTTTAAATTTACTTTCAAACAAAAATTATTGGATAATTAGTTTGAATTTAAATTTAAATTATTGGCATGTTTAAATTTTAAATTTAAATTTGATTATTGGATAATTAAATTTAAATTTAGATTTAATTAATTATCTCAATTAGAAGCCCCTGTAGAAAATGATGGTTCTTTACGTGTTTTACTTTGATTACCTTGTATTGGCCTGCTTGTGTGTTTAATTTTAGTTAATCATGCTTTGATTTTTAAAATTAAACAAACTAGCCTGTTTTTGTTTGCACATCCCATTTTTAAATTCAAAGTAAGGATTATTTTCAGAAAATAAACCTTGATTGATTTTATTTGAATGGGTTGACAAGTGATCATGTACTTGGATTAATGTAATTAATTGGGGTCTGCGAACCTCCTTTCTCTCTCTGTTAAAATTCTAATGTACTTCTATCTTCCTCATTGTTGTACTCGCCCTGAGGGCTGCTGGAATTTGAGTCACATGTAATTTAATTTTTCCGGCCTGCGTGCCGTGTAAAAGTTGTAATTGATGCGGCGTCGGAGTTTGAAAGCGCGGAGCACACCAGACGAGGACGATCCAGCTGCTTCGGAAGCGGGCCGGATGTCTTAGTTACATTAGGGTTAAAGTCCATGATCACTTGCGTTTATTTTGCATTGGATGCATTTATTTTGTGCAAACTACTAGGTACGGTAAATATATTGGATATATTTATATTACCACCTAGGGTGAGATCAAGATAAAATTAAATTCCCTCGCGATTAAATTTTAGATCTGGTAAGCGTGGCTCTAGAGTCATCGTGGCCCTCCATCATTGTGGAGTGAATGAACATCTTCATTTCATGGATTTGTTGTGTTTTCCACAAGGTCCATGAGTTTGGGGACGGGATTAAACTCCAAGGCTCGGCCTCAATGGGGTGAGGAATTGAACTCGATTTGTTGTGCTTTCCACAAGGGTCGGGTCATGAACTCATTGCTATGTTGTAATGATGGTTAGATCTAACCGAGAATATCCTTTGTTGTGCTTTCCACAAGGGGATGATTTCTCGGGGGCCGAATATCGGATATTGCATTAGATGCAAGTGCCTGTTGACTGCCCTTGAGATGGTGTATGGCTTGTTGTGCTTTCCACAAGGTCGTACATCAGTCTCGTTGGGATTCTGACCCACTAGGTTGATCCGTTGATCTCCCGTTCTATATACTGAGGGTTATATAGTTCGATCGAAAAATAGTGGGACTAACTAAGATAGAAAATCACATCTAAGTTAGAATTTGAACACATGCTAAGTTATCTTTTATTTCTTATCCAGATTACAATGTCGTCGTCCAACCCCCTCCGCGGCATCTTGGATGCAAATAGATTAACTGGACCGAATTACTCGGATTGGCTGCGTAATCTACGCATAGTCCTTACCGCCGAAAAGATTGCGTACGTGTTGGACACGGTTCATTCTGAGCCAGCTCCTGATGCCGACGAGGGCGAGTTACTGGCTTATGCCAAGTGGTCTGAGGACTCCTCCCTAGCCCAATGTTACATGTTGGCCTCTATGGCTCCTGAGCTACAGAGGCAATTTGAAAAGACTGATTGTAGAAGTATACTTCTCAATCTACGCCAGCTCTTCGGGGAGCAGGGTAGGATTGAGAGGTATGACATCTCCAAAAGGCTTTTCAGGACACGGATGTCTGAGGGTTCATCAGTACAGGCTCCATGTACTGAAAATGATGGAGTGGATTGAAAGACTCAATGCTTTGGGGTTCAAGTTGGATCTTGAACTATGCATTGATCTTATACTCCAGTCATTGCCCGATTCCTTTTCTTCCTTCATCATGAACTTTAACATGAACAGGATTGAAGCAACTCTCCCAAAGCTGCTCAATATGTTAAAGAGTGCTGAAGGAACCATGCAGAAAGATAAACATCTTCGTCTGTAATGATTGTTGGCCGGGCCAACAAGAAAAGGAAGGCCACCCAATATCCACCACAAGTAACAAAGGGAAGGGAAAGAAAAAGGGCCACGGGTAAGCAACTCGCCTAAAGTTGACAAAGGGAAGGGCAAGAAGAATGAAAAGGAAGACAAATGTTTTCGATGCGGGGAAACTGGGCATTGGAAAAGGAATTGCAAGGCAATTCTAAATGAAGGTATTTTTGTCATAGACCTTAATTTGTCATATATGGAATCCACATCATGGGTATTGGATACTGGATGTGCATCTCATATCTGCAATTCTGTGCACGTGCTGGCAAATAGAAGGTGATTGGGCAAAAAGGAGATTGAACTGAGGATGGGCAATGGAGCTTTAGTTGCTGCCAAAGCTGTCGGGACTGCACGCCTCAGTTTACCTTCAAGAGTCATTCTGGAGCTGAATGACTGTTATTATGTTCCTAATATTATTAAGAACATTATTTCAATCTCTGGCTTGTATAACATTGGATATACATTGGCTTTTAATAGCACTGGGTGCTCTATAATGAATAATGGTTTGATTATAGCCAATGGTTCATTAGTCAATGGTCTTTATGTATTAGATACATGTTCTAATGTTATGCAAATTTCTAATGCTGATGAAGTGAATTCTGCATATCTATGGCATTGCAGACTTGGTCATGTAGGTGAGAAAAGAGTCTCTCACTTACACTCAAATGGGTATTTGAATTCGTTCGAATATAAGCCATTTGATACATGTGAGTCGTGTCTCATGGGGAAAATGACCAAGGCTCCCTTTGGTGGACATGGTGAGAGGGCTGTTGACCTTCTCGAGCTCATACACTCGGATGTGTGTGGACCCATGTCCATAGAAGCAAAAGGAGGTTATCTCTATTTCATTTCTTTTATTGATGACTTCTCCAGATATGGCTATGTGTATTTAATGAGACATAAGTCACAAGCCTTTGAGAAGTTTAAGGAATACAAGAATGAAGTAGAGAAACAGACTGGCAAAAGTATTAAGGCTCTTCGATCGGATCGAGGAGGTGAATACTTAAGCCATGAATTCACTTCTTATCTTAAAGACCATGAATAGTTTCTCAGTGGACTCCACCGTATACACCACAGCATAATGGTGTATCCGAGAGGAGAAACATGACCTTGTTAGACATGGTCCGATCCATGATGTCTATGTCAGGACTACCCTTGTCTCTCTGGGGCTATGCGTTAGAGACTGCGGCTTATTTATTGAATAGGATATCAAGTAAATCAGTTCCTTCTATACCATATGAGATATGGAAGGGCAGGAAACCAAATTTTAATCACATTAAAATTTGGGGGTGTCCTGCTCATGTAAAGAAGAACGAGAGTGATAAGCTTGAGTCGAGAACCGATAAGTGTAGGTTTGTGGGATATCCAAAGGAGACGTTTGGATATTATTTCTATCACCCTTCTGAGCAAAGGGTCTTAGTGGCCAAGAGAGCTGTATTTCTGGAAAGAGAATATCTACTCCAGAAAAATAGTGGGAGCCAGATAGAATTGGACGAGGTCCAAGAACCACAACCCATAGACACACACTCATTAGATGAGACTGTATCGGTTGATCCTATTCAAGGTGAAACACTGACACTACGGAGATCTGGTAGACTACCGAGAGAACCTGAGAGATATGTTGGACATGTCTCAGAGGGTCCTCTAAGGTATGTATCGATGAGGATGATGATGCTCAGTCGTACCAGGAGGCGATCCGTAGTGTAGACTCCGAGAAATGGCAAGAGGCAATGGATTCAGAGATCCAGTCCATGTACACCAATAAAGTTTGGAACTTAGTTGATGTACCCGAAGGGAAGGTCCCTATCGGCTGCAAATGGATTTTCAAAAGGAAAATCGGTGCAGATGGACAGGTTGACACATACAAGGCTAGACTAGTGGCGAAAGGATATCGTCAAAGGCAAGGCATTGACTATGACAAGACGTTTTCGCCGGTAGCCATGGTTAAGTCAATCAGAATCCTCTTTGCCATTGCTGCATACCTGGATTATGAGATCTGGCAAATGGATGTGAAGACAGCTTTTCTTAATGGAAACCTGTCAGAAGAGGTGTACATGGTACAGCCTGAGGGATTCACCTCCAAGCCACATCCTAATAAGGTATGCAAACTTCAAAGGTCCATTTATGGATTAAAGCAGGCATCTAGAAGCTGGAACTTAAGATTTGACGAGGCTGTCAAATCTTTCAACTTCATTCGGAATGAAGATGAACCCTGTGTTTACAAGAAGGTCAGTGAGAGCTCTGTGACCTTCTTGGTCCTTTATGTTGATGACATCTTACTCGTTGGGAATGATGTAGGGATGTTGACATCAACTAAGTCTTGGTTGTCCAAGACTTCTCCATGAAGGATTTGGAGAAGCATCCTATGTGCTGGGCATAAGGATCTATCGAGATAGATCTAAAAGGATGCTAGGATTATCCAATCCATGTACATAGACACTATCCTCAAAAGGTTTAGGATGGAAAATTCCAAGAGAGGTCTCATTCCCATGAGACATGGAATTTGCCTATCCAAGGGGATGAGTCCTAAAACTTCTGAGGAGGTGGCACACATGAATAAGGTACCCTATGCTTCGGCGATAGGGTCAATCATGTATGCAATGCTATGTACACGGTCCTGATGTTGCCAATGCTTTAAGCATTGTCAGTAGATATCAGGCAAATCCAGGCGAAGAGCACTGGAAGGCAGTAAAGGGTATCCTTAAGTACCTGCGAAGGGCTAAGGATCTTTTTCTGCTTTATGGAGGAGAGGACTACAGCTTAGAGCTTACACAGATTCTAGTTTCCAGTCAGATCCAGATGACTCAAATCTATGTCTGGATTTGTATTCATGTTGAATGGAGGGGCAGTCAGTTTGAGAAGCTCCAAACAAGACACGATTGCAGACTCGACGACGGAGGCAGAATATATTGCTGCAGCTGAAGCTGCTAAGGAAGCCGTCTGGATGAAGAAATTCATCTTGGAACTTGGCGTAGTTCCGAGATATCAGCTCCATCCCATTATTTTGTGATAATAATGGGGCCATCGCCCAGACGAAGGAACCGAGATCTCACCAAAGATCAAAGCATATTCTCAGGCGCTTTCACCTTATTCGGGAGATTGTTGATCGTGGAGATGTGATGGTAGAGCGTGTACCGTTAGAAGATAACATAGCAGATCCACTGACTAAGCCTTTGACACAGACTGTATTTGAGCGTCATCGGGATAAGATGGGCCTCAAAGTTGTGGGCAATTGGCTGTAGTTCAAGTGGGAGATTGTTAGTGTTGGTGTGCTACAGGCCAATTTCGGGTCGGGTAGGCCCAATAGTTGTACGATCTTGTTCATTAATAAAGTGTGTTTGAGCGTAAATATGCGATTGTGTTACTTTACGTTGTCCCTAGGATATGTGGTTGTAAAGTCAGCTCGAGATTGGATCTCGAACATGAGACTTACTTTACATGAACACATACCTTAAACTGTTCCTGGTTGGAGGGTAATCACTCGGGACTTTGATTACCTATTAAACCAGTACACATGATGTGTCAGTGACCAGTCTCATGGTCATTGGTGCGGGGCACTGTGGACGCACTTTCCGTTAAACTGTTGTTCCGGTTCGTCTGTTGGTTTTATTAAGTGCGTGGGCGTGCCAGTCACCGGAGTGACAATTTATTCGGGCTCCGGAGAGCCCATGGTGCGCTCGATCTGACTTCGTCAGACGATTGTGTGGTTCGTGTCGGGACCGAATCCCGTCGCGCCATGAAGGTCACGACGTCATTTACATCCCTCATACGAGGGAATACCCTTGATTAATTGCCGAAATTAGAGGCCCCGCGGCCGAAAGGAGTAACACTAATTATACGAGAGAGATAGGGATGGGTCACACTGAAAGTTGTATTAAGGCCATAAACTGTCGGCCGTGTCGGCCACTCGTAGACCTTTTGTATTCGGACACAAGTCCGTGGCAGCGTCACAATGAGAAAACCGAGGTAGATCCCTCAAATGTCTGCCGAGCATGCTGCAATTTCAATGAGGTTCGGAAGGTATCCGGAACGAGAAAACAAATCCGGTCCGATTAGGATGTCGGCCCGAGGTTAGATCAAAGCCCGGCCATATCGGGGGAATTCCCGAGACTCGGGCTCGACCTAAAGGGGCAGCGTTGTTGTTCCTTTTGCCCCGGGTCCCGGGGAGAGAGCGGGCTGCGGCGTGGGCATTAGCGTCTTTTATCTAGAGCTTTCTAGGTTATACCTTCTGGGATTTCTGATTTGATGTTTACTATTTATTCGTGCCTTTGTCCGGGATGATTTCTCTTCTTCTATGCATGATTATTCTTATTATTATCATTGGTTTGTTATTTATTTTTTATTACCCCTCCCGCCTCTTTTATTATGATCAATATTGCGCATTTGGAGTCCTTCAATTAGCGTGATTTTTATTGATTTATTTGCTATTGTTGATGCCCTTATCGTGATGTATATATGCATGCATGTAGTGTGCCGGCGAAGGAGAGACGGGAGTGTACCGCTGGGTATTGGGTGTACCGCTGGGTGGCGAAGGGGTGTACCGGTGAGGGCTGCAAAGGGCGTACCGCTGGAGGCCAAAGGGGCGTACCGCTGGAGAGTGTGTCGGTGAAGGAGGGGGAGTGATATAAAGTCTATACGTTCCCCAGGCTCGAAGTCTATACGTTGCCAAGCCCAAAGTCCGTACACTGGAGCAGAGTGGAGCAAAGTCTACGCGTTGCAATTTGGAGTCTGTACGTCGACTGGCCCGGAGTCTGTACACTGGCCAAGTCTATACATCGGAGTGTGAAGTCTATACACTGCCCAAGTCTATACGCTGGATAAGTCTATACATTGGGGGTGTGAAGTCTATACACTGCCAAGTCTATACACTGGCCATCATGAAGTCTGTACGTTGGGATATGAAGTCTATACGCTGGATGCTCAAAATCTATACATTGCCCAGCATAAAGTCTGTACGTCGGTGTGTGAAGTCTATACACTACCCAAAGTCTATACGCTGGTTATCATGAAGTCTGTACGTTGGCTGGCTCAAGTCTATACGCTGGATAAGTCTATACATTGGAGTGTGAAGTCTATACACTGCCCAAGTCTATACACTGGCCACCATGAAGTCTGTACGTTGGCCAAGTCTATACAGTGGCTGAGGGTGTACCGGCGAAGGGAAGGAGTGTACCGCTGAAAGGGCCAGGAGGAGTGTGCCGCTGGGGGGCTCAGGGGGAGTGTGCCGCTGAAGGGTTGAAAGGGGGAGTGTACCGCTGAAGGGTTGAAAGGGGTGTACCGCTGAAGGCCAAGGGAGCGTGCCGCTGAAGGCCAATGAGGGCGTGCCGCTGAGGGCCAAAGGGGCGTACCGCTGAAGGTCAATGGGGCGTGAGGGTGGAGGCTCGATCAGTTTTTTGATTATTTGTTTTAAGGCTTTTCTTTTCTTCTTATCTTAACTTTCGTGTGGTTTTATATAAAACTCCTCCCGTGTTTTGTTCTCTTTGTTCGGTTCGATCTCTTTTCTTGTGGGTCGGAGGCTCGGGCTGCCGGGTGGTTAGTTAGCTCGGTTCAGTTCTCGTCGTGATGCCGGCAGTGGTTTGATGAGTTGGAAGGTTTCGTCAGTTATCTTGCTTGTTTGTTGCCTCCTTTTGCCTCTTTTAATTGTTTATTAGTTTCTCACAAAAATTCGGCAGCATTTCCCCTTGACCCGGGGCGTAAGGGAGATACAGGGAACGCGCCCACATGATGTGGCGGAACCCGACAACTGGAGGTGGGCCCCCGGGGGGGGGCAACACCTTTATAGAGACTCGGAAAACGCGAAGGAGAAACGACAGACCGAAGACATCTAAGGGACCTGGACTGGGACTGGACAAGGAGTAAGCTGAGGGACTGAAGGGCGTGCCGCTGAGGGCTGAACAGGGGGTGTGCCGCTGAGGGCTGAACAGGGGGTGTGCCGCTGAAGGCTGAACAGGGTGTGCCGCTGAAGGCTGAACAGGGTGTGCCGTTGGAGGCTGAACAGGGTGTGCCGTTGGAGGCTGAACAGGGTGTGCCGTTGGAGGCTGAACAGGGTGTGCCGCTGAAGGCCAAGGGTGGGCGCACCGCTGAAGGCTGATCTGGGCGTGCCGCTGAGGGCTGATCTGGGCGTGCCGCTGAGGGCTGGAAAGGTGTGCCGGCCAAAGGCCGGAAAGGTGCACCGCTGAGAGGCTTAAAAGGGGTGTTAGCAACTGGGGGGGGGTACTTGGTGGCTGTTCAGGAAAAGAGGAATAAAGATGGGGGGATTTCAAGGCCGGGAGTGGCCCATTAGTAACTGGGTGGTTGGGAGGAAAGAAGGGTACCTCCCCTTCTCCTCAAGCTCGGGAACACGGTAGATGGCCATAGAAGGGAATGAGTGAGGAGCTCACGGAGCCAAGGCCAACAGAAGGGGGAAACCTACATCGACGTGGAGGACCCTAAAGACGCCGGAGGAATAAGGAGACAGAGGGAGGAACGGATTGTCCGTCAGAAAAGCCCGCAAAGCCTAGCCTAAAACATCGAAGATCGAAAAGAAACCCGGAGAGGGTGGTTTTCATTCATGAGAATCAAGAGGGCGAGGCCCTTCATACATATGGCAAAAGCAAACTCCCCAAATGGGGCCATGGACAAGAGTAAGAAAGACCAAGAACGCCAGGAGGAATGGGATACAAGAGGGAAGAAGACATCCGGGCCTAAGACATCGGCCGCTATCCACAACCCTTTCCCCCAATACAACAAGCTCTCTCTCTCTTACTCTTGTTTCCTCCCGGTGGCCGTCGGACGGAGCTCAGGCCGGGAGGGCCTCTTCTTCTCTTCTTTCTCCGGTGTGTGTTGTGTGTCTCCCCGTCTGTCTCCGTGCGTCTGCCTCCTCCTTCGCCCTCCTTCTTCTTCCGTTCTCCTCTTCCTCTGCCTCTCTCCGTCCCTGTCTGTGTGTTCGTCCCCCTTTCTGTGTCGAAAGCAGGGGTCTTTTATACTACGGGCCGCCGGAGCCTTCGAGCACGGCCGTCGAAGGTGGGAAGTGGATTGTGATCATGGGGTTTGACCTGCCCCATCCTGGGTGTCAGTGGGGTAGGCTACGTGGCCCAACGATCAGCTGCCACCTCAGACGGCTCCACTGCGCGCCAAGGATGCGTAGGGTATGGGCTTCACGTCGTGCCGTTGAAAAGCTTCACGCTGTGCCGCTGAAGAGCCAAAAAGGCCTGCCGCTGAAGCCTTAGTAGGCTGTACCGCTGAAGACCCCTTTGGGCGTGCCGTTGAAGAGCCAAAAAGGCCTGCCGCTGAAGCCTTAGTAGGCTGTACCGCTGAAGACCCCTTTGGGCGTGCCGTTGAAGGCCCCAAAGGCCGTACCGCTGAAGCCTCAAAGGGCTGTGCCGCTGAAGGGCCTGCAGGACGTGCCGCTGAAGCCCCTGCAGGGCGTGCCGTTGAACACCCAGAGGGGGCGTGCCGGTGAAGCCACTTGGGGGCGTACCGTTGAAGGTCCCCCCTTGGGGTGTGCCGGTGAACCCCCATAGGGGTGTGCCGGCGAAGGCCGCGGCAGGGTATGCCGCTGAAGGCTTTCCAGGGCGTGTCGCTGGAGGCCCTTTGGGGTGTGCCGGTGAACCCACCCGGGGGCGTGCCGCTGAGCCCCAGGGAGTGTGCCGCTGAACACCCAAAGGGGTGTGCCGGTGAACCGACCTGGGGGCATGCCGCTGAGCAGCCTTGGGCTGTGCCGCTGAGCAGCCCAAGGGGGTGTGCCGGTGAACCCACCTGGGGGCGTACCGTTGAACAGCCTTGGGCTGTGCCGCTGAGCACCCCCGGGGGGGTGTGTATTTGGGGCCCGTTCTGAGCCCGTCGCGGACACGAGTCATGGCCCGTTTGATTTCCTTTGGGGCCCACGGACTGTGGGGCCTTTTGTGCTTGATTTCTCCGGGGTTTCTTCACTCGGCGCCGTTGTTGATGCTGGGCCGAACATGACACTTGGATGTGCAATTTTCGGTGTCCACAAATGCCCCCCACCCACGGGTATCGCAGGCGAAGGATGAGCCGGGCGGTGCCCGCGGGTGTCTCCGTCTCTTCTCTCTTTGTCGATGGCGGCGGGGTGTCGAGAGCCGACCTGGTTTGTTGTTTGTTGGTCTCTTTGTTAGTGCCGACGGAGCGTCGGGAGCTGAGGTAGTATGTTGGTCTCTTCATCAGTGCCGACGGAATGCCGGGAACTGAAGCAGTGTGTTGTCTCTTCGTCAGTGCCGACAGGGTGCCGGGAACTGACCTGGTCTCTTGTTCTCTTGGTCTCTTCGCCCGTGCCGACAGGGCGTCGGGAGCTGGCCTGGTCTGTTGTTCTCTTTGTCTCTTCGCCAGTGCCGACTGGATGCCGGGAACTGACATGATATGCTGATCTCTTTGTCTCTTTGCCAGTGCCGACAGGATGCCGGGAATCGACATGCTTTGTTGTCTCTTAGTCTTTTGGTCTCTTGGTCTCTTCGCCAGTGCCGACAGGATGCCGGGGACTGACCTGGTTTGTTGTCTCTTAGTCTCTTCGCCAGTGCCGACAGGATGCCGGGAACTGACATGGCTTGTTGATCTCTTTGTCTCTTCGCCAGTGCCGACAGGATGCCGGGAACTGACATGCTTTGTTGTCTCTTAGTCTTTTGGTCTCTTGGCCCGTGCCGACAGGGCGTCGGGAGCTGGCCTGGTCTGTTGTTCTCTTTGTCTCTTCGCCAGTGCCGACGGGGTGTCGGCAGCTGGCCTGGTCTGTTCTCTCTTTGTCTCTTCGCCAATGCCGACAGGGTGTCGGGAGCTGGCCTGGTCTGTTGTCTCTTTGTCTATTCATCAGTGCCGACAGGACGCCGGGAACTGACATGCTTTGTTGATCTCTTGGTCTCTTCGCCAGTGCCGACGAGATGCCGGGAACTGGCATGTTTTGTTGGTCTCTTGGTCTCTTGGTCTCTTCGTCAGTGCCGACAGGATGCCGGGAACCGACATGCTTTGTTGATATCTTCGTCTTTTCTTGTTCTTCTTTCTTTTTGTACCATATTACCGATACAAGCGCCCTTTCGGGTTTTCGCCGGTACCGGCCCCCTCTTGCTTTTGCCCACGCGCCCTTTCGGGTTTTCCCGTGGCGGGGTACCCAATTTTGCCCGTAGCGCCCCTTCGGGTTTTCGCCACGGCCGGGTTATTGCCATTTTTACCCTTGTTCCCGTGTAGGGACAAGTCCGGCGGGGTATCTCTATTTTTAACCCCCATTTTATTTCATTTTCTCTCTTTTTTTTTTGAGTGAGTGACATGCAGGTGTCGGCTAGGGCACGAGGCCTTGCGCCGGAGGGTAGGGCTCATTCGTTGGCAAGAAGACAATGCCAGCGCAACGGGAGAGTTCGTGCCGATTCGGACGTAGGGTCCGTAATGGCCATATTCGTGCAGAGTGGGCGGCTAGGGCACGGGGCCTTGCGCCGGAAAAGGACTTATTCGTTGGCAAGGGACTAATGCCAACGCAAGGATAGAGGTTCTACCGATCCAGGCGTAAGGCCCGTGATGGCGATATTGTATGGAGTGGGTGGTGGCTGAGGCCCGAGGCGATGTGCCAGGGACGGGCTTGTTTCGGTGGTAGGGTAGTGGTGCCATGACCAAGATAGGGTTGCGGGGGTAGAGTCGTCTTTGCTTCTGCAGACGTTCGTCCTACTGGGATTATGAGGATGGAACGTTTTCCTCGGGAACATTTATTACTCGATGTTACCGGCTTACTCCTCTACGTATGTGAGCGGATGAATATGTAAATGTGTACACATATATGGGTATACATACATATACACATATGTATATATATATATTTATTTATTCAATATCTTACATATATATTTTTTTTGCTTCCCCTCCTTCTATTTTCCCCTTTTTTTATTTTCTCCTTTTATTTTCTTCTCTCTTTTTTTATCTCTTTCTATTTCTCCTTCCTTCCTTCCCCTTTTGTCTCTCTTTTATTTTCTTCCCCCCCTCTTTTATTTTCTTCTTTTATTCCCCTTCTATCCCCCCCTTTTTCTCTCCCTTCTTCTTTTTTCCCTTTTTCCTCTCTTTTTTTTTCTTTTCTTTCTTCTTTTCTCCCCTCTTTTCGTTTTTTTTTCTTTTCTTTCTTCTTTTCTCCCCTCTTTTCGTTTTCTATAAATAGGGGGGGGCGGGGGTATTTCGAACGGTCACCCGTTTCGAACTGCCCCCCCCTTCTTCCCTCTCTCTTTCTCCTTCTTCAACGACCGAACGGGGGGCGCCCCTTTCTCTCCCTTCTTCTTCCTCTTCTCAGTTCGTCGGACGCTGCCACCGCCGCCGTCGTCGCCGTTACTGCGGTGAGGGCACCGCCGTGGGGGTATTCCCCCATCCCCCTCCCCTCTCTTCTTCCTTTTCTTCCCTCTTTCTTCCTCTTCTCTCCTTCCCCTTCCTTCTTCTCTCCCGTTTCTCTCGTCTTCCTCGCCGTTTGGGTGCGCCGGAGCCCTAGGCTCCCCCCCTCCCTCTTTTCCTTCCTCTTCCCCTTCTTCGTTCCTCCCCTTCCTTTCTTACGTCTTCTCTTGTGCCTCCGGCGTCGTGGGCGGCCGCCGGTGAATGGGCTCGAGGGCGCACCGGGGAGAGGGCCTGAGAGTGCGCCGGGGGAGGCCGTCGTAGGCGTGCCGGGGAAGGCACTGAGGACGTGCCGGGGAAGGAAGCTAGAAGTGTGCCGGGGAAGTGCCCCGAGGGCTGTGTCGGCGAAGACGCTTCAAAGCATGCCGGGGAAGGCCTCTTGGGCGTGCCGGCGAGAGAGCTCCTGGGCGTGCCGGGGAAGGCACTGAGGCGTGCCGGGGAAGCCTTAATGGGCTGTGCCGGCAAGCGGGAGTTGAGGGGGGCGTACCGGGAAGCGGTCCTCCTGGGCGTGCCGGGGAGGCTGCCAGGAGTGTGCCGGGGAAGCCGCCCATGGGGCGTGTCGGGGAAGGCAGCCGTGGGTGTGCCGGGGAGCGCCCGCTGGGGTGCGTGCCGGGGAAGGCACTCGGGGCGTGCCGGGGAGCACGGGGCACGAGTGTGCCGGGGAGCGCTCGGGGCGTGCCGGTGAGCAGTCTTCGGGCGTGCCGGTGGAGCAGGCCGAGGGGTGTACCGGCGAAGCCCTCGGGGCGTGCCGGCGAAGGATGCAGGAGGCTGTGCCGGGGAAGAGCCCGTGGGCAGTGTGCCGGGGAAGCCTTAATAGGCTGTGCCGGTGAAGGGGGCATCAGGGGGAGCTGTGCCGGCCAAGGGGCCAAAGGGATTCTTGACTAGGGAAGAAGACTCCTTCGCCTGGTGGACTTCTGGTGTTGCCTCTCGGGGCCCACCATGCTTTGTTGGGGCCGTCACTCCTTGTGGGCGCGCACCCGTGTTTTCCCTTACGCCTCTGGCCTAAGGGAAACTCTGCCGAAATTTCGTCAGAAATTGGCAATATTCGTTCATCTAACTTGTAGCAAAGCCCCTTCGCAGTCCTTTTACTTGTGATCTATTCTGATCTTCTTATTTGTGTATCTTTGCAGACAAATGGCTGCCCCAAGTGGTTCTTCTGCCCCTGCTGCCGCCGTCGGTGCCGACCTCATCCCGCGGGGTCCAGTGCCGGCAGTCACATGGCTCAATGTGGAGGACCTAGATCGAGAGCACGCGGAGATTGCCGCCTTGGCTGAGTCATCGGGGTCCGACTGTGAAAGCATGGACGTCCGCAGACTCGTCAGAGTTGAAAGCGGCTTCACATTCGATCGGGCCACCGAAGAATACAGGAAGGATTTCCCGAAGGATAGGCACCTCGTTCGATTTCTGAAGCATTTGCGCTCTCGAGAGGGGCGAGATTATCGCGTCATAAAGGCGGCCGAGCGGGCGATCCTGCATGCCCGAGACAGTCTGCTGTACAGCGTCCCCAGGAGCATTCCGATGTATCTGGTGGGAGAAGCCCGGGAATGGAAGCCAGTCCTGGGGATCGAAGGGGTGCTGCCGGCTGAAGATAAATTGGTGCGAGCCCCTCAGTTACGCCAGCAAGGTGGGACATGTCTGCGGGGAAGGTGCATGGCGAGTCGCCCCGATTTGGTTTATTCTTGGCTCCCCTGAAATGGGGTTATAGGGAGGAGCCGTTCATATTGGACTGTTTGGCCATCAGGTTCAAGTACGAACTATCACTGGGCTGGTTCGGGGAGCTGAAGCTTCAAGACGCCCACAGCTTCCGAGAAGGGGCGGTGGAGTTCACGGAATATGTACTGTTCAACTACGCCCCGTTGCTGGTCCGAGTTGGCATCTATCACAGCGTGTACGCTTCCCGGTATGGTTATCCCATCTCCAAGGGTCTCTGTTGCGGCATGATAGAAGTATTTAGTGCGGAGACCAATACCTTCTACACGGCAGAGGGAGAGACTTCACTTGATTTGTGGAGCCTAAGCCAGCTGAGCGGCTTGCCCATTGACGGGGAGCCTTATGAAGAAGTATGCCTCCCGGACTTGATCAAAGACGAGACTAACGGGGACGGCTATTATTCTCTGGGGTATTCATACCGGTACCTGATGAAGGCGTACCGGGAGCTGTACCAGCTGTCGCACAAGGGGAAGCAGCCCGCCCGTGGGGATAGGAAACGGGTGCGTATGGCGGTATGGCTGGAATATTTCTATGATGGGCTGAAGCAGTATGAAGATTTTCCTTGCGTCGGCACCGCTGTTGCTCGCAAGAAACGTGCGAAGCCCAAGCATGATGTGAAGATCCCCTCCAGGGGACGTCGGAGCGGGGCCAATCCGATGGGGGTCGACCCACAAACTCACTGTGCCGCCTATCTGACGTACTGGCTGTGTTCATTTGCCATGCCGTACGGGGATGAGACGGTGATCCGGCCAGATGCCATCTACCCGGCGTGTCAGATGGCGTGGGGTGTTAAACTTTCTCTGTGCCCGGCGGCGCTCTGTCTGATTTATAAGGCACTGGGAGACATCAGCACGCACCAGTTCCCGAGGCAGGCCCGGTACGTGTGCCCACTGCATTTCTTCAACGCGTGGGTTTGTTCACTGTTTCCGGAGTTCGCCCCGCGAGTCCTTCAGGATTGGGGGCTGGTGCCGAGGATGCTGGAGTTCGCGAGTGCAGAGCCGGCTTCCACTTCCATGCGGATGTATGATATTCGGGGCCGGTTGACCACGGTTCCCCGGGATGCAGCCGGTACCATTCATTTCTGGACGCTGGCCGCACATTCAAGCCCCCTCGTGAATAATAAGAGGGAATGCAAGGATGACCAGGTGGAGAGGTATGTCCACCCTATCAGCCAGGAAAACGTGGTGCGCCCGTTGCTGGAGCCCGAGCTGAGGGATTGGGCGCTGGCTATCCGCCCGAGCGTGTTGGTGTTCCGGAAGGGAGACAACGTACTGCTGGAGCCGTATTACCCCTTCCGATTTGGCCGCAACTTCGGGTATGACCAGCATATCCCTGCTTATCATGCACAGTTCGGCTTGCCTTCGCGGAACGTCCGGGGAAGTGCGGTCGCCGAGCACGCTAGAAGCTGGTGGGACTTCTTCCACCGGGCGGACTCTGCCTCCTTCAGGGTGCCAGCCCCGGGTCGCGTGCCCCGAGTGACCGAAGACTATATAAAGTGGTGGAATGCCCGGACGGCTTTCTATCGGTTGCACAAGACCGATTGCTGGGATGGCGCCGAAAGGAGATTCCTTAGCCGGCAACCGGTGCCAGTACTTGACATTGAGCCAGATCATCTTCTTCGGCTCAAGAACAGGCAAGAGAAGGAGGTGGCGACATATATGATAGCTCGTCGGGAAGCCCGGGATAGGAGGCCGACGCCGAAAGTGGAGCTGCCTCCAGTGGCGAAGGACAGCTATCAGAAGACGCTGAGGGATCTGTGCCGGGTAGGGAGCGACCGTCTGGACCTCATCAATTATCCATTCCCCATAGAGGAAGAGGGGACTCCCGCCAAGAGCTGGCGTCCGGAGAGAGACTTGGCCTGCCTGTATCGCACGTTCATGAGGCGGGAGGAGAGGAAGCCCGAGAATTACAAGGATACCACGTGGCTATATATCCTCCTCCGGGTGAATGGGATGAAGATTGAAGATGTGACGGCCTCCATCCTGGGCAAGCGCCTGCACATCCCTTATTATTATGCTGATGGGTGGGGCATGGACCACTTCAATCTTTTCTGTCACCTTTCTTCCAAGAAACATGCGGATCTGGCCAACCTCACGGACCGGTGTCAAACTATTGAGGACGTTTGTTGGCTAGTCCGGGAGGCGGCACGTCGGGACAAGGAGATATCCCTGAGCTACTGGCCGATCACGCTGCGGCTGTACACTGGCCCTCATGGTATTCAGTTCCCTCTTGCTCTTCGGTTTTGTCCCTCAGCGCTGCGGCTTTCGCGGTGAGTTAGGTACTAATGGTATATGCATGTTCGTTCTTTCCCCTCTTTTCTTTGCAGACCATCCCGACAGCACGCAGATGGCCACGTACCGGAACCTCCTCCGGCTGGTGAAGAAGCCTGCGTATTTTGAAGCCGCGCCGCTGGCCCCGACCACGGCTCCTTTGCCTAAGGCTGCGAAGAGGCCCCGGGCTAAATCGCCTGTGAAGAAGGCGGTGGACGCCGCCAAGGCGGCTAAGCAGCGGGATACAAAGCGGAGGAAGACAGACACGGCTAAGGCTTCGACGGCTGTTCCTCTGGCGCCACTAGTCCCGTCTTTCGAGGAATTCGAAGCTGCCCGTCCCGAGCCAGGTCAACCTGCCGGTCCGCGTCCCCGCTCTTTAGTGTGCCTTTTGAATCTCCCTCCTCCTTTTTATTTTGGAGTGGAGCCCTGACACCTGGATACTTCTTTTGTTTCAGCTTCTATGGAAGAGCCCATGCCCACGCCTGACATGGGCGAAGTTGCGGTCCCGGCGGAGGCGACCCCGGCGGCGGCTCCAGCTCCCTTGCCGCAGGCAACGGGAAGGCCCCGGGCACAGTCGCCCGTTAAGAAGGCACTGGCTGCTGCCAAGGTGGCCGGGCGAGAGACGGTAAAACGGCGGCGAACCGAGGCATCCCCGGCTCCGACGGCAGCCCTGCCGATGGCCCCCGTCTTGTCCTTCGAAGAATTCGAAGCCACGCGGACCGAACCGAGCCACGAAGCTGGTGAGATTCATCGGCCGCCCGTGTCGTCTGTGGTCGACCGGCCTCCCGAGTTGGCCTCGGCTTCGCGCATGGCGACGATGCGCTTCTATCTCACGGGCGAGGGTACGGTCGGGACTCCCGAGAAGGCGTTGCCTGTTGAGGAAGCCCGCGGGTCATCTCGTGTCGCAGGAACTGAAGGGGGTAAATATTTTCGACTACACGGTTAGCTCCCCCCCTTTTTGTCCTAGGGGCCAGTAGATTCACCCTGGCTTATCTTCTTTTGCATGACAGGCGTTGCTGCGGTGGCCACCGAGTCATTGGGGCCTGATCCCGACCTCCCGACGACGTTGATATATGTGAGGAGGAAGAAGATCGGAGCGCGAGCCTCGCCTAGCCCGAGGGAGGACGTGCTGGGCAGAGACTCTGAGGTGGAAGCTCCTCTGCCGGTCCAGGCCGAGCCGACGGCGGTCGAGTCTCCGTCTGGGGAAGAGGTAGATTACAACTACTCTTCCGACGAAGTAGCTCCTGACGAGGGCGTGTCCGGGGCATCGGAGCCGCCCGAGCCGGCCTTCGGGGCCCCCTTACTTGCTGGCTCCTCGAGCCTCGTGGGGAAGACCGCTGTGAGTGTGAGCTTGTTTGGGCCGGCTCTCCCTTTCCTTTTTTTTGTGATTGACTGACGACCTTATCCCCCCCTTTTTTCTTTAGGATTTTCGAGCACCGGCCGAACTTGAGATCACAGAGGAGGCTGCCTCGGCTGCGCTGATCGACCGCCCAACGGGAGCCGATGCCGTCATGGGCAAATTGGCTCTTTTACTCGACGCCCTTCGAGAGGAAATGCCCGCGGAGCCCTCCGGTACTACCAGAGCGGCGGGCGAGCCTCTGGAGGAGGGGGAGATCGCGCCTGAAGGTAGCATCATCCCAGCGGCCAAGGTGAGTATGCGGGCTCCACGGTCTCCCTTTTGCATGGTTTATTTTAGATGGCGAATAGCTGATTCCCATTCCCATGGTCAGGCGATGCCGATATCGGGGAAGGCGCCTGGTCGTATCCGGAAGGCAGTGGCCAAGCGGAGACCGAGCATTGGCCCGATAGCGGTGAAGGGGCCGGCTCCAGTCTTGGGCTTGGAGAGAGAGAGACTGGCTGCGCTCGTGGAAGCGGGACGTTTACCCCAGCTGGTGGTTCCGCTTCCGCCCTTCCCGAAACTCCCGGCTCAGATGGAGGACCCGCTCTTGCAGCAGATATTTGCGGGGCTCCGTGCGCATCTGGAGGGATCTCAGCCGCGAGCGAGGAGTTCATGGGTGACGGCTTCGGGCCTGGCCTTACTCGAAGCTCCTCCTCTAGCCGAGGTAACGGCCCCTGCACCCCTGCCCCTTGGAGGAGTGGCAGAGTCGGGCCAGACGGAGGCAGAGGGGGCGGGTGACCTCCAAACGATGGGGGCACCGGAGGCTTCGGCAATGGTCTTTTCCTTTCCCCAGGCAATGGTCGGCCAAGAGTCTCTCGTCGAGCTACGCCGGCCGGGCGACTTGACCCTCGCCCTTCCTTCATCTTCAGTGGCGGCAGATACCGACCTGTGGGCAGAGGTGGACAGCACCGTGGAATTCACCCCTCCGGTCGTGCCCTCAGTTAGTCACACGTCCTCAGAAGCGCCAGTCCGTCAGATGCTGATCACTTTACGGACGATGCTTCTCGCCGATGCTTCTCTGTCGTATCGGGAGGTGCATACCATCGTGACGCAATTAACGGGGGCGCTGCAAGTGCTTGGCTGTCCGCTGGGGGAATGGTCACGGCGGGTCTTGCTATTATTGAAATATGTCAAGCGCCGCGAGTTCCTGGAGACCCAGGCTCCTGACGAACGCGCCGCCCTTGATGCTCAGGCAGACGAATATCTGCAGGCCCTAAAGGCCCGACGCGACAGTAGAGAACGCCACGGAAAGGCCCTAGAGGAAGGCGAAGGCAGCGTTCGTTCCTTCAAGAACCGGATCGAGAAGCTGGAGGGCTATCTCGCTGCGGCTAAACTTGGCCTCGCCGAGGCGGAAGGGGCGGTGGCAGAGGAGAAGGAAGCTCTTGCCGTTGCCGACGTTGAAATGGCGTCCGTCGAAGCGGAGCTCGCCCGTCTTGAGGGATTGAGGGGCCGACTGCGCGATATGACGAACTTCCCTTGCGTCGGGATCCTCCCCCTCGAGGACATCTTCAGGGACATCGACTGAGCGTTGCATCCCTTAATTTCTCTTTCTTTTTTTTTGAATGTAACGCAGGGGTATGCCCCGCAGCACATGTAGTTTGATCCTCTTTTGAATAGAGCAAAGCATTTATGATTTCACGCGTTCCTGGTGTATGCATTTATCCCGGAGGGAGCTTTCCCACCCCTCTTTCTCTTCCGTGCATATTGTTTTCTCCTTCCTCTTCCCTCGCTCTTGTATCTTTCCCCCCTTTTCGTGTAGGGGCCCATTGGCAGGGTACGAGTCTTTGCGGGGATTCACTTTGGAAGGACCAGGCAGGGACCCATGTCAGGGTACAGGAGAGTGCTCGCCTTCCCAGGGGGAGGACGAGGGGACCACTCCACCATACCGAACGGGCAACTCCCTGGTTTTGCCGCAATATTGAAAGCGCGTGCTGGTGTCGAGTGAGGGGTACTTGGCCAGAGACCCCTTTTGCCGTTCAGAGGTGGCGGACAGAAAGGTCCGTTTAGTCAGTGACTTAGACGGGAGGTCTGCTCCAAAGGGGTGCTCGCCCCCCGGGGAGGATGGAGAGAAGAGTTCGTCTAGTCAATGACCCGGACGTGAGGTCCGAGCCAAAGGGGTACTCACCGCCCAGGAAGGACGGAGAGAAGAGTTTGTCTAGTCAATGACCCGGACGTGAGGTCCGAGCCAAAGGGGTACTCACCGCCCGGGAAGGACGGAGAGAAGAGTTTGTCTAGTCAATGACCCGGACGTGAGGTCCGAGCCAAAGGGATACTCACCGCCCGGGAAGGACGGAGAGAAGAGTTTGTCTAGTCAATGACCCGGACGTGAGGTCCGAGCCAAAGGGGTGCTCACCGCCCGGGAAGGACGGAGAAAGAGTTTGTCTAGTCAATGACCCGGCCGTGAGGTCCGAGCCAAAGGGGTACTCACCGCCCGGGAAGGACGGAGAGAAGAGTTTGTTTAGTCAATGACCCGGACGTGAGGTCCGAGCCAAAGGGGTGCTCACCGCCCGGGAAGGACGGAGAGAAGAGTTTGTCTAGTCAATGACCCGGCCGTGAGGTCCGAGCCAAAGGGGTACTCACCGCCCGGGAAGGACGGAGAGAAGAGTTTGTCTAGTCAATGACCCGGACGTGAGGTCCGAGCCAAAGGGATACTCACCGCCCGGGAAGGACGGAGAGAAAAGTTTGTTTCTTTCTTTTTAAATCAATTTTGGTACCCCCGTTGATGCGGGGCGGTGACTGGAAATGGGGGGCGTTCCCCCTTTCTGGCTTCTCTTTTTTTTCTCTTTTGTTTTCTCTTCTTTTTTTTTCTCTTCTTTTTTTTGCTTCTTCCTTCTTTTTCTTTCCATTTTTTTCTTCTTCTTTTTTTTGCTTCTTCTCTCTTCCTCTTTCCTTTTTCTGCTTCTTCTTTTTTTGTCTTTCTCTTTTTTTTTGCTTCTTCTTTCTTTCTCTTTCTATCTTTTTCTTCTTTTTTTTTTTGCTTCTTCTCTCTTCCTCTTTCCATTTTTTTTTCTTCTTTTTTGTCTTTCTCTTTCTATTCCTTTCTTCCCTTTTTCGGGAACCCGGCTGGTGGCCAAATCATTCGGACATTAATCACGCAAATCCGCCCCAAAATGGGGCGAAGAGTAATATTATTACCTGAATGGGGGCGCTGGGGCGTGGTACAGCCTTAAGTGCCTTCCATTAAGAGGCGGGAATTGAACTTCCCCGCGGTGGTTGACAATTACATAGGCCCCGCCTTCGTAGACTTTCTGGACTACGTAGGGTCCGAGCCAGTTCTCGTTTAGCTTACCTTTGGGGTTGGCCGCCATGAGATCTCCTCTTGACCATGACAAGGTCACCCTTCTTGAATTCGCGTTCCTTGACGAGCTTGTCAAAGGCGCGTGCAATCCGGGCCTGATAGACCTGGATATTCTGTTGGGCTTGAAGCCGCTTTCCTTCCAGACTGGAGAGTTCATCGAGCCTTCGCTCGGTGTTGGTCTGCCCTTCGGGGACAAGCCCATGCTGAATGGCGACCCTGAGGGACGGTATCTCCAGTTCGACGGGGATGATTGCTTCCGAGCCATATACAAGAGAGAAGGGCGAGCAGCCCGTTGGGGTCTTGTATACGGTTCGGTACGCCCAAAGCGCTTCATACATTCTTTCTTCCCAGTCCCTTTTGTTAGAGCTAACAGTCTTGGCCAGGAGAGTGCAAAGTGTCTTATTGAAAGCTTCGGCCAGCCCATTGGCTTGTGGATTGTAAGGAGTCGATGTCCTCCAGTCAATTTTGTATTTTTCTGCTAACCGGTAAACTTTCTGGTTGCGGAAGTGGCTGCCGTTGTCCGACACAATCCGGTCGGGCACGCCGAACCGGAATATAATGTTGCGGCGGACAAACCTGACCACGACTTCTCCGGTGACCTCTCGTAAGGCAACGGCCTCGGCCCAGCGGGAGAAGTAGTCGGTAGCCGCCAGAATGTATTTGCCGCCTGTGGAAGATGCGGGTAAGGGGCCCACGACGTCCGTCCCCCATTGGGCGAACGGCCAACTGGGCGCTGTTGGGTGTAATGGTGCCGGAGGTCTCCTGGGTATAGTGGCATGCTCCTGGCATCTCTGACACGACTTAGCATACTCGCAACAGTCGTTGAACATTGCAGGCCAATAATAGCCAAGTTTCTTGATTTCAATTTTCATTTTCGGTCCCGCCTGGTGCGCGCCAGCTATGCCGGCATGGACCTCCTTCATAACCCTCCAAGCTTCTTCGGTGGACAAACATCGGAGGAGCAGCTTCCTTCTGGCGTCTGCCACAATTCGGAATAATATTCCGCTTCGGAGCTCGTAAGAATCCTTGGTTCTGACTAGCTTGATCTTTTCTTCTCTTCGGTCAGGCAATCGCTGGTGTTTGAACCACTGCACCAAGGAGGCTCTCCAGTCGGGCGGGCTGACGGCTTCCACTGTAGTGACCTCTAGGTCTTCTTCTTCTGACTCCTCTGCCATCATGCTGGGTACCTGGCGTTGGTTTATTACTTGGATATGGAGAGATCCATCTGGAGGCACTGCCAGTGAGCTTGCCAATTTTGCCAATGCGTCGGCTTGTGCGTTCTCCCCTCTGGCGACATGGCCTATCTCGAGGAGGTAGAACCGCTCCATGAGCCCTTTTGCTTTAGTGTGATACGGGAGCAGCTCAGGTTTTCGGACATCAAATTGCCCCTGGACTTGCTTGACGACCAACAGCGAGTCGCCGAACACCTGGAGCATTTTGATCTCCATTTGAAGGGCGACCTGGAGACCGATGATTAGAGCTTCATATTCTGCTTCATTATTGGTGCAGGGTTTGCTAATGCAGCAGGAGGTGTGCATCACTTCTCCATCTGGCGATTTGAGGACGATGCCAGCTCCGGCACGCACCTTGCCATGCCCAGACGGGGTCGCTTCTGTTCTCGAGGCCCCGTCGAAGTATAACTGCCAGACGGCTTGTTGCACTTGATCCACCTCTAGTGTTTCATCTTCGGGTAGCTCTGTGGCCAACGGAGAGTCTTCGGGCACAGGGTGTGCTGCGAAGAAGTCCGCGACGGCTTGCCCCTTAACGGCCTTCTGTGGCACGTAAGTGATGTCAAATTCCATGAGCAGCACGGCCCACTTGCCAAGGCGCCCCTTCGGGACTGGCTGGAGGAGAATGTGCTTGATGGGGTCGGCCCTGGATATCAGGCTGACTTCATGGGACAACATATAGTGCCTCATCTTCTTGACCGCGAAGACCAAGGCAAGGCAGATTTTCTCAATCGGGGTGTACTTAGCCTCTGCGCCCACCAACCTTCGACTGAGATAGTAAAGAGCTTGTTCTTTTCCCTCATCATTGTTCTGGGCGAGCATTGCCCCCAGTGAGTACTCGGTGGCCGCTATGTAGAGAATAAGCGGTCTACCTTTGACAGGTGCCCCCAGGACGGGTGGGGTCTTCAGGTACTCCTTTAGCTGGTCGAACGCGTGCTGGCATTCGTGACCCCAGCTGAAGGGTGCATTCTTCATCATCAGTCTGTGGAAGGGTTGGCAACGCCCTGACAGGTTGGAGATGAACCTGCGGATGTAAGCTAAACGCCCCTGTAGGGACCTCAGCTCCCCCAGACTCTTCGGAGGAGGCAGCTCCTGGATGGCTTTTATCTTCAGGGGGTCGATCTCGATCCCTCTGTGCCGGACAATAAAGCCGAGGAATTTCCCACTGGACACGCCAAAGGCGCACTTCATGGGATTCATTTTCAGCCCGTACTGCCGGAGCCTTTGGAAGATGGCCCTGAGGTCGCTCAGGTGCTCGTCTCTTTTCTTCGTCTTGACGACCAGATCATCAATGTAGCACTCGACCTTGCCGTATAGCAGCTCGTCGAAGATCTTGGTCATCGCCCGCTGATATGTGGCACCGGCATTCTTGAGGCCGAAGGGCATCCTCTTGTAGTGAAATACCCCTTTGGGTGACCGGAAAGCCGTATGGACCCGGTCGTGGTCGGCTATCCAGATTTGGTTATAGCCGGACGACCCATCCATAAAGGACAGGGCCTCGTGGTCGGTGGTTGCATCAATCATCACTTCGGTGATAGGCACCGAGAAGTCATCTTTCGGGCAGGCTCTATTCAGGTCGCGGAAGTCCACGCAAATCCTGATCTGTCCATTCTTCTTTTTCACCGGTACAATATTGGCCAGCCATGTGGTGTATTGATTTTCTGCCACGAAGCCGACGTTTATGAGCTTGTCGACCTCTTTGCAGATCTGGCTGGTTAACTCCGGCCTCATGCGCTGGGGAGGTTGCTTCACTGGTTCCATTTTAGGATCAATAGACAGGATGTGTTGAGTCACCTCGGGGCTCAGTCCGGGCATTTCTTCATAGTTCCAGGCAAAGCAATCCCGGAATTCTTGCAGCAACTTTGTGTATTGTTCTCTTTCCTGTAGAGGCATGAGAGCACTCAGAAAAGTCGGCCTGGGATTGTCTTCTGTGCCGAGGTTGATTTCAACCAATTCGTCGACTGTGGCCTGGCCGCCATTTTCAATTTCCGGCGGGGCTGGCGACAAATCCACGAAGTCTTGGTCTTCATTGTCTTCGGGCTCGAGGACGTCATCTCCCTCCCCTTGTTCATCATGACTGGGCATAGAGGTTGCATTTGCCTCGCAGTCCCCCAGGGTCGTAGCCGCCGGGTACGTAAGGTCCGCAGGTTCAGGAGGGCATAAGTGCGTCTCGGGCTCTTCTGTGTATTCATCATAGACCGCTCCTGCAGAGGCTGGGGTAGCCGCATCTTCGGGCGCCCGGCATCGGATGGACACAGTGTAGGCTCCTGCCCTGGGGCTGTCTGCCACATGGGGGCGTGGCGGGGCTACCACGTAGTCCCCCATTCTAAGCTCATCCCTGTTGATGAGGCTTTGAGCAAGGTCTTTGAAGACATAGCAGTCTTCAATGGCGTGGCCCAGTATTTGGTGGTAAGGGCAAAACAGTGGATTCCCGCTTCTTCGGGTGTCCTGCGGCCTCTTGGACCGTGGAAGGGAGACCTTGCCGTAATGGCAAGCCCAGTCGAAGATGCCCCGGGTCTTCTCTCTCGGAAAGGAATAAGGCTTCTGCAGCTTCTCTTGGAGTGTCAGCCCTTGCCTGGTTGGCCGCTCGATCAGCGGGCTTGCCATGTCTCTCATTTCCCGCCTTGTCAGGGCGGGGGTGTTGGGACTGGTGCCTCGGGGCCGAGGCATCCGGCCACCCCATGGGGGAAGAGATCCTTGGATCAGGTCGGCGACTAGCGAGGTTAACTCGGCCAGTCGTGCTTTTAGCATCTCGATCTCCCGTTGCTGCCTATGGTACAAGGCGTACATGACCGGGTCGTATCGAGGGGAACTCGGGGCATGGCCCATGCTACTGCTCCTTGCTTCGCCGGCCGGCCGGGGTGGAGGCGCCTCGCTGGCGTGCCCTCTCGAGGTCGACACTTCGGAAAAGGAGGGGGTCTTCTCCATATAGCGGCGGCTGGGAGGCTTCCACAGGAATACTTCTTCGTCTTGTGCCTCTTCGGCCGAGGCCCCGGGACATGTGTCTCGGTGGGTTTCCAGCGAATCTGCAGCTTCTGCGGGGTCGTCGCCGGGCCATGCTGAGACCGATATGACATCAGTCTCGTAGTAATCTTCTAGTGAAAAGCCCAGACCGGGGTGCTTGGTGATTTTCAGCAACCGTCGATCCAGGTTTGGTGGGTTCCACATTCTTTCAAACATTTCCTTCCGGCTGGAGGGCTGGTAGGGAGGAATCTTCTGCTTTCTGACCATTCTGGCTGCCTGGTCAGTCATGTGGGGAAGTCCCGTGATGGGGACGTGCGGGTCATGCAACTCGTCAGGGAGCCGGCAATCATCGTCTTCCCTGACCGGCTTTTCCCCGGCCACATAGAAAATAGTGGGCGGCCCCTCAGAGTTAGGCACCTCGAAGGTTTTCAGTCGTTCAGCTGCTTGGGATTCTATCTCTGCTATCGGCTTGACGATCCCTGGCGGGACCCTGACATCTTCTAGCAGGTCTTCGAGGCAGGGTGCCCCTGGTGTGGGGTAGATGGCGAGAGGGGCTGCCCTGAATACCCCTTCTTCTTGTGCAATAAATGGTACATGCGGGGGAGCTACATAGCCTGGGGGCGGCGGAGGAAACCAGCCCCCTGATTCCATTTTCTTCTTGCCCTTGTCTTGGATGACTTGAGGAGCTTGCTTCGCCTTCTCCAAGTACAGATTAGCATCTGACAAGTGACACTCGAACACCTCGAACGGGTGGAGGTCGGCGAAGATTCTGACTTCCTTTCCCTCACAGGGGTACTTGATGCATTGATGCAGGGTGGAGGGCACCACTCTGTTCTGGTGTAGCCAAGGCCGGCCAAGCAACGCCTTGTAGGAAGTGCTGGAGTTGATGACGTGGAACTGGACCTTGGTGGTGAAGTCATCAAAGGTCAAGTTGAACTCTGTGACCCCCATAGGAACTTCACATTTCTGGTTAAAGCCGGCAATCTTGACATTTTTAACTTCGACCAGATGTACGTCAAAGTAGTGCTTCTGGTATACCCGGTACGGGAGTATATTCACCGCTGCCCCTGGGTCGATCAAGACCCTGTTGATAGGTTGGCCGTTCAGCTGCCCTTTCATGTAGAGGGGCCTGTTATGGCTGCAAGTCGGTAGGAGCATGTCATCTTCTGTGAAAGCCACTGCTACTTCAGGTGATATTTCTGCCAAACAGGCTTCAAGGTGTGCTGGCGTCTGGAGTGCGGTGATGATGGCTTGCCGTGTTTCTTCATTCAAGGACAGCATTTCCCACACCGTAAACCGGGTCGGGATTTTCTTGAGATGTCTGACTATCCGCTCGGCCGCCCGTACCTTGAGCAGTTTCATCTCTTCGGGCTTGATGCGCCTACCTTCATCCTGGAATTGGGGTGCCGGATCAGGGGATGCCTGTTTTGTGGGTTCTGCTGCAGCTTGTTGAGCCGGCGGGGTCGGTCGGGCCTCTTCCGCTGCCCGCATGAATTCGGCGAGGTTTGGGGTGCCGCTGAATTCTTCCTCTGGCTGGACAGGAGTTGCCGCTGGTAAAGCTTGGGGAATGTTTGCTTCACTGGTCGCAGCGGACCCCTGAGGGTGCACCCGCCTTCCTGCTCGGGCGGACAGGAACTCGGCGAATGACGGGGTGCTTTGACTCTTGGTGCCTCCGGGGTAGAGGTCTGATGGAGGAGGGATCTCGGTGCCTCAGACCTCGGGCTCGGGAACATGGTATGGTCGTTCCCCCCTGAGCATGATGTTGAGGTTGTCCTGAGGAGGGCGCCCCCATTTCCTTCCGGACCTGGTGGCGTGTTGGGAGGTGGACGCCTCAGCTTGATTCACCTCTGCCGGCTCATGGGGTGGCTCTCCTTCTTTCTCTTCCAGGGAGAGAGCGGTGTCGAACAGCGCCGAGAGGGTATTGCAGGCGAAGACGACCTCCTTCTTCTTCTTGCCCCTGGGTCTTCTCCTCTTCTTCTTCTTGCCTGCTGCAGCGGGTGGCTGCTCTTGAGGAGGTTCACCCCACAGGGGAGGCTCTTTGTCTGCATCAGCTTCTGTTCCCGGAGCCAGCTCGAGTGATTCGAACTCCGTCCATGGGACATACTCCTTCAGCTCCACAGGCTGGATTTCGGGATGTTCATAATCTTCGAGCCCATCAATAATAGCCTGGAGTCTTTCAACCGTCGGGCTAGTCTTCTTGTGCATCCGCAGCGGGGCAGAGCTCTTCCTGTTGTGAGTGGGCCGCCTCATGACCAGCCAGGGGGCCGTGTCGTGGCAAACAGGGTTTACCGGGGGCGGTGCAGGCAGGGGCGCTGCTACCCTCGAGTGAATTCCTGGGGTAGGTCGAGAGGCGCGCGCCTTTCTGGTTTTTCTGGGTGCAGTCTGCCACCCTTCTTGGTCTTGAGCTGGGGCCATGATAAAGGTTTCATAAGTGGCACGGGCACAGGCCTTCGCCCATTCTTCTGGCAGCTCCTGATATAGTGAGATCATATTGACGGAGGAGGCTATGCTGGGCAGCTCGTGTGGCTGCGGGGGGTCTACTTTATGCTCCCCCATGTCCAGCTCCCCGTCCCTGATTAAGGACTCAATAACATCCTTGAAGACGTAGCAATCTTCAATAGTATGCCCGAGCACCCGGTGGTACATGCAGAAGCGCGGGTCATCCTTCTTCTTTGAGTCGCCAGGCCTTTTCGGCTCTGGCAATGTGATCTTATTGTAGCTGGTTGCCCACTCAAACAGGAGCTTGGACTTGTCCCGGGAGAAGGAGTACAACTTGTTTCTCATCTTCTCTCTTAGTGAGGGGCCTTCCCGCCGTTCTGTGGTTCTGGGCGGCGGAGGGTTAGCCGCTCCCTTGGCTTTCTCCTTCTGCTTTTCAAAAGCCTGGAAGTCTAGTGCATGCACCTCCGGGGGAGCCGGCTTCTTCTCCGCCTGCCTGGCCCTCTGGCTTGACATGGCTGGGGTGGAGGAGTATCGGGCCAAGAATGCCTCGATCTCCGCTACCACATTGTTCAGACGGTCAAATGTCTTGACCTCGGTGCCGATCATTCTTTCCAGGATTTCTTTCTTTAAGTTTTGCTTGCAGATCTGAACTGCGTCCTCCTGATGCGGGGGGCGTTTGCACCTCATACTAAGGTTCCTCCATCTTTTGATGTAATCGAGGGCCGACTCATCATTCTTCTGTCTTGGGGCGTAGAGTTCAGTCATAGTAACTTCTCTCTCGGCCACGTAGAATCTTTCTTTGAACTTCTTCTGCATGTCGGGCCAATCGGCCACCGACCCGGGCGACAAGCCGGAGTACCATTCAAAGGCAAGCCCGGTGAGTGTTGAACCGAAGAACTTCAGGAGGTAGGCCTCATCAGCAGCCAGATCTCCCATGACGTTCACGTAATAGGCAATATGCACTCTGGGAGATCCTTGCCCATTGAACTTTTCAAATTTCGGCGGCTTGGTGACGCCAGCCGGCAACTTCCTGGCAGCATACTGAGCCGGGTAGGGTACTCGGTAGACGTCGAAAGGCGTCTGATCCCCATCGCCCCTTTCGGCCAACTTCATGTCTATCATCTGCTCAAGCATCAACCGGCTGACTGCCGCCGGGTCGACCGGGTTCGGGTAGAAATGAGCGGGCTGTGCGCTCGGGGTGACTACCACGGTCGCTCGGGGGGCCATGGGGGACCCTTGTGAAAGCGGAGCCTGTGGCGGGGTCACCGCTGTGCAATGTGCTTGTTGCGGGGGCGTGCCCCCGGGGGGATCGAGGGTTGCTGGAAGAGCTGCCTCGGAAGACTGCCCCCTGTCCCTGGGTACCTCGGGTATGGTCTCGGTCTGCCAGGACATTGGGGGTGGCGTGTTCCGCTCATTCAACTGTTTTTTAAGTGATTCGATTTCCTGCTGGAATCGTTGCATCATGAGCAGCATTGCTGGGTCAGCTGTGGGGAGACTGGGCATGCCCCCCATCTCTTCGGCCGGGGCGTCCTCGAATGATGTCGAGGGTCCGCCACTCGTGTCGCCGGTGGTGACTACATTGGCCGTGAGGGCCGTGAGGGGTTCCTCAGGTGGGGCCCCTTCGACTCCTGTGGGTGTCGCGCCGCCTGCCGCTCTTCTTCTTCTGGTAAGGGGTCCCGGCCTGGCGGCTATTCTGGCCAGCTCTTCCGGGTCGGTGGGTAAGGCCCCATACCGACCATGAACTCCTGCCATATTGCAGGTGAATGTCTGCCATTTCTTATTCTTATTTTTTTTCGACGCCCTCTGGGACGGTCCTCCTGGGAATGTCAGCCTGTCGAAAACCGACCGTCGGGGCGGCGCTTCCTCCCGTACAGGGGACTGGCGCGGCTCTTCCGGGCTGGCCCTCGACTCCATGCTAGGTGCGGGCTCCCCCCTTTCTTTCTGGGAGGCGGAGGCCATTGCCCCCAGTAGTCTCTGGCGGCCAGCGGGGGTGCTACCCGGGCCTCGGAGGTAATTTCTCATGGCCTGCTCGATCCCTTCCCACTCCTGGTCTGGAAGAGCAAGCTGTGGTTGCATATCGGTGACAACGACAGGAGGGGAGTAGGCCGTGAGAGCCGGGCGGGCGGCATTGTGCCGGCGCCCTCGGCGACGGCGATGAACATCCTCGGACGGCACCAGGATGACAGGCGCCGGTCGGAGAGTGGGGGTCACTACCTCAACCCTGTCATGGCGTCGGGCCCTCCTGGGGCGGAAGATGCTGGGCCCTGCCTGGGCGGGTGCGTTGGGCTGGGTCTCCTTAGGCACCCAGACTTGCTTCAGTTTAGCCGGCCTGTGACCCGGCGTCCTCTTTGGTGCTACGACCGGGGCTGTTGGCCTCGTCTTCTCCTTCAGCTTAGCCAGTCCTTCAAAGGAGTTGCGGACTGGAACGGTTGGGATGATGCGGTCCGGTGTCACCTGGGACCTCTGCCCGTCTAGGCGGACTCGGAGGGCCCCAACCGTCATGGACTTCCCGGAGTTGGAGGCGCGACGCCCTGATCCGGCGCTGGTGTTGCTTCTCCGGAGCCTTCTCCGGTGGGATGTCGACCCTTGGTGGAACGGGCCGGTAGTTTGGTGCACGTGGTGCACGTTGCAGCTGAGCGTCGTTGTGTGGACGCTATTGTTGTCTTCGGCCACAGCTCGGCCGGCGGCAGCTTCGACGGCTCCCGGAGCGGGAGCGTTGGTTTGAGGCTCCTCGGGCGTTTCCACGTCGAGGATCTGGACGAAGGCTACCCCCAGGAAGTTGGGGAAACCCACGGTGGGAGGGAAGCTCCCGAAAGTGAGGGGTACCGCCAGGTAGCCACCTCGCACGTGATTCTCCACAACCTCAGGGCTGCAGATGACACCCATTGTCGGCTCCATGATGCCTCTCTCTTTACTTTTTCTGCATTTAAGAAGATAACGCAGTTAGTATTACAAGAAGGGGGCTGTGGGGCCCCTAATTTCGGCAAAGAGATGAAGGGTGGATGGGTCCCACCGGGCGTGCCAGAGTTGTGGACGCACTTTCCGTTAAACTGTTGTTCCGGTTCGTCTGTTGGTTTTATTAAGTGCGTGGGCGTGCCAGTCACCGGAGTGACAATTTATTCGGGCTCCGGAGAGCCCATGGTGCGCTCGATCTGACTTCGTCAGACGATTGTGTGGTTCGTGTCGGGACCGAATCCCGTCGCGCCATGAAGGTCACGACGTCATTTACATCCCTCATACGAGGAAATACCCTTGATTAATTGCCGAAATTAGAGGCCCCGCGGCCGAAAGGAGTAACACTAGTTGTACGAGAGAGATAGGGATGGGTCACACTGAAAGTTGTATTAAGGCCATAAACTGTCGGCCGTGTCGGCCACTCGTAGACCTTTTGTATTCGGACACAAGTCCGTGGCAGCGCCACAATGAGAAAATCGAGGTAGATCCCTTCAAATGTCTGCCGAGCATGCAGCAATTTTAAATGAAGGTTCGGAAGGTATCCGGAACGAGAAAACAAATCCGGTCCGATTAGGATGTCGGCCCGAGGTTAGATCAAAGCCCGGCCATATCGGGGGAATTCCCGAGACTCGGGCTCGACCTAAAGGGGCAGCGTTGTTGTTCCTTTTGCCCCGGGTCCCGGGGAGAGAGCGGGATGCGGTGTGGGCATTAGCGTCTTTTATCTAGAGCTTTCTAGGTTATACCTTCTGGGATTTCTGATTTGATGTTTACTATTTATTCGTGCCTTTGTCCGGGATGATTTCTCTTCTTCTATGCATGATTATTCTTATTATTATCATTGGTTTGTTATTTATTTTTTATTACCCCTCCCGCCTCTTTTATTATGATCAATATTGTGCATTTGGGGTCCTTCAATTAGCGTGATTTTTATTGATTTATTTGCTATTGTTGATGCCCTTATCATGATGTATATATGCATGCATGGAGTATGCCGGCGAAGGAGAGACGGGAGTGTACCGCTGGGTATTGGGTGTACCGCTGGGTGGCGAAGGGGTGTACCGGTGAGGGCTGCAAAGGGCGTACCGCTGGAGGCCAAAGGGGCGTACCGCTGGAGAGTGTGTCGGTGAAGGAGGGGGAGTGATATAAAGTCTATACGTTCCCCAGGCTCGAAGTCTATACGTTGCCAAGCCCAAAGTCCGTACACTGGAGCATAGTGGAGCAAAGTCTACGCGTTGCAATTTGGAGTCTGTACGTCGACTGGCCCGGAGTCTGTACACTGGCCAAGTCTATACATCGGAGTGTGAAGTCTATACACTGCCCAAGTCTATACGCTGGATAAGTCTATACATTGGGGGTGTGAAGTCTATACACTGCCCAAGTCTATACGCTGGATAAGTCTATACATTGGGGGTGTGAAGTCTATACACTGCCTAAGTCTATACACTGGCCATCATGAAGTCTGTACGTTGGGATATGAAGTCTATACGCTGGATGCTCAAAATCTATACATTGCCCAGCATAAAGTCTGTACGTCGGTGTGTGAAGTCTATACACTACCCAAAGTCTATACGCTGGTTATCATGAAGTCTGTACGTTGGCTGGCTCAAGTCTATACGCTGGATAAGTCTATACATTGGAGTGTGAAGTCTATACACTGCCCAAGTCTATACACTGGCCACCATGAAGTCTGTACGTTGGCCAAGTCTATACAGTGGCTGAGGGTGTACCGGCGAAGGGAAGGAGTGTACCGCTGAAAGGGCCAGGAGGAGTGTGCCGCTGGGGGGGCTCAGGGGGAGTGTGCCGCTGAAGGGTTGAAAGGGGGGGTGTACCGCTGAAGGGTTGAAAGGGGTGTACCGCTGAAGGCCAAGGGAGCGTGCCGCTGAAGGTCAATGAGGGCGTGCCGCTGAGGGCCAAAGGGGCGTACCGCTGAAGGTCAATGGGGCGTGAGGGTGGAGGCTCGATCAGTTTTTTGATTATTTGTTTTAAGGCTTTTCTTTTCTTCTTATCTTAACTTTCGTGTGGTTTTATATAAAACTCCTCCCGTGTTTTGTTCTCTTTGTTCGGTTCGATCTCTTTTCTTGTGGGTCGGAGGCTCGGGCTGCCGGGTGGTTAGTTAGCTCGGTTCAGTTCTCGTCGTGATGCCGGCAGTGGTTTGATGAGTTGGAAGATTTCGTCAGTTATCTTGCTTGTTTGTTGCCTCCTTTTGCCTCTTTTAATTGTTTATTAGTTTCTCACAAAAATTCGGCAGCATTTCCCCTTGACCCGGGGCGTAAGGGAGATACAGGGAACGCGCCCACATGATGTGGCGGAACCCGACAACTGGAGGTGGGCCCCCGGGGGGGGCAACACCTTTATAGAGACTCGGAAAACGCGAAGGAGAAACGACAGACCGAAGACATCTAAGGGACCTGGACTGGGACTGGACAAGGAGTAAGCTGAGGGACTGAAGGGCGTGCCGCTGAGGGCTGAACAGGGGGTGTGCCGCTGAGGGCTGAACAGGGGGTGTGCCGCTGAAGGCTGAACAGGGTGTGCCGTTGGAGGCTGAACAGGGTGTGCCGCTGAAGGCTGAATAGGGTGTGCCGTTGGAGGCTGAACAGGGTGTGCCGTTGGAGGCTGAACAGGGTGTGCCGTTGGAGGCTGAACAAGGTGTGCCGCTGAAGGCTGAACAGGGTGTGCCGTTGGAGGCTGAACAGGGTGTGACGCTGAAGGCCAAGGGTGGGCGCACCGCTGAAGGCTGATCTGGGAGTGCCGCTGAGGGCTGATCTGGGCGTGCCGCTAAGGGCTGGAAAGGTGTACCGGCCAAAGGCCGGAAAGGTGCACCACTGAGAGGCTTAAAAGGGGTGTTAGCAACTGGGGGGGGTACTTGGTGGCTGTTCAGGAAAAGAGGAATAAAGATGGGGGGATTTCAAGGCCGGGAGTGGCCCATTAGTAACTGGGTAGTTGGGAGGAAAGAAGGGTACCTCCCCTTCTCCTCAAGCTCGGGAACACGGTAGATGGCCATAGAAGGGAATGAGTGAGGAGCTCACGGAGCCAAGGTCAACAGAAGGGGGAAACCTACGTCGACGTGGAGGACCCTAAAGACGCCGGAGGAATAAGGAGACAGAGGGAGGAACGGATTGTCCGTCAGAAAAGCCCGCAAAGCCTAGCCTAAAACATCGAAGATCGAAAAGAAACCCGGAGAGGGTGGTTTTCATTCATGAGAATCAAGAGGGCGAGGCCCTTCATACATATGGCAAAAGCAAACTCCCCAAATGGGGCCATGGACAAGAGTAAGAAAGACCAAGAACGCCAGGAGGAATGGGATACAAGAGGGAAGAAGACATCCGGGCCTAAGACATCGGCCGCTATCCCCAACCCTTTCCCCCAATACAACAAGCTCTCTCTCTCTTACTCTTGTTTCTTCCCGGTGGCCGTCAGACGGAACTCAGGCCGGGAGGGCCTCTTCTTCTCTTCTTTCTCCGGTGTGTGTTGTGTGTCTCCCCGTCTGTCTCCGTGCGTCTGCCTCCTCCTTCGCCCTCCTTCTTCTTCCGTTCTCCTCTTCCTCTGCCTCCCTCCGTCCTCTTTTCTCTGTGGAAGACCAGCGTCTTTTATACCCTCAGCAGCGGGGAGCCCTCGAGCATGGCTGTCGAGGGCGGGAAGCAGCCCGTGATGATGGGGTTTGACTCCCCTTCGTCCTGGCTGTCAGTGGGGTAGCTCACGTGGCCCAATGGACGGTTGCCACCTCAGACGGCTCACTGCGCGCCATGGAAGCGTAGGGCATGGGCTGCACGTCGTCTTGCCGTTGAAAAGCTTCACGCTGTGCCGCTGAAGAGCCAAAAAGGCCTGCCGCTGAAGCCTTAGTAGGTTGTACTGTCTGAAGACCCCTTTGGGCGTGCCGTTGAAGAGCCAAAAAGGCCTGCCGCTGAAGCCTTAGTAGGCTGTACCGCTGAAGACCCCTTTGGGCGTGCCGTTGAAGGCCCCAAAGGCCGTACCGCTGAAGCCTCAAAGGGCTGTGCCGCTGAAGGGCCTGCAGGACGTGCCGCTGAAGCCCCTGCAGGGCGTGCCGTTGAACACCCAGAGGGGGCGTGCCGGTGAAGCCACTTGGGGGCGTACCGTTGAAGGTCCCCCCTTGGGGTGTGCCGGTGAACCCCCATAGGGGTGTGCCGGCGAAGGCCGCGGCAGGGTGTGCCGCTGAAGGCTTTCCAGGGCGTGCCGCTGGAGGCCCTTTGGGGTGTGCCGGTGAACCCACCCGGGGGCGTGCCGCTGAGCCCCAGGGAGTGTGCCGCTGAACACCCAAAGGGGTGTGCCGGTGAACCGACCTGGGGGCATGCCGCTGAGCAGCCTTGGGCTGTGCCGCTGAGCACCCAAGGGGGTGTGCCGGTGAACCCACCTGGGGGCGTACCGTTGAACAGCCTTGGGCTGTGCCGCTGAGCAGCCTTGGGCTGTGCCGCTGAGCACCCCCGGGGGGGTGTGTATTTGGGGCCCGTTCTGAGCCCGTCGCGGACACGAGTCATGGCCCGTTTGATTTCCTTTGGGGCCCACAGACTGTGGGGCCTTTTGTGCTTGATTTCTCCGAGGTTTCTTCACTCGGCGCCGTTGTTGATGCTGGGCCGAACATGACACTTGGATGTGCAATTTTCGGTGTCCACAGGCACCAATACATATGTGTAGGTGTATGTCCTTGGAGGATGTGCACTGAACTGATCCGCTATTGGATCTTCAGATGGTTGATTATACCTAATGTCAACTGAAGATCCAACGGTCACAGTAGCATCGTTGGTCCTTTGACCTGAGACATTGATCGGATCTTACACGAGGATTGGAATGGTTTAATTATTTAGCTAAGTGACTTTAACCATAAGTCATGAGTTGCCGAGTCATTAACCACTCCAGGATACGTGTGAAGATCATCAATGGTCAAGAAGGGATCGCTCACTGTCGGGTATATATCAGACAGTTAATGGGTCATGACATTGACGCTCCGTTAAATCCCTGGCCTGGGTCGTGTGAGTTCGTTTAGAACGGACGTCATACACTTTAAGGAGGTCATAGTCAAATGGCACGATCATGGGGTTTGACAGATACCGTACCCTCGATCGTACCAGACTCATAGAATGAGCGAGGGATTATATCGATGCGGTAACTGTGGACTTACAGGTACCAGACAGGCTGGTTTAAACCCGAGGTCCTCTAGGATCACGCGGATTTGCTTGACCCAACGTGATCAAAGGTTCGGAATAAATTAAACTATTGTTCGGCTCTGGTAGAAGCGAAGAATACGTTTAATTTACTTCTAATTGAGAATTAGAAGTTAATGGACCTTAAACTAGAGTGACTGTGGGCCTAGAGGATCACACACAATGGATTCTTGGGTGACGGATTATTATTATACAAGTGTATGTATTAATTCCTTTTAATTCCTTTTGGAAAGGAGTGTAAATGGAGCTTAATACATATGTATAATAGTGGATAGGACATATATACAGTTTCGGTCTTTTAGAACAATTTTCTAATAAACCTAAACTCTATATATAGCCACCTACATTATGCTCTTTCGAGCCTTCACTTCTTTCCTTCCCTTAAGCTAACCAAGCATTAAGCTTAAGGGAGAGGTTAAGCCTCCCCCCTTTCTCCCCCTTGCTCTCTCTCTCTCCAGAAGGTGATAGAGCCAGGGAAGGTCGTGCCGGGGAGGTACCGTCGCTGCGCAAGGGTCCGTGTGGATCTGCTCTAGAGGCCGTACAACTGTGCGGCTCGGTTTCTCTGCATCGGGCTTAGCGGACAGCGTCGTTCCGCGCAAGGTGAAACACGCAACCCGTAATTAGGGGTTTAGAAACACCGATTAGAGTATAGATTAAGCTTTCCATAGCACTGGGATCGGGCAAATTAAATTTTTGTTATCCGCTGCGTTGTCCGTAGGTGCTGTGCGAAACCTTACACCTCCTACCTCTATAACCACCTCTGCGGCAGTCTCTCCCTCCTCCCTTCGCTGCCATGTCTGTCGCCTCCACCTCGACCTATGTCGATGCCGATGGCCAATTGGCCCAGCGTTCGCTAAGTGCAATCCGACGGTGCCTGACTTGCACAGGTAGGATACGAGTCGTCAAACTATGTTACTGTTGGGTTGAAGTGGATTAGATTGGGAGTGTTCTTAAGAAAGGGAAACTCAAAGGTTTATCCAAAGGGTGCTACCTCAAGTGTTGTGTTTTGTATGGGGACTTTTGTCCCACATTGAAAAACACAACGAGGTGAGGGGACCTTATAGTTCCTAGGGCCCCCTGGACTATGTCTTATAGACAATAGTGGGGGTAAGCTATGACCTATCACACGCACGCACGCGCCGGGCCGGGCGGGGCTGGGCGGGCGCGCGTGTGTGTGAAGTGCGGGTCCAGCCGGCTTGTCCTGGCACTCTTTTGGATTTCTTTTTACTGTTTTGCCCTTTCTTGGAGAGAAAGAGGGGTCTCCGAACGGTTTTTGTTTGGAGGCGGACCGTCGCGGGCGTGTGTATAACATGAGTGATTAGCATTGCCCTAATTACGGGTTATACTGTTCTGCTGTTTTTTACTTCCCCGAGGAATCGCTCGCGCTCCGCTCTCTATCTCTCCGTCGGTTGCAGCCGCTGCTCCGTTGCTCTGCCTCCCTTACATATCACCAACATCGTTCGGCCGTCGACGTCTTCTTCGTCGGTGTTCGCGCACAGACGACGCTCTCTACTGCTGTCTTTCGTCGGTGATCGGTGCATGTTCTTCGACCTACATATTTTTCCTTTAAGAAGAGATCTAGGTTTCTCGCATAGCATTTTTACTAGATTCTTAAGAGTGCGCTTAAGGGTCTTGTGTTAGTAGTCGTATCCTGGGGGAAGACCGCCATACTCATCGCACCGTTCTTGTGAGGGGTGATATCTTCTCTAAGGGGAGTCTCTTTGAGACACTTCTACTATATATTTAATTGTTCTACAACCATGTTTACACTATAATCATGTTTATTAATCTTGTTTCTTGGCCGTTCTTTGTTGAATCAACCCCATATGCATGTATGCTCTGATTTGCCTTGTATGTATTATGGTCCGGTTGTTGCCATGATGTCACCCCATTACACTGTTTATTCCCAACAGTTACCATTAGAGCTGTCAATGGGTCGGACTCGAGTTGGACTTAAGTCGACTCGACTCGGGCCCGACTCATCAATACTAAAGCTCGAGCCCGGCTCGGGCCCGAGTTATGTCGGACCGGACCGGGCCGGGCCCGACACTATTAAAAACTTATAAAGTCTGACTAAGGCCCGGCCCGACTCGACAACTTAAATAAAATAATAAAAAATAATATATTTAATAATATAAAATTTATAATCATACTAAATTAATTAGTGTTTTTGATATTAATTATATGATTTGTGTAAAAATAGAGTTTTAAATAGTATAATTAAGTAAAATAACATAATTTTAACGAATTAATTTTTAAAATATGAAGAGAGATAAAAGAGAGAGAGCGGGCCGGGCCGGCCCGCAGGTCAAACTCAAAGTCCGAGTCCGACCCGTGGACCTAGTCGGGCCAGACTTTTAGACCCGACTAAGAGTCCACGGGCCGGAAAAGATTTTACGATCTGATCCGAAATCGAGTCAGACCCACATACCTATCGAGTCCGCCTGACCCATTGACAACCTTAATTACCGTATCCTTCTCGAGTTTGGCAAAATGAATCTTTGTCGGCAACAAACACTTACATCGTGGTTATTTCACACAAACATTTCAACCTTGCCCTCCATGGCAAGTAGCATCGGTTCAATGAGCACCCATCTTACTCTTTCATCCAAGTTTTGCATGATACAAATCGATCGGCCATGCATGGTGAACACTTGCACCATAATTCAAGCAGGAAAGGAAAGATAACAAAGAGACACAACTTAATGATGGAGGAGTAATCTGATGTCTGTTGTTGTTCGTGTTAAAATGAACGAGGGGAGGTGATAATTAAACATATCCGATCATGATTGGCTTTGAAGAGAGTTAAGAAAGTAACGTTTTTGAAATCAATGCGGTACATGTAGAGTGTTTTCTGATTGCACAGAATATTCATGTAGTGAAATTAACGGGTTTTTTTTATGAAATCATTGTTAAACGAGAATTTGTAAATAAATCGTTCTTACAAATATAATAGTAGATATATTACCGTGTAAATCTGAATTATGTAAAAATATAATATTTATTTACAGATATATCACTCTATTTTATTTAAAATTTATAAAAAAATCACGTTTAAATGACATCTATGTACTATTTAAATTAATCCAGTGATATAGTTGTTAATATATTTTTAAGAATAATTTATTTACAAATTCACTTCTAATAATAATTTTCGTACAAAAATCTATAAAATTAAAAACCACTTTAACCCAAATCACCGTATGTGCCCATCGGCCACTCATGTGCACAACAACATTGAACGGGGCAAGATAACTCACTATAAACTTTTAGTTAAATTTGCACTATTTAGATACATAGTCCCTTATAAACAAAGATTCTTCGGATTGCTAATTCAGTTTGGCCTCTGATCCGGCATCCGACTTGGGCCGACTCGATCGATTCACATAACTTGAACAATTCGACGACATTTTTCTTTCTAAATTCAAAATTTTGTAAAATTTTTGAGCTTTCCATCGAAGATTTTGATCAAGCTATGATAAATAAACTATGCAAGATGATAATGTGATGTTATAGTCTACGTCTTCATATTTTAGTAAATTTTAAATATTATAACATTATTAGTAATCAATATATCAATAAACTCAAAATAAAATTCCATTCACTTCGTCCAAAATCTATGAATAATGTTTTATCATTATACCAGTATTATATTTGTAATTTTAAATTTATATCAATATTATATTATTTTATTAATATTTAAATGATTAATAAATTAATGCACTTGAATTTAGTCGGTAAATCCGAGATCGTGACTCAAATGACCCCTGATCTGATACGAGTCAATCACATCGCACCAATCTAGTAAGATACAACAAACACTATTATAAATTAGTGACAATTGTACCGGTAATTTTCCACCGGCGGTGGAGTGAACACTCTCTCCTTTTACAAGATATTAAAAAAAAAGAGTAATTTAGAGAGAACAATTTCCTTGAACACGCGGTTCAAATATATGGGCACGTGCTATTCCACAGCCTTTCTCTTCATGGCAAGTAAAGTAGTCATGTGGAGTAGAGATATTTTATTTTAAGGAAGCACATTGTGTATTTAATTACACCCATGAATAATGAAAAATATTATTTACAGAATTTAAATTTTATTTTTATTTGACTCTCACGTCACGTCATTTGATGACTTGACATCTAAATTTAGATAATTTGAGATAAAGGTCACTCATTTTTTTAAAAAAAAAATTGAGTGTTACACTAATTACAAAGTGTACGTAATTAACGCATGTGTTGCACCGAGTATTTTTTAAAAATAAATAACGTTCTACAAACCATAACGCCAACTTTTAAATTACACGAAAATGAGTGAAAATATTGTATTAATATCTGTTGGGCGATTTTGATAATCGAATACGCTCGATTAAGACGGCGTATTCGGGTCGTCGAGGACGCAATCGAGTTTGGGGGGCTTTTGTCTAATCGAGATCGAATAGGGGTTTTACTCGAACAAGCCATTCGAGCATGCGGGGTCGAATGACTTAACCGGGCTCGGATAAAGATTTAAGATAAGCACCGTACCCATATACGAGCCCCAAGCTGCCGTCTTATTCTGTATTCAAGATCTCAAACTCAGAAATCTTTTAAAAAAAATCTAAAACAAGAAATACAAGTTCAAAGCAACAAAAAGATGATTCTAAAGTGAAAGATGGATACAAAATTTAAAAATAGAAGGTAATTCTTGCACCAAACGAAATTGTGATTCTAATTATTATAACCACGAATTCTATAGAAGTCATCTCTTACTCTCACTTATATTTCTCTTCAATTTAATTATTCTTTTGGATGGTAAGTCTCCTAATGCTGAACTCTAAACTTTTGGCGAAGTAGAGATACGTTTGGGGGCTTGAGGCCCACGTTCTGCCAAGCCCAAAGCCCGGACTGTCCAATGCTGGTTCCGATAAGCCCAATCATAAGTTTACGAGCCCATAAGTTTACGGAATTATCTGGTGATATAAGGGTAGATAATAAAAGTCATATATATACCTTTAGAATCTTGCACATTCTGCTGTATTTCTTCGTGTTATTGATATTTTCATGTTTACTCCTATATTAAGAGATATTATTCAATTATATCTCTCATGTTATAACATTGTTAACGTTAACAGAATATTTCATCAAACATGTAAAATACAAAATTTTAAACAAGTATATAAGATAAATATGAAAAAACTATAAGGGTATATATCTCATTATTTTAAATTTGTGATAAGATTAATAAAAATAAAATATTGTTTATCTTAAATTAAATTAAACAAATAGTTGGCATAGGAGGGGGTATGATTATTACAGATATACATGACAGACGGTACGAAGAATATAGAGATGTAGGGTAGAATATACAGTAATATATATATATATATATATATATATGTATATATATATATATAAGTAATTATCTCGCAACAAAATATGCAATAGAATATAAGTAATTATCTCGCAATAAAATGATGAATTCCATTCTTATGATTAGAACTAGTGATCGTCGGACTATCAGATAACAATTTAAATAAAACTGTAACGATTGGAATATTTGTTACGGTATGTCAAATCAAACAAAAGAGTAATATTTTGTACACCCAATCTGATGTATAAAGTCACGTTAAAATGTAACATTTGTCGTTGGCCTAAAAATTGTGAAAAGATTATTTCTACGTAGCAAAAGATGTCCCGCGTCAGATCCGTACGACGCATATTTTCATACGTTAAACACAAAATGTATTCGGTGAAAAAAAATACAAAAATAAAATATTTTTATGAAAGAATAAAATATTTTGTTATAAAAATAAAATATTTGATATATAACCGAAATATTTTGTTAAGTTTCGTTATTATGACAAAATGTTTCATTTTTATTTTTATAGTGCTTTATCTTTGTAACTAATGTTTCGTTACTATAATAAAATATTTTATTCGTATAAAATATTTCATTAATTTATTTTTAAAGTTAAATAAAATTTTTATTTCTATAATAAAATATTTTATTCATATATAAAATATTTGAGTACTATAAATTACTTTAGTCATGTATTTTTGTGTGGAGTGCGTTCCATCCTTATCGTTTGAAAAAAAATGAATCGTACGATTTGACATAAAGTGTCTTTTTTTATATAGAAATAAAAATTATATTTTTATTAATTAAAATAAAAATTATATTTTAACATCTCTTTATGTTACACCGAATTCGATGCATAAAATATTACTCTAATCCAAATGACCTCGGAATCATATGACAGGGTGATCAAGTTAAATCCTGATAGAACCTATATATCTTAATATCCTGTACAAGTAATTAAAATGAATAAGATAATTTTTGACGAGATATCTCGATTTATCTCGCAAACAAACAGAGGGCACGAGAGATTAAATTTGAGTTCAATTTTCAAATCCTTTACAAGTTAGCGATGCCACTGCTTTCACTTAGGGCGATTTTGATAATCGGGTAAGGGTAGGTTAATCGACCCAGAAGGGTCGATTAAGTCACCTGATCCCGGTTATGGTCTTATGTGTGAGGGGAGATGAGAAGGAGGCGAGGCCCACTTGTCCCCCGGTTGAGATAACCGGCCGACAAGCCGATTATCAAAGCCGCCCTTAGTGTTTAGAATGTAAAATCAGCAGAATGAGACAACGTATAAATGTAAATCAACAAATTGAAACTATATATATATATATATATATATATATATATATATATATATATATATATATATATATATATAATCAAATAAAATTGTTTACATTGTTATTACAGGGTTAATGTTCTTTTCTATCAATTTTTAATTTATTTTTAAATTTTTTTTATTTTAATTTTTTAAGATGAGACTTGAGATCTTATAATTTAGTGTGAGATCAAATCAGCTATTTTACTTCGAGTGCATGGAAAAAATATGAATAGTGATTATTATTATTGACGCTACTGTTTAATGGAATATTAATCACTATTCATATTTTTTCACCGTACACCTCAAATAAATTAGTTGAATTGACCCTCACTCTAAATTAAGAGATTTTGAAATCATTTAAAAGAATTAAAAAAAATTATGAAACGAGATTAAAGGAGGACATTCGCACACATTATCATAAAAATGAGGACTCGGGGTGGGTCGAACGGTAGAAAATCTCAATCAAAGAAATAGGAGTTCTCAAGTTCGATTTACTTCGGGAGAGTTTTACTTGATCACGTATTCAATTCTCGAGAGATACGTGACCTAAAATTTTCTGGTTCACCAGATTCCTTGTCACAAAAAAAGGAGGAAGTTTACACTGTAATTACAGTGTGAACATCCATATATTATGAGAGAGAGAGAGAGAGAGAGAGAGAGAGAGAGAGAGAGAGAGAGAGAGAGAGAGAGAGAGAGAGAGAGAGAGAGAGAGAGAGAGAGAGAGAGAGAGAGAGAGAGTGAGTTATTGTTACTTAAATCTAGATCATAGATTCACTAAATCTAAACAAAACATACTTTAAAAAAATGCAACGATGGGTGGTTACTGATGCCAAGTTATAATCTGCTGCTGCTGCTGGGGCGCAACACACTTTTAGGCTTATTATTTGTAAACGGTTAGATGCGAACTTGTTTGATCTAACATAGACGTTTTTGTTACCAGTTAACCAGAAATCCATCATATATGTACGGTTTTTACAGTGGTAATTATACAATTTTATCAAGTAAAAGGTACGTATGAAAAAAAAAGGCATAAACTTGTTTTGCCTACCCGGTGACTCCCTGGTTCGATTACGCGCGTTTGGTAAGATGGTTAAGAATGAAAAGACTTTGACGTGAAGATTATAAAAATACGTGAAACTCACTTAATTATTGAGAATCTACTTTTTTTTTTACACCTAAAAAGGATATTTTGACGCGAAGAGAAAAAAATATCATTTTATGTCTCTCTCTCTCTCTCTCTCTAGAACATAAGATGAATATTTTAAACATTGAATTTTTAAAACGTGCATTAATTACACTTGTCTCCTCCGTATTTCTCACTTTCAACATTCCGATGATCAGAATCTATTTTTAAAAAGTGACACTAAATGCGCTCTAAATAAAGAAGTCATTCGTCGCCATATCTAGTAACTATGCTCTATGCTTTTTGTCGTAGATTGAAATCAACCTCAAATCTGCACATGTAGTTTCTAGGGCCTATCATATTTTCCTCAAAATGACTAAGATAATAGGGTGTGTGGTTGTAGTTTGCTATACACTTTCGCTTTCAAATTATATTTTAAGAAAATATCGGTCACTAAACTGAGTTTGGTGTCCCCTTCTCTAATTTTTAGAGAGTTAGTTAACCCTTCACAAAATTTTCTCAAATATAAAAACAAGTGTCTACTTATTTTTTTTTTGAAGAGAATCGTAGGCCTCCCCCTTCCAACTTTGAAACCCACCCATGACTGCCTCCTCCCTCCTCTTTGACCATCATCCTCGTCCCCTCCACCTTGCTGTTGGAACATCATCACTTATGACGGCATCCTGGCGTCACCTCTGCATCCCCATCCCCCCGCCCTTAATCTCATTCCCCAATACCTCATGCATTAGGGGCGGGGGGGGGGGGGGGGGGGGGGGTTCGTGAACCTGATAGGGAGTAGAGGACTTCGCCAGTGTAGACGAGTTGCTGGGCATGGGAGAGAGAGATGCAGAGGAGCACAAGATGCCAGTGGTGGAGAGGGAAGGCGACGAGAGGACTTCCTAAATGACGGCAACACCGAAGGGTTCTTGCAAAAGTCTCGGTCTCGCTGGTAGTTCGTCACCTCGAACCGCCACTGTTGGGTGACACGGCGGTGGGGGCCGGGCCAAAGCATGGGAGAGTGGGGTCGTGACCGTGGAGGTGGTGTGGAAGGGCCCGAAGGCACCGCTAGGGTCCCTGAGGAGACCGTCTACGAGGAGGAACTACACTAAGGAGGCGGCGGCGGTGGAGTGTCATGCGAATCCCTCTCATGGTGACGACGACGAGGGGGTCGTCCCGATGGGAGGAGTCGGTGAGGCAGGGGCCTTCGAGGGTGGAGACTTGTTCACCTGTGGGGGCTGGGCATTTTGTGGCGGTGGGGAGGCGGGGAGTTCGCCGGAGGCGACTGTGGCGAACCCGTGTTCTTTTTTGGCCTCTTTGTTTAAGGGATAAGCCGGGATATCATGAGATAAATCGGTAAAAGTTATCATATTCCTTTTGATTGCTCATACAAGGTATTCCAGGGATAGGCTCTTATTCTGATTTATCCCAGGATAACTTGTTCCACCAAAAAGGTAGAACAATGTTAGGTTAAGCTTTTTCACAATTCTCAAGGATATTCTGAGTTACCTTATTTCCCAATCAAAGTAAAATGGTCTATTTTTTAGAATACTCAACACTTGGTTAAGCTATTCTCCTTAACCTATCCTCCAAACAAACATGGCCATTTTTAAGTTGTAGTCCTATTTAGTCCTATTCTTTCTCTCTCTCTATGGTGTGAGTTGTCTGGTCTTGGCTCCTCTGAAGGAGGTGAGGAAGAGGAGGCCGAAGGACGTCGAGGCCGCTAAGGGGGCACTCCTGGGCACCCTCATATGTTGGAACTCCGACCAAGTTTGCTCAACCCCTTTGTTTTCTCGATTTTGTGTTTACTTGTCTACCAAACATATTTATTTAAAATCTAAAAATTGTGACATTTTTGTCAAACATATAGGACTACTTTTCGTAGATTTTAAAAGTTGAGTTAAAAAATAGCATGTCATAAATTTTTAAGAAAAAATAAATTCTAAAAAATACTTCCAAACACCATATAAGATTTATAAAAAATGTAAAAATATCTATAGTTAAAAACTGCACCAAACATCGTATATATTATCTGAATCTTTCGAGGGAGACGTAGAGGGTTGTCACACGTTTCTCTCGTCATTAAACTGTATCATGTCTGGTATTATACCCATGTGATTCACGTTTGGGAACTCAAATCCCACGGATATCTAGAGTGGGCGCGTTCACGTCACCCGTGACGTTGCCAACCCCGAACGTCCTCACGTAAAGAAATGTTTGCAGCTTTCCCGTGGAGTTCTTGGGTTTGTGTTTTCAGCTAGGCCGCGTTTGATATTTGTGTTGAGTTTTGATCTTTGACCTCTAAAATTTTATTTTTTAAAATTAAATTAAATATATTTAAATTATAACATCTTTTTTTAGAGTTAATTTTTGAATTCTAAAAATAGACAAGGAGAAAATGACTTATTTTTTAAAAACTTTAAAATGATTTCATATTATTTTTTTCTTTCTTTAATGACTTTTGAAAAAAAAAATTCAAAATCTATCCTTGGGGTTCGCATCACGATCTCGGTCCTTGCACATACGAAGAAGAGGTCGAGTTGAGACATTGGAGGCGATGCAGTGACCATGATTTCATCGTGCTCAAGCTCAATAATATGGAATCCGGCTCATGTTACGAGGTTAAAGTATTGTGCAGACATGTGTTCCAAAGTTAAAGTCCGCTAATAAGTATTGTTTAGTGTAGGTGAGTACATTAGTCGATGATTAATCTTCGAGAGATGTGTGACCTGAAATTTTCTGATTCGTTGATTTTTTTGTCACAAAAAAAAGAGTACGCGGAGCGGATCAATCGATAGTAATTATGTTTAATGATAAAGTGGTCTCAAATTTGATAGTGGAGAGAAAATTAATTTATTTAACTCATGTTTAATTCTTAAGAGTCTTAAATTTGATATTCTTGAGAAAAGAAATACATGTTGAGGAGAGTAAAATCGGTATGGTCCGTGAAAGGTCCATCAACGTCATACTCACGTCAGACCAAGGTCCGCATCACCCATGATGGACCCCCGACGGTCACGGCCCACGATAGGCGACCCAAGAAGACCAACCATCGGATTCTTCGGTCCACAACGGGCATCGACCTAGACGAGGAAAAATACTTAAGAGGTAAAATGGTTTTTTGGGGATAGAGGGACTTGAACCCTCACGAATTCTTAGCTACTTTTGCTCTTGCTCAAAGAGATACTAAAAGAAGTTTAGCCTATTCTACAATGTCTCAATTGGGTTAATAAATAAAATGTAAAATTTTTGAGTAGTCTACTTCCCTTCGAATGATGAATCCCCCCCCCCTTTTTTGAAAGGAATACTTTATCGGACGCCGGTCGACTCTTCAGCGACCGAACGTTACCCCTGTCAACGTCGGCCTCAACTCCACTAAAGGCGAGCACGCCTTGCGGGCGCCGTAAGACTCGCCTAAAGGCCGTCCGACTCCGGAGGAACGGACCCTCAACGGGAAACTCCCCACGATGGCGGAGATACGTTACCTCACTACTCACACTCTTTCCTACTAAGGGAAAGTCCTCCACCGTCAAGGGAACCCCTATAAATGGACCGTCGTCCAGGGAACAGACACACACGAACAGACTGACAGACACGACAAGAGAGAATCCGACCCGTGTTATACTGTTGAGTCTTGAGAGCGGGTTCTACAGAAAAGAGCTCCAATCATCTTCCGAGCACTTTTACCGCCCAGCGAGCACTCTACGAGCGCTTATTGGACACGACGATCACTCTTTCGGAAGTCCGACCACCACTCCAGTCTTGCTCAATCCCCTTTCGGCTATCTCACTCTCTCCTCCGTCTCTCCTTAATCCCTATCCTCCAAGATTCTAACTTAAGCATCAGAGGGTTGTACCCTGGGGTAACGTCCAGGGCCCCTTCTGACGCCATTTCTTTGATATTTGCAGGCTTTCATAGGTGGTCGGAAGATCTTCCCCCAACAAACAAATATTAAAAGTGTGGTGTGGGGTTCGAGAGATCATTTTCTTCTCTGGGGTAACGTCTATGGCTCATTCTGACGCTATTTCTCTGATATTTATAAACTTCCACAGGTAGTCAGATGATCTTTTCCCAACAAATAAATATTAAAAGTGTGATATAAGATTCGGGAGACTATTTTCTCACCTCTACACGTGTTGACGTGAAATGTTTGTTAGCCCCGAAGTTAGATCTCCCAAAGTTATCATAAACCATGTGGAGACTTAAAAATAATACCACAAAGATCCCACGTCGGTAGATACGAAGAAGTGATTGCGTTAATATAACAAGGTATCGTGTCTTCCTCAATTGATAGTCTTCTTAATATCAAAAATAATAAAATCTATTTTTTTTGAAGAGAATCGTAACCCGCACGGCCTCCCCCTTCCAACTTTGAAACCCACCCATGACTGCCTCCTCCCTCCTCTTTGACCATCATCCTCGTCCCCTCCACCTTGCTGTTGGAACATCATCACTTGTGACGGCATCCTGACGTCACCTCTGCATCCCCATCCCCCCGCCCTTAATCTCATTCCCCAATACCTCATGCATTAGGGGTGGGGGGGGGGGGGGGGGTTCGTGAACCTAATAGGGAGTAGAGGACTTCGCCAGTGTAGACGAGTTGCTGGGCATGGGAGAGAGAGATGCAGAGGAGCACAAGATGCCAGTGGTGGAGAGGGAAGGCGACGAGAGGGCTTCCTAAATGACGGCAACACCGAAGGGTTCTTGCAAAAGTCTCGGTATCGCTGGTAGTTCGTCACCTCGAACCGCCACTGTTGGGTGACACGGCGGTGGGGGCTGGGCCAAAGCATGGGAGAGTGGGGTCGTGACCGTGGAGGTGGTGTGGAAGGGCCCGAAGGCACCGCTAGGGTCCCTGAGGAGACCGTCTACGAGGAGGAACTACACTAAGGAGGCGGCGGCGGTGGAGTGTCATGCGAATCCCTCTCATGGTGACGACGACGAGGGGGTCGTCCCGATGGGAGGAGTCGGCGAGGCAGGGGCCTTCGAGGGTGGAGACTTGTTCACCTGTGGGGGCTGGGCATTTTCTGGCGGTGGGGAGGCGGGGAGTTCGCCGGAGGCGACTGTGGCGAACCCGTGTTCTTTTTTGGCCTCTTTGTTTGGGGGATAAGCCGGGATATCATGAGATAAATCGGTAAAAGTTATCATACTCCTTTTGATTGCTCATACAAGGTATTCCAGGGATAGGCTCTTATTCTGATTTATCCCAGGATAACTTGTTCCACCAAAAAGATAGAACAATGTTAGGTTAAGCTTTTTCACAATTCTCAAGGATATTCTGAGTTACCTTATTTCCCAATCAAAGTAAAATGGTCTATTTTTTAGAATACTCAACACTTGGTTAAGCTATTCTCCTTAACCTATCCTCCAAACAAACATGGCCAAAAGTTGTAGTCATATTCTTTCTCTCTCTCTATGGTGTGAGTTGTCTGGTATTGGCTCCTCTGAAGGAGGTGAGGAAGAGGAGGCCGAAGGACGTCGAGGCTGCTAAGGGGGCACTCCTGGGCACCCTCATATGTTGGAACTCCGACCAAGTTTGCTCAACCCCTTTGTTTTCTCGATTTTGTGTTTACTTGTCTACCAAACATATTTATTTAAAATCTAAAAATTGTGACATTTTTGTCAAACATATAGGACTACTTTTCGTAGATTTTAAAAGTTGAGTTAAAAAATAGCATATCATAAATTTTTAAGAAAAAATAAATTCTAAAAAATACTTCCAAACACCATATAAGATTTATAAAAAATGTAAAAATATCTATAGTTAAAAACTGCACCAAACATCGTATATATTATCTGAATCTTTCGAGGGAGACGTAGAGGGTTGTCACACGTTTCTCTCGTCATTAAACTGTAGGGTTTTTTGCATATTAGTCCCTATAAACTTAGTGAATTATCAATTAGTTCCTCCATTCTGAATATTATTTTAATAGTCCCTATAATCTTAGTCGTTACACGTTTAAGTCCCTACCGTTCATTCAGTTAACTAAACTATAGTTACCTTATACTAAAGGTAATGAAAATACTAACTTACCCCTGGGTTAAGTGTGAGAGTGTGAGAGAGAGACAGAGAGAGGGGTGCCTCCCCCCCTCCCCTGCGACCTCCCCCTCCACCGCCGGCCGCCCTCCCCCTCCCCTGCGACCTCCCCCCTCCCCCTCCGGCCGCCCTCCCCCCCGACCTCCCCCCTCCCCCTCCAGCCTCCCTCCCCCCTCTCCTGTGACCTCTCCCCTCCCCCTCCGGCCTCCTCCTCCCGGCCTCCCCCTCCCGGCCTCTCTCCCCTCCAACCGCAGCCGCCTCCCCGTCATCCTCTTCCCCCTCTCTGGACTCCTCGCCGCCGTTGTTGATCCCTGTAACGACCCGAGAATCCGATTACCGGGCAGGCCTGATAACCCGAGACTCGTACCGCCACCCACGAGTCCTAAGACTCGGAAGGGTTAGAAGGATGGTGTGGAAACTACACAAGTATCACAAATAATTGCAGAAATTTAACAGTTATAACATTAAGCAGGAAATAAATTAACGTTTTACATGGTCCACAATATAAAATAACAATAACAGCAGTCCACGACTAGTACAGTGACAAGAAATGAAAGTACAGCTACACAGGACATACCCCGGCTCTGACCTCTGGCACTACCTCTGGGCACCCGCACCACGCTGCACCCCAGACGCGCTCCCCTGGGGCGGTGCCTCACCTGAAACACGGTGAAAACACGCAGGGAATGAGTCTCGGAACAAGACTCAGTAGGGATCACTCGAACCCTACCTCGTAAAACGAGAAATCACTACACTAGCGGTAGAAGAGTACCTCGGAAAGAAAAGCCCTGTACTCTACAAAACAAGGTCCCATGGCACGCAAACCGACACCCGTGCCACGGTAAGAAGACCGAAGCTCACCGCGATCGCCACGCCGCCGCTTACGCCACGACGCCGTCGCCTCGCCGCGTCCGCAGCCGAAGGAGATGGCGCCGGGTCTAGCACCGGAAGAAGGGGGCGGTCACGGTGGAAATGCACGGGAGAGAAGGGAGGAAGAAGAAGAAAGAGAAAGAGGAAAAGAAAAAAGAAAATAAATGGGATTATATAGAAAATCTGATTTTTCAGAAAAATACCGAAAAATAGAAAAATACATTTCCGGAATCCTCGGAACGCACCGATCGCAACGGTACCACTCGCGCCTGGGGGAACCGCCCGGTTCACCCGCAGCGAGCTTCCGAAGAAAAAGCCGAAACACACACCGGGAATCGGAAAACATACGCGGAAAAGCCGCGGAACGCCTCCGGGCCTCCGAAACAACTCCGGATCGCGCCGATCCGAACACGAAAGATGTCCGAAACGAAATTTTGGACACAACGGAGCCGGACACTCCGAAAACTAGATCCGGTACCCACGAAGAAAGGATCCGAAAGGTCCAGGATATTACAGCCCTCCCCCCTTAAGGAATTTCGTCCTCGAAATTGAGAACAACCCAAGGGGAAAGAAGAGGAAGACTCACTCAAACAGATACGGGAACTGCTGACGCATCTCGTCCTCACGTTCCCACGAAGCCTCACCACCAGAGTGTCGTTGCCACACGACCTTTACCAAGGGAATGACCTTGTTCCGCAGGCGCTGCTCTCGCCTATCCTCCACGCGGATCGGAAACTCTGGGAGAGAAAGATCTGGAGTCACCTCAGGCCAAACAGAAAACTCGAGCACATGAGAGTCATCGGGCATATACTTCCGCAACATCGAGACGTGGAACACGTCATGCACCGACGCCAACTCAGGAGGTAACTGCAACCGGTAAGCAACCTCACCGATGCGCTCCACAATCGCGAAAGGACCAATATAGCGGGGACTCAGCTTCCCACGCCGTCCAAAACGCATCACCCCCTTCATCGGAGAAACTCTCAAGAACACATGATCGCCCACGGTGAACTCGAGAGGCTGCCTCCTACTGTCAGCATATCTCTTCTGCCGACTCTGGGCCGCCAGCATGTTCTGACGAACTAGGTGCACAACGTCCACACATTGCTGCACCAATTCCGATCCCGTCAAAACACGCTCACCCACCTCAAATCAATCAAGTGGAGTCCGACAAGGACGCCCATACAGAGCCTCACAGGGAGCCATACCAATGCTCGAATGATAGCTGTTGTTATAGGCAAACTCCACCAATGGTAGGTGATGAATCCAACTCCCTTGCCACTCCAGGCAGCAGGATCTCAGCATGTTCTCCAAGGTCTGAATGGTCCTCTCAGACTGACCATCTGACTGTGGATGATACGCCGAGCTAAAAGCCAACTCCGTGCCAAGAGCTCGCTGGAAACTCCTCCAGAATCCAGAAGTGAAGCGCGGATCCCGATCCGACACGATCGAAATGGGAACCCCATGCAACGGAACGATCCGCTCCACATAAAGACGAGCCAACTTAGACACGCTCCAGCTGACCTTGACCGGTAACAACCGCGTCACCTTCGTCAGCCGATCCACCAGCAACCAAATACTGTCCTGCCCACTCGGGGTCCTCGGCAACCCCACCACGAAATCCGTGGTCACATGGTCCCACTTCCAAGCAGGAACATCCAAGGGCTGGAGAGTACTTCCTGGTCGCTGATGCTCCGCCTTCACCTGCTGACAGATCAGGCAACTGGCCACAAACTCTGCGACATCTCTCTTCATGCCAGGCCACCAGAACGGCCTCCGCAAGTTTCGATACATCTTCGTCGCACCCTGGTGTACGGTGTATCTGCTCCCATGAGCCTCGCGCAACACCGCACGACGAATCTGCTCCTCGACTGGGACGTACAGCCTGCCACGAAACCTCGCAGCACCGTCCTCGCCGAGCTCCACGTCAGCCATAGCCAGAATCCGGGGCAACTCAGGGTCCGCATGCTGAGCCTCTGTCACCTGACGACGGATAGCAGGAGTGACAGTCAGACTCGCAAGCACCGCCAACCCTGGCTCCTGGAGAATCTTGAGCCTGAAAGATACTTCGGGCACTTGTTCCCAGAGCCTCCACTCCCTCAACATCAAGGCACTAACCGTAACCTTCCGACTCAAGGCATCGGCGACGACATTCATCATGCCCGGCTGATAGGACAGGGTGAAGTCATAGTCCTTCATGAGCTCCATCCAATGCCTTTGTCTGAGGTTCAGATCTCTCTGCGAGAACACATACCTCAAACTCTGATGGTCAGTGAATACCTCGAACTTCTCGCCGTACAGATAATGCCTCCAGATCTTCAGCGCGAAGATCACCGCCGCCAACTCAAGCTCATGGGTGGGGTAGTTCTCCTCATGGGGCTTTAGCTGCCGAGATGCATGAGCCACCACTCTACCATGCTGCATCAGAACAGCACCCAATCCGACGCCGGAAGCATCTGTACACACCACGAAACCTCCCGATCCAGAAGGTAAAACCAACATCGGAGCCGAGGTGAGCAATCTCTTCAGTTCCCTGAAGCTCTGCTCACACTCCTCGGACCAGACGAAAGGCACATCCTTCCGCGTGAGTCTAGTCAACGGGGCCGCAATGCGAGAAAAATCCTGAATAAATCGGCGATAATAACCCGCAAGCCCCAAGAAACTCCGGATCTCCGTCACCGACCTCGGCCTCGGCCACTGCATCACTACCTCGACCTTGGCGGGGTCCACGGAAATGCCATCAACAGAAATTACGTGCCCCAGAAAGTGCACCTCGCTGAGCCAAAACTCGCACTTGCTGAGCTTCGCATACAACTGGTGATCTCGCAACGTCTGCAGCACCACACCCAAATGGTACGCGTGCTCCTCAGCAGACTGCGAATAAACAAGGATGTCATCCACGAAGATGACCACGAACTGGTCCAAATACGGATGAAACACCCTCTGCATCAAGTCCATGAAGGCTGCAGGGGCATTGGTGAGCCCGAACGGCATCACCAGAAATTCATAATGCCCGTACCTCGTACTGAATGCAGTCTTCTCCACATCGGACTCGTGAATTCTCAGCTGATAGTACCCGGACCGTAAATCAATCCGCGAGAACACTCGCGCAGACTGAAGTTGGTCGAACAAATCATCAATCCGCGGCAACGGATACTTGTTCTTAATGGTCACTTTATTCAGCTGCCGATAGTCAATTCACAAGCGCAGACTACCGTCCTTCTTCTTCACAAACAACACGGGCGCACCCCAAGGGGAAAAGCTAGGACGAATGTACCCCTTGGCCAACAGTTCCTGCAACTGCGCCCTCAACTCCCTCAACTCAGCGGGGGCCATACGGTAGGGAGCCTTCGCCAAAGGTCCCGTACCAGGCACAACCTCGATCACGAAATCGATCTCCCGCTGGGGAGGTAATCCAGGCAACTCCTCGGGAAAAACGTCGGGAAACTCGCACACCACCGGAATGTCCTCGACATTCGGCTCCATCCGGTCAGACACAACCACGGACGCGAGAAAACCCTGACAACCTGAATCAAGCAATCGACGGGCTCGAATAGCAGAGATAAGGAATCGAGAAGAGGTGGAACGGACACCTTAGAAATAGAAGGTCCTCTTGCTCGGATGCTGGAAGTAGACCCTCTTCATTCCACAAGCCACCACCGCTCCATGAGTCTCGAGCCAATCCATGCCTAGAATCACATCGTAATCCCGAAGCTGCAACGCATACAACCTGCCTGGCATACTCCGCCCATCGATCCAAACCGAAACCTGATCGAAGCAATACGGAGTGATCATAAAGTCACCCGAAGGCAACTCCACTGCCAAATCACAGGACAACTGGGTCACCGGCTCCTCGACGCTCGACACGAAATCCTCTGAAATAAACGAATGAGACGCGCCCGAATCAAACAAAACCCGAGCCGCACAACCCAAAATCTGAACGGTACCTTCCACAAGCTGCGACGCCACTGCCTCTGCCCTGGTCATGTGCATGATCTGGCCCCGAGCCCTCTGCCTGCCTCCCACGCTGGCTGACCTGGGTAGTGGCGTATACTGTCCCTACTGCTGCTGCTGCCTCTGCTGCTGGGGAACCTGCTGCTATGGCGGCCTCTGGGGACAGTCACGCGCCATATGCCCTGGCTGGTCACACCGAAAACAGACGATCGGCGCCGTGCACTGCCTGCCTGGGTGGGTCCCACCACACCGTGGACAAGGTCCTCGCGATCCACCCACTGATCCCTGATGCTGCAAAGGAATCGGCTGTTGTACACTGCCCGATGAAGCCTGCCCCTGGTCCTTGGACTTCCTCTTTCGGAAATTCTTCGAGAAGAACTTCTTGACCTTCGTATCGAAGGACGCAGATCCTGTCGCCGAAGCTGCCGATGCCGGTACTCCTGAACCACCCGACGCATGCTGGAAGAAACCCTGCTGCTGGGTAGCCGGCTGCTGGCTGCGACCTGATAAGGACTGCCCCTGACTGATCGGTCCTCGAGTCCTCTGCATATCCATCTCCAAAGAAATCGCAACACGAGACGTTGTCTCTACATCAGTGGCCCCGTTCGCAATCAAATGGTGCCTCAGCTCCAGCCTCAAGCCCTGCACAAACTGCGTGGTCCTCACCCTCTCATGCTCCATGATGTGAGGTGCGTACCGACCCAGCTCGACAAATCGGGCCCTGTACTACAACACGGACATGTCACCATGTACCAGCTCCAGAAACTCCCGCATCCGCTGCGTGGCAACAATATCTGGACAGTACGTACGCTCGAAAGCACTAAGGAAGTCATCCCACTCAATCTGCTCAAGTGGACGAAGCTGAAAAGACGTCTTCCACTCGGAAGACCACCACCTCCGAGCCGTACCCTGCAACTGATTGTAGGCCAACACAACTCTGTCCTCGGCAGCACTCTTCGCGGAACTGAACACCCGCTCCATCTTATCAAGCCAATCACGAGCCGCATCAGGGTCTGCCTGGCCGCTAAAGTAAGGTGGATGGAACTGCAAGAAGTCCCTCACTGCTCGGCCTGGCCCACCCCTGACAGACGAGCCCTCACCAGCCTCTCCGCCGAACTGCTGAGACATAAGCTGGTACATGCCACGGAAGAAATCCTCGGTCCCCGAAACTCTCGCAGCATCCGCGGCCTCGGTAGCCCCCGGTGGCGCTCTACTATGCTCCTCCTGGTCCCTCTGGACCCCCTGCTGGATCTCTTGACCTCCAGCCGACTGCCCCTGCTGAGAGCGAGAGCTCCTCCTCAGCGCCATACTCGCTCCTGAAGCAAAAGACAGAAAACACGAAAACGGCAAGGTCAAGAAAAACACACGATGCCCAATGCCAGCGTCACCTATACATCATCACTGTGGACTAGTGGACCACTACAATTATCTATGATTCTCATGTAATTCCACAACCGCGCTTTGATACCAGCTGTAACGACCCGAGAATCTGATTACCGGGCAGGCCCGATAACCCGAGACTCGTACCGCCACCCACGAGTCCTAAGACTCGGAAGGGTTAGAAGGATGGTGTGGAAACTACACAAGTATCATAAATAATTGCAGAAATTTAACAGTTATAACATTAAGCAGGAAATAAATTAACGTTTTACATGGTCCACAATATAAAATAACAATAACAGCAGTCCACGACTAGTACAGTGACAAGAAATGAAAGTACAGCTACACGGGGCATACCCCGACTCTGACCTCTGGCACTACCTCTGGGCACCCGCACCACGCTGCACCCCAGACGCGCTCCCCTGGGGCGGTGCCTCACCTGAAACACGGTGAAAACACGTAGGGAATGAGTCTCGAAACAAGACTCAGTAGGGATCACTCGAACCCTACCTCGTAAAACGAGAAATCACTACACTAGCGGTAGAAGAGTACCTCGGAAAGGAAAGCCCTGTACTCTACAAAACAAGGTCCCATGGCACGCAAACTGACACCCGTGCCACAGTAAGAAGATCGGAGCTCAACGGCCAACCCGACAAAATCTGAAGGTCGGAAACACACGACTGACAGTCTGTCACTCCGTACTCGACAGGAGTACCACCCACTAGAAGCACAGCCGGTAGCGTCCCCTGACGTCTTACACCGCACCGCAGGTGAACCGCCTGACGTGGTAGGTCCTACCCGAGGCGCAGACACCGTACAAGTAACCACAAACAAGTGACTAGCTGGGGTCACGCCCGTCGACGTGGGTCCAACTGCCCCCAACCACGTGTGCACACACAGACCACGCGTCCTAGGTCTGGCCCTCTGACCGGTTTTCCCCTCAGCCGGACTCTGCTGCAAGACGTGGGGCCCGACGGTAACCGGTCCACAAACCGTCTCTAAGGGTAAGCCCGTACACCACTCCCTGGTGCGACCAGCACCGCGTACTGTAGGCTACGACTAGTGGAGGGTCACAAGAGTAGACTCTCGAGTCAACGGAAAACAACGTCGCAACCACAGGTACGAGGAACGCTCCTTGTACCAACACCGACGCATGGTGACACAAGCCGAAGTCACCACCTCCCGGGACCCCACGGCACCCCCACGTGTGGCCCCCACATGATGCCCAGCATCAGTCAGACCACGGGTCAGCACAGGGATCGAGACTTGCTCGTCCGGGATTCAAATCGGCGAGGAAAGGGAGTCGCGGTCACCGGAGGACCGCCTCCAGTGGTCGCGGTCGACCCAGGACCGCTACCACCTAGTCGCGGACCTCCTGGGACCGCGACCATCCTGGTGCAAGAAAAGCTGAACGCGGTCGCCTGATGACCGTCTTCACCTGATGGCGATCTCCAGGAGACCGCGACCAGACTCCAACGGTCAAAAACCGTGTCGAAGACCGTGCCGGACCCCATGGTGAAAGCGGTCGCCCCCTGACCGCCACCAGCAGTCGCGGTCAGTTGCAAGACCGCGACCGCCTGCCAACAGAACAAGCCCCAACGGTCGAAAACCCTGGTGAAGGCGCTCCCCACCCGACCGCTACCACTGAATGCGGCCACTGGTAGGCCGCTATCATCTTGGAAAACCGAGAACGGCAGGAAACGGCCAAAAACACCATCCACGCCCCCATACCTCCACCGGAGAGGGGGAAATCAAAGGGGAAGGTCCCCGGGGACCCCTAGCATGATTCTAGGCCATCAAAACGTGAATTCATGCATCGAATCCATAGATCGGGCGACTCTCCCCAAATCATGGACAAACCCCATGCATGCTCAAACAAGCCCCTCTCGGCCTCCCCTCGGCCTATAAATCACGGAAAAGATCGGCAAGAGGCTAAGGAACGTCACCCTACCTTAATGGAGCGAATGCTCCGCCGAATCACCCGCGAATCGCGAAGAACGCTTGAAGCTTCACGAACTCCCTACCCCCTCACCGAGCACCGAACACCGCCGCGATCGCCACGCCGCCGCCTACGCCACGACGCCGTCGCCTCGCCGCGTCCGTAGCCGAAGGAGATGGCGCCGGGGCTAGCACCGGAAGAAGGGGGGCGGTCACGGTGGAAACGCACGGGAGAGAAGGGAGGAAGAAGAAGAAAGAGAAAGAGGAAAAGAAAAAAGAAAAGAAATGGGATTATATAGAAAATCCGATTTTTCGGAAAAATACCGAAAAATAGAAAAAAAATATATTTCCGGAATCCTCGGAACGCACCGATCGCAACGGTACCACTCGTGCCTGGGGGAACCGCCCGGTTCGCCCGCAGCGAGCTTCCGAAGAAAAAGCCGAAACACACACCGGGAATCGGAAAACATACGTGGAAAAGCCGCGGAACGCCTCTGGACCTCCGAAACAACTCCGGATCGCGCCTATCCTAACACGAAAGATGTCCGAAACGAAATTTCGGACGCAACAGAGCCAGACACTCTGAAAACCAAATGCGGAACCCACGAAGAAAGGATCCGAAAGGTCTGGGATATTACAGCCCTCCCCCCTTAAGGAATTTCGTCCTCGAAATTGAGAACAACCCAAGGGGAAAGAAGAGGAAGACTCACTCAAACAGATACGGGAACTGTTGACGCATCTCATCCTCACGTTCCCACGAAGCCTCACTGTGAGCGACGTCACGCGGTTCGGGGAAGCGGAGAAGAGGACGCGGAGCGCGCGGGCTCCTTCTTTTTGTTTGGCTGCAACACAGAAATAAGAGAAAAGAGAAGGGGCCACCACGGGAGATTGCTCCGGCGGGGCGAGCGGGACAAGTGTGATATAGCAAGATATGGGGGTTAAACGGCCATAGCAGGAAGTGACTCGCCGCGGCCTCGAGAATATGAGCAGATAATAAGATGACAGAATATAAAGAGAATACAAAGAGTGGGAATTTAAACGGCCATTGGGGAAGCGACTCGCCGCGGCCTCGAGAACATAAACAGATAAGAATATAACGTATAAGAACGTGAATTTAAACGGCCATTGGGGAAGTGACTCGCCGCGGCCTCGAGAATATGAGCAGAATATAACAGAATATAAAGAGAATATAAGAACGGAAGTTTAAACGGCCATTGGGGAAGTGACTCGCCGCGGCCTCGAAAATAAGATGTGATCGCCAGGGGCCGAAAGACCCCAAAATAAGAAAGTGATCGCGCCTACCTCAAGAGCGGAAAGATGGCGGGTTGCTTCTTCCTCTCCCTCTTGGCCGGCCGACGGAGAGGGCTTTCCTCGGCTACCCTTGCAAAACAACGACAAACAAATGACAAGTGGATTAGAAAGATGGAGGTGTAGTATTCAAATCCTTGCGATAAAAATAACGAAATGATGGTAAGACACACACCTGGTTGGTGTTATCTTTTAAACCCCTCTCGGACTCGAGTAGGAGGAAAATGAGATGATGGATGTAAGAAGTGTATAAGAAAAGGCGCCCTTATGAAGGGGGATAGGGGATGCAAGATGATGAATGCAAAAGAACTACGAAGAAAAGGAAAGAATTGGCTTATTGGATGTGCCGATGGTGAAATCCGGCGGAGCTCCGGCAGCGTGGGGACGACGTGGAAGCGCGGTGGATGAAGACGACCTTCCTCTCGCGAGCGTGAGCACCCGAGAAGCCGGCAGAACCTCCACCTACAAAAGAACCCACGGGTTAGAAAATGACTCCGTAGCCTCTGGGCTCCGGCAGCCTATCGGATCACTTCGAAGCTCTTCCAGAACTGAGGGGGTGGGCCTCTATTTATAGAGCTACGGAGGGTGGAGGCGTCCAGGACCCTGGACACCTCCATCAGGGCCGAATTAATATTTTATTCTATTTTTATATATTTTTTTGGAATACTTTTGTGGAGGCGTCCAGGGGCCCGGACGCCTCCAACAGGTCCACCGAAAACCGACGACGGTCGCACGCGGTTTGGCACAACGTGTGGTTTTGTGAGCGGCGCCTCGTGATTCAGAAATGGGCGCGTCCAGGTGGCTGGACGTCTCTATAATTTAGATTTTTTCACACACGACAAACCGTCGTTCGGTGAGCGGCGCCCGTGAGAGAGTTGATGGAGGCGTCCAGGGGCCTGGACGCCTCCACAATATATTATTTTTATTTTGTTTTTGTCTTTTATGCCAAGGCTGGCATTTTAATTTTTTATATTTATTTTTTATGGAGGCGTCCAGGGGCCTGGACGCCTCCATTAATATATATATTTTTATTTATTTTTTGTTTTTTTTATGCCAACTGGCATTTTACACACATTTTTTGTTTTTGTTTTTATGGAGGCGTCCAGGGGCCTGGACGCCTCCATTAATATATATATATTTATATTTTTATTTGGTTTTGGGTCCTGAGAAAAGAATAAAATAAAAGAAAAGAATGGGGGCGTCCAGGGGCCTGGACGCCCCCATTAAGACCCACCCGGGTCCTAGTCAGCGGCCGCCCGGTAGACATCCTTCTTGGTTCCGGAACCTCCTGATGCGTTCGACTGGTGTTGATGCCGTCCGAATGCCGTGACGGGACGATTCCGAATGCCGAAAAAGGCAGAAGAAGACCCAAGAAAAGGAAGTACTCAAGTGATTCGAAATGCGTAAGCCGTCGCGGGGCGTCGTATAGTAATATGAGACTTTCTCAGGAGACGTCAAGAATGGCGTGTCTACAGCTGCCCCGCCTTGGCGTCTGCTTTGCAAGGGAGCGACACGTAGTGGAATGGTATCGAAGTGGAGTGAAATGAAGTGGGAGCGGACTGATAAGTTGATGCCAAGGTGTGATGAGACACGCTTTTGACGTTACTGTTTGGAATCTTTTCTGAAGTTTCAATGAGGCGACCTTGAAGAAGGTCTTTCAAATATTGACGATTGCTTGGACGGAGATCAAATAAGGGAGGGTGAGATGTGCGCTCAGGCACGAAACAAAAGAGACCAACTTCTCGGTGTGGAAGTACCTGGGTCATAAACCGGAGGTTTCACCTTTGGGGAGCGGTTACCAGCCAATGTGGAAGTGCTGCGGCCAAGGTGGGTCAAACAAGGTCAAAAGTAAAAGAATATCTGAGGGTCTGTCCAAACAAGGGTCTCCTTTGGAAGAGCAGCGTAGGGCTGTCTCAAGGAAACTCAGTATTTCATTCGGAGTGGAATATCTCATATTTGTAGGAATTGAAACACAACGGCCTTCGCAATCGAATCACTTGAATGATCTTCCGCAATAAATCAAAATCCTATATGAATGCATGCTGGGTTAAAATAAAAATTTAAAACAAACTAAAATAGAAAATAGCCAAGGATAATATTGTCAACTTGTTAAGAACGGGTCAGGATACCGATCCGGTGAGCCGACACTGGGCTGGGGCCCGTTTATCCGCGCACCAACTCACTGAATGGAACCGTCGTCCCCATGCTACCACAAGTTAACGGCCTATCCGTACAACCCAAATTCTTCCGGGATCATCACCGTTTTTGTTGAAGGGGAACTCAAATCCCAGATTCGTTCGGGCCGCAAGGTCCTTGACATGTTCTAGTAGCGTAGGTATCATATACTATGATGCATGACATGGTGGGACCAACCATTGAAAGGTGGGACAGGAGACTGGACAAAGACGTCCGTTAGTAAAACCTGCACAGGCCAGCATGGATTAATAACATCAGAAAGTAGCAGAATCGCACCACAATGGGAAGGAGATCTAGCCAAAATCCGACATTGACCGCTGATGTGACATGTTCTGTCCTGTAGCGATCTTCCCTTCCTATAAGAACTCCCCTTAGGCTAGTTCATTCAGATGCACTAAGGTGGGTTTTGGAAGCTCAGGAGAGGAAGGAGAGGAGAATCTAGAGATTTCAGGATGGAAGGAGAGTCTTCCCGCGTTATGAAGAGGAGCAGGCCTAGCAGCGAGATCAGGCGACTCTCCGACCTCGAGGGTCATCTGAGTGGGACGATCATGTCGCATATGGTAAGCTGATTCATTTCAAATTTTCCATGTGAACCTTCTTCTTACTTCCTTCATTTCTTCTTTCTTTCTCTTCCAGCCATATCCACTCTTCCCAGGCCCGAGGAAGTTTTCCAAACTGCCATGGCTTTCAAAGCTAACTTCCAATATCTCCATTGGCATGAGGGCCATACTCTCGAAGTGGCATCTGCAGGGGCTCCTTATTCACGCCAAGCATTACGAGAAGATTCGTATGGACTGGGCGGCTATGGGCGCACTAGTGGAGATCTGGCATCCCCAGACCCACACTTTTATCTTCCCGACCTTCGAGGTTACCATCCTCCTCGAGGAGGTGGAACTTCTGCTCGGATTGAAGAAATTCAAGAGTGACGGGAGGGTGAAGGCTATGCGGATGCTGACACGGGGGACTTCTGAAAGCGTCCTTGGAAGCTTCATGCCGCCCGACGCAGCCCGAAAGGTCCGTACTCAAAAGGGGATCGATCTCCAAAAGCTCGCGGAGTGGGTCATGGACGCCCTGAGAGGGTCACCAGACGATGACTATTTGGAGGGAATCATGAAGGGGTTCACTATCTGTCTGGCGGGTGCTCTCTTGTTTCCTCATACCGACAACATAGTGGAGGAGGATCAACTAAGTGCCATTCGCGGGATCTGGAGTGGAAAGAGGGTGGGACCCGCCGTCCTTGCCTATCTTTACAGCGGCCTTACTGCCTCGAGCATGGGTAAGCCTCCTTTTGGTTGCGCACTTGTCTTGAATTGCTGGCTTGATTTGCACTTCAAATTCGACCACCGCGAGGGAATGCCAACTGCTTCGAAGCTCTTCCAACAAAGCCCGCTTCACCACATAGCCGACGTGTTAGGCTTCGGTGGTACTGTAGTGAACCGCGTTCCGTGGCTGAAGAAACGTGAAGACTGGCGGTCTCACTTCCGCACCGTGACACAAGGCTTCTTTACTTGCGCACCGGCATGTTTACTTTCGCTAGATCTCCTCATGAGGCCTTCTCCCGAAGTTGATCTTCAACTGATCGGCGCGACCGAGTTCGTCCTTTATAATGCGCATCGGTGCTGCCTCCAGATTGGCATCCCACGCCATTCGTTCCCGCCACCGACTGGCATCGTTCCTTTGAAGAAAAGGGAGTTGGGCACTGAAGCGGACGCGAAGGAAGCGAAGGCCATTAAAGCTCCCTGGAAGACAAGTGTTGCGGGAAAGGCCTTAGCGCACGTGGTGGAAGAATGCGAGCCGTGGAGGGCTTATGTAACCGAACTGGGGAAGTTAAGGCCTAAGGCGCCTAAGCCCCTGATGTAGCTCGTTCTACTTTCTTGATGGAATAAAATCTGGCATTTGGATGTTTTTGGACCCCCGTCCTCTTAATTATTATTATTTTTTGTGATTTTTTTTTCTTTGTGTTTTTTCTTTTGTTTGGATTATATACATACTCTTATCTTTTTTACTTTTATTATATATATATATACTTTTTTTTTGAAATTTTTTTATTATGGGGGCGTCCAGGGGCCTGGACGCCCCTAATTTTTTATTTTTGATTTTTTTAAATTTTTTGATTTGGGGGCGTCCAGGGTCCTGGACGCCCCAACTTTTTATTTATTATTTTTTTTGGTTTTTTTGTTTTGGGGGCGTCCAGGCGCCTGGACGCCCCAATAAAAGTGTTTCTTATATATATTGGGGGGGGCCTCACCCCCTGCTCATTTGTACTGTTCATTCTGACGACCCAGTCACCCCAAACGACCCATTCTTAGTCCCAATGGAGCGAGGAGGATCGAGCCAGGGTCCAGAGAAGCGAAAACGACGGGTTCGTCATCCGAGGAGGCTGAGGGATGATGCCGAGGAGGCTGCTGCGGCGGAGGAGATTGCCGCGGGTGAGGAGGCTCTTCCTTTGGCCTTGGAGGCTGCAGTGGACGCTGGCGACGCGGCAGAGGACGAGCACGATCCGGTAAGCCCCTTAGACCTCCATTCTATTGGTTCACTGGGTTAAAAGGGCGGACGAGAGGCTGTGTGATGAACGTCGGGTGTGAGGGAAGGAGGCGTCCAGGGGCCTGGACGCCTCCACATTTTCTTTTTTTTTGTTCCTTTTTTTTATTTATAAATTTTTTGTAAATAATAAAAAAGAATTAAAAAAAAGGAGGCATCCAAGCCATGGGACGCCTCCATTATAATATATATATATTTTTTTTATTTATTTTTTTGATTTTTTTTGATTTTTTTGGGTTTTTTTAAAATTAAAATATAGAAAAATTGGACGCCTCCAAAAAAAACATAAATATTTTTAAAATAAAAATAAAATAAGATGAATAAGTAGTATATACAGTGTTATTGTTTAATATTATTCATGATGCTGATGTACTTTTTATTGGTTTTGTGGTGTGCAGGGTGTGATGAAAGGACGGATCAGCTGGTCCCTAGTGGTGGCAGCATACCGTGGGCTGCCGGACTTCCAGAGGGCGCGTGTGGACGCCATGGGCTTTGGAGCTTTCCTTAGGATCGAGCCCTTCCGGCTCGACCTTCCTCTTATCCAGGCATTGAGGGAGCGGTGGCACGCGCCGAGCCGGGCGTTTCTGATGCCCTGGGGGCACATGGTGCCGACACTCGAGGACGTGGCTCGGATCACCGGGCTACGGGTTGACGGAGAGGCGGTGAGCGGGGTCACCTACCCCGACTACCGAGAGAGTGCCCTGGACCTGCTGTGGTTAGAGACGAGCGTGACTGATAGAGACAGCAGGGTAGTCGGCCGAGTGGAGATCATGGAGGCGCTCGGATTCGTCGACCCGCGCCAGCGGGTTAGCGAGACTGGAGCGGAGTTCTTGGCTCGACTAGAGGGAGATGCTCGTGCAGCTTTCACCCAGGATCCGAGCGAGCGGGAGCTGGTGGATCTAGACCTTCGGAGGTTTCTTTTCTTCTTCCTGGGCCGCCTTCTGCTGGGGACGAAGGGGGATGGCATCCACTGCCGTTTCCTCGGGATCTTGGCGGATCTTGACAGAGTGGGGCACTACGCGTGGGGAGCGGCTCTGCTTGCCCATTTGATTGCTGATCTCTCCCAGACTTCGGAGAAGGAGACGACAGTCAGTGGCTTCGCACCTTTTCTCCAGGTAAACATTTTATTTATGCATTCCCACAGTTAAATATGCAATTATTGTACTAATGATGTATGATGGATGCAGGTGTGGAGCTATTACTATTTCCCGATGGGGAGGGCTAGGCATGGGAACAGGAGGGCCGTGCCTCTGGCGCGGCGGTGGAGGCCGGTCGTGGTTGCAGCACCCCACGGCTACCAGCTGGCATCACTTCGTCGGGAGCTGAGCGAGTATCCCGAGGCCATGGTATGATGCGTATGGTTTTTTGTGTTTTCTTATGCATGTGACTGAATGGTAACTAACATGATGTATGTATGGTGATGCAGGTGGTGTGGAGACCCTACCTGGGCATGGGCGACGCTGGCCAGCCTTGGGTTGTAGCGGGTCTTCCTCGTTTCAGGCGGGACGTGTGGGTCCATTGCCTGAACGAGATCGAGCCGCTTCGGCTGAGGCTGGTTATGAGGACGTTGGGGCTAGCCCAGGAGTGGGTTGATGTAGAAGAGCCGGCCCGCATTGGGCGGAAGACCAAGGGGAAGGCGAAGATTGTGGACTGGCGTACGCGCTTCCCAGCACAGTACCAGGACTGGCAGCAGGGCGGGGTCCCAGTGGTGTCCCATGTACAGGACAGTACTGATTACCTGAGACGGTACCGAGCTACGTACGGGGACCGCCTCTCCTTGGTGGTATGGCAGGGGTAAGTGAAATGAGAATGCTTCACTCTTTTATATGTATATGCATGTGGTACTAACTTACGTGCAATGCAGGATGCTCGTGATACCATGATCGCCGACCTGCGGGCCCAGTTGGCGGACGCCAGGCGACAGTTGGTGGCCATCCGACAGGAGTTGGAGATCCTGGTGAGTTTATGTGATGCATTTTTTTTGCGACCTGGATTTTTGATGCTTAGCCTTTGACTGACGTTTGCCCCGTGTTTCAGCGGGCCCACCAGACAGCGGCAACCGGGACGGCTGGTGGAGCGGGTTCCAGTTCGCGGGGCCCTCCTCCGGAGGTTTCTGCCCTCCAGGAGCAGCTGGCGTATGCGGTGGCTCGGGCTGAGGAGGCCGAGCGTGACCGCGAGGCTCGAGTGAATGCTTGCCTGACCTTGACTCTCTTCTGGCTGCTTTCCTTCTATCACTGTTGTTCGCTTATGGTGCATGCGTGCTTTGACAGGTGGCCGAGATTCGGGAGGCCCTGGCGCGTGCTGTTCGTGCCGAGCAGGAGCGCGACGCTCGGGTGGCGGAGCGTGACGGATTGCAGAGCTGGAGGAGGAGCGTCGACGGGAGGCTGAGGAGCTCCCTCGCGACATAGTGGATCTGCGGATCGCCCTCGAGCTGTCGAGGAGAGAGGCGATGAGGGAGAGAGAGGAGAGGGAGAGGGATAGGGAGAGCGCGGAGAGAGAGAGGGAGATGGATAGGGAGAGAGAGAGGGAGGAGCGACAGCGGGATCAGACCGAGAGGAGGGCTCTAGAGGCCCAGCTGCTGGAGCTCCGATTGAGTCTCGGCACGGCGGAGGGGAGGCTTTGGGAGAGCGAGGAGCGGTACCAGAGGGCGAAGGAACGCGGGGCGCGACTTCGTCAGTCTGGTTCTTTTTCCATGGGCAGCTATCTGGTTTCTTCGGCCGAGGAGCGTCGTCGCGCCTTCGAGGCTGGAGTGCCACCGCAGGGCGAGGTGAGCACGGCTTCTCAGGGTTCGCAGAGGCCCCCTAGGGATCCCCGGCAGAGGAGGGAGGAGAGAGATGACCAGGAGGGTGATGGTGAGAGTTAGAGAGTTGCTTGTACACGTCACCCTTCTCACTGTATGATGTACTTTCGGCTATTATATGAAATGAAAATGGCTTTCTTGTGTTGTGTGTACTTTTCTCTCTCCCACACTTTCTTCTTTGCACTGAGTTGTCCTTCGAGGCACGCTCCACGAGACCTTGCCCTGAACAGCGGGGAACTACGCTTTGCATGGGGGGATTCTGTTTCCTTTCTCCCCCTTTTGGGCGCGTCCAGGCGCGAGGACGCGTCTTAGTCCTTGAATTCAAATTTAAAGCGTCGGGTGGCCTTTCTTCTCCGTGCCTTACCCGCAAACGAGCCCGCCTTCCGCCGAAACTCGCTTGCCCCTTTTTCGTCTTCCTCCTCTTTTGATTGATGGAGTTCGGTGGGCCCGATCATGGTGAAGGTGGAGAGGGACGAGGAACTCCTCGCCCGAGGAGGGACGCGCCAGAGCACGGAACGGCGTCTATGGAGGAGGAAGGGCCGCTTCGGGCCCCCGAGGGACCCGAGGGGCCCGATGTCGCGGAGGGAGGTGAACACGGTCTGGTAGGTGCTTGGTTTTCCCTCTCTTTGATCCATTTTGAGTTTTGAAGCAAGCCGTGCGAGGGGGGAAAGGGTTCGGCGAGTGTTGCACTTAAATGATGGATGCGTCCTAGACAGGGGACGCGTTCTTTTTGACTGATGTGGGACCCCTTTCTTGGTGCAGGACATGGCAAGGACCCTGGGCCTGGCCGATGAGTGGGCGAGTGCGGACGAGCCGAGCCGCGTCAGGAGGGAGAGTCGCGGCAAGGCGAGGCTCGAGGACTGGCCCGTACGTCTCCCTGGACAGCAAGGGGGTGTACTGGTGCAGGACAGTGCCGACTTCCTGCGGCGGCAGAGAGAGAGTTACGCGGGGCTTCCCCAAGCTGGGGACACGCGTGGCATCGGCGGCTCGCGCGCCCAACTATCAGAGACTAGGCGGCAGCTGGCCGTCGCTCAACATGAGCTGTCGCTCCTGGTAAGTTACGTGCCGCACTTTTAACTTCAGATTTTGAGTTTCACTGACGGCCGTTGTTTATTTTGTTCCAGCGTGCCCAGCAGACAGCGACGGCGGGGATGATTGGTGGCGCATCTTCCAGCTCCTCGGCCCCTTTTCTCGAGATTGCCTCCCTCCGGGAGCAACTTGCCGGTGCGGTGGCTCGGGCGACCCGGGCGGAAGAGGAGCGTGATGCCTGGGTGGCGACTGTAGCGGAGCTGCGGCATCGTGGTGAGGAGAGACCTTCTCCAGACATCCTGGAGTTAAGGGTTCTTCTGCAGATGATGAGGAGAGAGGCAGAGAGAGAGAAAGCCGAGAGAAGGTCCGAGCGACAGCGGGATCAGACCGAGAGGAGGGCCTTGGAGGCCCAAGTGAGGGAGCTCCAGCTGGGCCTTCAGGCCGTCGTGCAGAGGCTAGGAGGGATGGAGACGCGCTACGAGAGAGCGCGAGAGTTCGGGGAGCGACTCCGCCAGTCCGGTCGCTTTGCCGCTAGTGGCTTCTTCGCCACGCCAGGGGAGGAGCAGCGAGTCACTGCTGCGGAGCAGGCGCCAAGAGGCGAGGCAGGTGCTACTGCACGGGGATCCCGGAGGCTTCTGAGGGACCCTCACCTCGGGGGAGAGGAGAGGGACGCCTAGAGGGACGAGCATGGAAATAATGGCAAGAGCTGGCGAGCTAGTGGACCCGCCACCTCTCTATGATTGTAGTGTTTGTGACAGCTTATGTAGAATTATGAATGGAATGATTTGATTTTCTGCTGCTTGTTTGTTCTCTTGTGCGTTCCTTCTTCCCTACACTTCTTCTCCTTTGCACTGTTCCCATGTGATGGGTCTGCGAGACTCCGCCCCGAGCGGAGAATCGCGTCTTGTTGTGACCATTTTCCACGGAATCTGCCGTCGAAGTCAATAATGACGGCCCTAGTCCCTTTTCCCGGATGTTGTGTCAAATTTTGCGGACGTCCTCCAAAACATGATAGGGTATCCCTAGACAACATAGGGGGCTAGTCGTCATATTCTTCGTCCAATCAATCACCCTGTGCGAGCGGTGAAGTGACACACGGGACCGCATGGCAGGTGCCTCATCGTGAGGGCTATCATTAACAGGTGATGGAGGCAATCTTGGCCCGCACTCCTTCCATTTCTATAAATTCTTGTCCCTTTTATCTTCCCAGGTATATCGAGAGCTAACTCGAGGAGCACAAGTTCTCACGGGAGAGGAGGAGTTCAAAATTCCGAGAGTTGGATGGAGGGCGAATCTTCCCACTCCTCGAAGAGAAGCAGATCCAGTGGTAGTAGTTCCAGGAGGCTTTCAGGCCTCGAAGGGCACTTCAGTGAAAGGGCTCAATCACAACTCGTAAGCCAAGTTTTCCTGCCCCTCTTCTCATTCTTTCTTCCTTTCTTCTGACCAAACCTCACCTCCATTCCTTGTATGTGTAGGTTGTGATGAAATCACAAATCTTATGGGAGTTGGTAGTAGCAGCGTACAGGGGCCTCCCAGATTTTCAGAAGGCGAGGCTAGACGTGATGGGATTTGGTACCTTCCTTCGGATCGAGCCGATCAAGCCGACCTGGTTCTGATCCAAGCCTTGTGTGAGAGATGGGACCCAGTGAGTCGGGCATTCCTGATGCCCTGGGGGCACATGGTGCCCAGCTTGGAGGATGTGGTCCGGATCACAAGCCTGAAGGTGGAGGGCGAGGCAGTGACCGGAGTCACTTACGCGGACTACAGAGAAGGTGCCCAGAAGTTACTGGGTTTGGACCTAGATGGTCGGAAAAACAGGTCGGTAGCTAGGGCGTCCCTCATGGATGCATTAGGGCTCACCGACACTCGTCGGCGGGATGATGAATCCTCAGAAGAGTTCATGGAAAGGATGGAAATAGGATGCCGTGCCGTGTACTGCACAGATTTCGGCGACTGGGAAAGATGCAACATAGATTTGAGGAGATTTCTCCTCTTCCTTTTGGGAGATTGGTACTGAGCTCGAAAGGGGACGGTATCCAATGTCGCTTCCTGGAGCTGCTATCAGACCTTGAAAGAGTAGGGTACTATGCCTGGGGAGCCGCCATGCTGGCGCACTTGTTTGCAGGTCTGTTCCAAGAAGCGGACCGTGAGATGACTGTGAGTGGTTTCACACCATTCATCAGGTATTTTGGTTTTGCTTGTTTTGTATTTTTTTGTGTTTTTGCAAGGTTCTGATGACCTGCGCCGAGCAGCTGTGGAGCTATTATTACCTCCCTATGGGGAGAGCTCGACATTGGCGACCCGCGATGGTGCCGCTAGCCAGGCGGTGGGAACCCATCATGAGTGCGGCACCCCTAACCTACCAACTGATGGTGCTAAGGCGGGAGCTACAGGAGTTCCCTGCAGCGATGGTAAACTGGAGACCCTACTCAGACATGGTCGATGCCGACCAGCCGTGGGTTCTAGCAAGTCGTGCCCGGTTCGGACGGGAACTGTGGATGCACTGCCTGAATGAAATCGAGCCGCTTCGGCTACGATTGGTTATGAGACTTTAGGACTGGCTCAGGAATGGGTGGATACGGCTGCGCCACCTCGTGTCGGGAGAAAGACGCGGGGACCGGCGACCTGCATTGACTGGCGCGTGCGGTTCCCCGAACAGTGTGAAGACTGGCAACGGGGTGGCACGATTGTAGAATCGCAGGCGCGGGATAGCGAAGACTACTTGCGTCTATATAGGACAAAGTACGCAGAGCGGCTCCAACCCCGGGGACTTGCGGAGGTAGGTTTCCCCTTTTTCTCTTTTCTTCTTTCTCCTTTTCTTTTTTTTGGTTTTCCGGTGGAAATGCTGACTCGTATGGCTGCAGGATATCCGTGATACCATGATAGCGAATTTACGAACTCGCTTGGCAGAGATGGAACAACAGTTGGGTGATGCCCGCGGAGCTACGAGCGCCTTGGTAGGTGTACAGTGCGCGTTCGTAATTAAATCCTCAGATTCCTGATGTTGGCTGCTAATTCACATGGTCGTAGCATGCCCAGATTGGCGCGGCCTCCCCAGCGATGGGAGTAGGTGGTGCCTCTTCCGGCTTGTGGATTCCCACCTCAGAACTTGACTCGCTTCATGAGCAACTTGCTCACGCCACGCAGCGTGCTGCGGAGGCAGAAGGGATGCTCTCTATACAGGTAAGAGTTTCAGTGTTGAGTTCTCTTGTTTACGCCTTATCGCGTATCTGAGATGGTACACTTGGCAGGAAAAGGAGACGGAAGAAGCGCTTGCCAAGCTGCGCAGAAGGAGGCTAGGATAGCAGAACTGGAGAGGGAACTGCGGCGTCATCTGATGACGACTCCTCTAGGGATGCCGTAGAACTGAGGATCACTCTCCAGTTGGAGAGGGAAGACCGCGAGAGAGAACGTGCAGAGAGAGAAAGAGACGCAGAGAGAGAAAGAGCCAACAGATTGACTGAAAGGGAGGAACGAAGGGCCATGGAGGCCCAACTATTCGAACTCCGAATCAGCCTTGGTCTTGCTGAACAGTGGCTGAGAGATGGTGAGGAGCGCTACCGAAGAGCACGAGAGCGTGGCTTTCGTGTTGGTAGCTTCTCTGCTGCTTCCGTAGATCAACGCCGGGATGCGGGAATAGGAAGAGGAGTACAGAGCGGTAGGAGTACCGCTTTTCGTAGTTGGGTAGCACCTTTGAGAGTGTTTTGCCCGGAGAGTAGTGGGACGAGTAATGCAGAGAGAGAGGGCGGAACTTGATGTAATTTTTTTGGTTTTTGGAATAAAATACAAGGTTCGGTTTGTTTGGTTTTCACCTTTGCTTCTGTTGCCTGAATCCCTGCACACATCACTGAAACAAACAAATCAGAATTTCTGTTCTGACTTGGCCCCTTGCTCAATAAGCAAATGGTCACTGTGACTGTCCTTGATAACTGGTCAAGGGGCCAAGCCTTTATTTAACGAAGGCAAGGGAAAGAAGTGGTGATGATAAATGCGACAGGCAAGCACACGAATGCAAGCGGTATTAAAGTGAGATGCTGCACGCAAATATAATCATGCAAAATTGATTTGTTTTCTTTTTTTATATTTGGCATTTTTTTTTATAAAAAAGATTTTTTTTTGCTTGCAAATATGTACATTTTCTCTTTTCCATTTTTTGTTGTTTTATCATCTCAATTTTTTTATTGCTAACGCCCGGCAAGCACCCAAATGGCACCTAACCTTCGTGAGAACAGGGGTTTCTTACTAACCTCCCAGGTATCCTAAGTGCACATCTAGGTTGATTTGGGCCTCTAGACCCCTCGAATGATGATCCCGCCGGCTAAGACTTACCCTGATGACAATACCGTCATGCCATGCTTAGGCTCCCAGTCGCTTCCGACCACAGGGATTCACCCAAAAGGTGTTTGAGGTAAAAGATTTGCCCGACCCGGGTCTATTTCCTCACAACTCTAGATGGTATATGATGGAACACCCTGGAACCCTAACGACCAACCGCGCGGCGCTGACCCGGAATCAGACGCCGTCGCACCCATAGGTGACGCGCTTGCATTGGCCTAAGCCCGAGGTTAAGCAAGAAGACATCAAGGTGGTAAACAGGGGTCTTGACCAGCCAGAAACACAGAGACTCCTTCGCGGCGATAGCTTTTGCTTTTCAAAGTAGGCAACCAAATGTGTATATTAAAATAAGGTCGCAGACCCTAGGCAGTTTTCACCCTTCAGAAACTCCATCGAACGTTCATCTTTAGGGGGAGAAGGAAGAGCGTAGGGGATAAACCTCCTGAGAGGATCGGCAAAGCCGTTAACCCGGCGAGCGAATAAGGGCCCATTAACTCTTTCCTTTCGGACAACTTCGGACCAAATCTCGAGCATTTACATTCCACGGCCCCTTTTGTGGATTCAGACTTTTGCTTTGAGGGGTTCCGTTTATCGCAACAGGCACGGTCACGACCAGGCTTTTCTCTTGATTTTGATTTTGTATTTCTTTTTGTGAGGGAGATATAGTCGTTTGACGTTTGTGGGCTCCCTTTTCGTATGCCTGCGGGGACACTGCCCTCTTCTCGTGCTCTGATCGATGCTCGAGGAAATGGATCCTACTCTTGCCTTTGGGGTTTGAGTTTCGGTTTCTCATGCTCAGCGTTTTAAGGGCGCCGACTGTCTCATTTGGTCGAAGAGAAAAGAATAAAGATTACAGCTTCCGGAGATCTTCTGGGTGAGGCCCCACCGTAGGTGATGCTACCGACTTTTTGAATAAAATACATAAGTGAGCACATGTTAGCTTCCTTCGAGCGAGCATAGGCCGACGTGGCCGGACAGGGATCTCCACGGTTCTGGCAAACCAAGACCCGGTGCCTACCAAGCCTCAATGGGCCCTATCCTAACATGAAGGTTAGATGCAGGGACTTAACTACATGGTGACTGCCAGGCATCGGCATTTTGAATTTTCCATATTTTTAGTGGTTTTCAGTATTTCTTTGTTTTTGATGTTTTTTATCTTTTCATCATTTTTTTTTGTTTTGTGCTAAGGGTAGTATTTCTTAAGATAAAGCCCATTCCAAGGGTGGGATAACTCGGTCCCTTCGGCGTTGACTAGCTTGTAGGCGTTGCCAGGGTACACGGCTTGAATTACAAATGGTCCTTCCCAATTGGGTTGGAGCTTAGAACGCGGACCTCCAGGTTTGACAAAAATTCTTTTTACGACCATCTCACCGACTTTGAATTTTCTCTCAACGACTTTCTTTTGGTAAAAGCGAGCGAGTCTATTTTGATACACACGCGCGTGTTCGGCAGCGGCCAGCCGCTTCTCATCCAAGAGTTCCAACTGGGCGAGGAGTGAATTACGACGATCGTCGAGGGGAAATTCCTCGTCCAATTGTACCCTGAGAGAAGGGATCAGAGTCTCGTACGGGACTACCGCTTCCATACCATAAGTAAGGGCAAATGGAGTCTGCCCGGTGGGGGTACGGATTGAAGTGCGATAGGCCCATAGGGCTTCGATAAGCTTTTCTGGCCAGTCTGAAAACTTACTAGACTCGCAGGTTTTTTTGATGATTTTGAGCAATGTTTTATTGGTGGCCTCCGCTTGGCCGTTACCTTGTGGGTAATAAGGCGATGAATGATGCAATGCAATTGCGTACCTTTTGCAGAGGTCCTGTAGGTCCTGAGAAATGAACTGTGGCCCATTGTCGGTGACGATCGTGCTTGGGACGCCGAATCTGGCGAGGATGTTCTTATGATGAATTTGCAGACTGTTGACGCCTTGATTTCCGCGTAAGCTTCAGCTTCGGCCCATTTGGTGAAGTATTCCGTCGCAGTAAGGATGAAAGATTTCTGCTTGGTGAGGGAATTGGGATCACCTAGGGGACCAATGATGTCGAATGCCCACATGGAGAAAGGCCACGGGGAGGATATTGGATGAAGTGAGGAAGATGGTGAATGGATTTTATCGGCGTGAAGTTGACACTTGACACACCTACGGACATAGACAGCACAATCTTCTTCCATAGTGGGCCAATAAAAGCCTTGGCGAATGATCTTCTTGGCGAGCATCTGACTATTACGTGGCCACCGCACACACCCGAGTGCGTCTCTCTACACATTTCCAAACCTCATCGTCACCAAGACATCTTAACAGAATACCAGTAAGGCTCCTCCTATAGAGTAGACCTCCAACCAAAGTATATTTCTGAGCCACCCTTCTTATGGCTTTCTTGTCCTCTGTGGTGGCCCCTTCAGGATAAGACTGATCTTGGCAGTATTTGACAATTTCATAGAACCATGGTTTCTCTTCATCAGCCAGTTCTTCTTCGGCCTCTGCCAACATGATTTCCCTCTTCTCAAGGATATCTTCCTGCAGGATCTTCCTTGCTATCCTGTCTTTGATATTTACGTAGGAAGCATCATCGATTGCAGGGGCGTGAAGTTTGTAGATGGAAATGGACTTAAACCATCTTCCTAGAGGGAACCTTATGGATGATGCCAACGAGGCGAGGGCATCGGCGAGAATATTCTGATGACGAGGGACATGAACAAAGATCAGTTTGGCGAACAGTTTGGCAAAGGCAGCAGTGAGTTCTTGGTATGGCTTGAGTTTGGGATCGCGAGTGCGATATTTAGTGAGCACCTGGCGAAGGATGAGTTGACTATCACCTACGACTCGCAACTCAGTGATACGAAAAGAATGAGCGAGTTCTAGGCCAGCTAGAAGAGCTTCATATTCGGCTATATTGTTGGTGACTGGAAATTTGAGCTGGTATGCCAATGGGAATGTGAGGCCTTCAGGCGACAGGAGGGCGATGCCGATTCCTCTCCCTTGAGAATTCAGAGCTCCATCAAAATATAGCGTCCACATTGGCTCATCTGATTGGTTGACGGACATTAGTTCCTCATCTGGAAACTCTGATTGGACGGGATCGAACTTGGGAAGAGGATGGTGAGCGAGATGCTCGGCTATGGCATAGCCTTTAATCGCCTTTTGCTGGATGTAGGTGATGTCGAACTGAGAGAGAAAACTTTGCCAGCGTGCTAGCCTATCCGTAAGGACGGCTTTCTCCAGAAGGAATTTGATAGGATTCATTCGAGCAATCAAGTGGACCTCGTGAGCCAAGAAGTAGTGCTTCAATTTCTGCACTACCCAAACGAGGGCAGCACAGGTTTTCTCCATGCCGGTGTACTTCTGCTCACAGGGATTGAGAAGTTTGGACAAGTAATAGGTTGCCCGTTCCTTGCCTTCTTCATCAGCTTGTGCGAGGACGGCTCCCACGGAGTCATCCAAGACTGAGACGTAAAGGATCAGAGGTTTTTCTGGTTTGGGTGGAATGAGAACGGGTGGACTAGCCAGATATTCCTTCAACCCTTCAAAAGCTTTCTGACATTTAGAATTCCAGTGGAATTCTACTCCTGGCTTGGTCAACTCGTAGAGAGGTCTACACCTTTGTGAATGTTGGGACACAAACCGACGAATAAACTGCAACCTCCCGATTAAACCTCGGACTTCCCTCAAATTCTTGGGAGGCGGCATATCCCTGATAGCCTTAGCTTTGTCGGGATCTATCTCGATCCCTCTTTTGCTCACAATGAACCCCAGCAATTTACCGACGACACACCAAACACACACTTCTTCGGGTTCATTTTCAATTGGAACTCTCTTGACCTCTGCAAGACCTTAGCCAAAACTTCTGGATGTTCCATCCTGGTCCTTGATTTCACCAATAAGTCATCCACATACACTTCCAGATATATGTGCATCATGTCATGAAATATGGCCATCATCGCTCTTTGGTAAGTAGCTCCAGCATTCTTTAATCCGAACGGCATGACCACGTAACAATATGTTCCCCAAGGGGTAGTGAATGACGTCTTTTCCTGATCCTCTTCTGCCAAACGAATTTGATTGTATCCTGAAAATCCATCCATGAAAGAGAGGGTTTCGTAGCCTGCCGTGTTATCAATCAGCACATCAATGTGAGGTAAGGGAAAATCATCCTTTGGACACGCGCGGTTAAGGTCCCGGAAGTCGATGCAAATCCTGACTTTCCCATCTTTCTTCATGACCGGGACAATGTTCGCCACCCATTGAGGATAAAGAACGACTCTAATGAACCTGGCTTTGTGGAGCTTATCGACCTCTTCTTTCATTTTCAAAGCCATCTGAGGGTGGAAACGCCTTAACCTTTGTTTTACCGAGACGGACCCTGGTTTTAGGGTTAAACGGTGTTCGACCAAGGTTGAATCCAGACCCGGCATATCCTCGTAGCTCCATGCAAACGTGTCCTTATATTCCTTGAGAACCTCAATTAATGCCTCTTCTTCAGAGGGTGGTAGGTTGTCACTTATGAGGATGATCCTAGGGTCTTCCTCAGTTCCCAAGTTGACTTCTTTGGTGGATTCTTCTACGGCGGTTGACGGCTCGTCGAATCTCCTCATTCCACTAGCGTATGCGCCCGCCGCATCCTCATATTCTTCACCCTCATCTTCAGTGGGGCATTCTTCATCCGTGATCTCGTAGACTCCATACCCTTCATCAGATGCACAGTCGCCCTCGCATTCTATTTCGGGTAGCTGGATGGGATTTTCTAACAACTGGGGGATGGCAAGAAGGGCCTGACACCTGGCGGCCAAATCCAGAAGGAATCGACGAGGGATCTGCCTACCCTTGGATTTCTTCCTAGGTACTACCCTTGGCCTATCATTCCTAGATTGACTGACAATATTTACAGAAGAAGAGGAAGACGAAGAGGATGGTGTAGAATGTACAGGAGAAGACCCCTCAGAGGAGGGGTAGAAAAGGTCGCTCATCGGACCTTGGACGGGTGGTCCGCAAGGCGGTACGCACCCGTGGGAGATGTAGGAGGTTTCCTCAACGAAGATGTGTTGTTGGGGAGTTTGAAAATTGACGTTTTTTTTTTCGTTTTCATTTTTAATGACAAAGCAGTGAAAAGAGATTGGAGGAGAGAGAAAAGTGGTTATGGCTAGAGGATTGTGAGGCTCATAGAGCAGATCATGGTTGAAGACCTGGCGCGGGTTGAAAAGCCCGCGTAGGTATGTAAGCAAAGAAGGGGACCTGGGAAGATCATCAGACAATTGTCTGGCCCAGGAAGAAGATATCAGCAAAGGCTGAGACGAGTGGATGGAGAAGATGGCGGCTAATGAGCCGTCGATGGCAATGTTGAGGACGGATGAAGATCCGTCGATGACAGGGTCCTTCTGGCGAGGACGAGGATAGTTTGGAACCTTGGCAAGAGTGGTAATATTCTCTGGTATTTCGGAGATCAATGGTGGTCCTTCAAGCTGCGGAGACGAGAACATCCTTTCCAGTGCAACGGAAATGTCCCGTATGTCGAACCATTTGTCCCACTCGCATTCCGGATCTTTGATCTTGCCTCTTTTGGTGATCCTCGGACATTTTTCAGCCAAATATACAGCATGTGATCCCCCATATGCTTCTCGTGGGTAATCTCCCATCTGAACAACGGGCCCTCTGTTGAAGTGGTTTGATAGAGTCCACGTGAGGGGCTTCCAATCTGCCTTGAACGGTCCTTTGAAGCCTAGGCCAAACCTGCGGTTCGGCCTAATTTCCTTTGGCGGTTTGAGCATACCCTGTAACTGTGCGCCCAGACCTTTTCCTTGTTGATAGCCGATGTTCCTCATAATCTCCCAACCTTTGGAGTGAAAAGGGAGACATGATGTTGTGGTTGCCCTGACCGGCTCCTTTGGTGCTAGTGGAACATGAGATGGATCACGTACGTCCAGCAGTGACAATATGGGCCGATGAGACGGCCAAACAGAAGGCAGAGAGGTGTTGATAGCATCCACTGTGTGAAGGACAGGTGTACTGACCACTTTAATAATTCTCCCATTGTAAGGAAACTTCAGGCACTGATGGTTGGTGGAAGGCACAGCGTCCATGGCTTCGATGTAAGGGCGACCCAGTATAGCCTTGAATGTGGGGTCCATGTCGAGGACATGGAATTCCGTGGGAATTGACATGGGGCCTAGTTCTGCCTTCAGAATAATCATCCCCTGCGGCGGCCTTTTGCTATTGTCATAAGCCGTGACCGTGATCGAGGAAGGTCTTATTTGTTCCTCGTTGACCCCACACAACTGAAGAGTGCTCATGGAGATCACATTTATGGACGCACCCGTGTCCACAAGACACGGGTTTATGGATACCCCATTAATTTTTATTGAAATGCACAATGCATATTTCCGAGCTTCCTTGGGAGCGAGCTCGTAGTTGTGAAACATGATGGCTGGTTGTGTGTCTGTTGGGGTCAGGACGGTCGAAATCTTCTCCACGGGGAGGTCTTCATTAACCATGACCTTTTGAAGATATTCCATCAAGGCCGCCTGGTGGGATGTGGATCTTTGAAGTAGCTCCAGGATGGAGATCCGGGCAGGTGTCTTGTCCAAGTGTTTCAATAGATCATACTGTGTTCCAGGGATAGCTCTTTCTGGTTGTTCTGCATCATCCTTCTCTGGCTGAGATTGCTCGGGATTCTGACTGTTGTGGGGGAAAACCCTGTGGAAAATCCTTCCACTCCGGAGCACCATTGCCTGCGGCTTTTGTACCTCTGTGGGGGTAGCAGTGGGTTTTAACAGGGGTTTGAGGGGTAGTAGTGGAGGAATGGTTGATGAAGCAGGGGTGATGACGGGAGCAGGGATTCTGATGAGGGGTTTGTTAGGTGGCGGCATGGTGGAGGTAGAGGGGATATTGCGCGGATTATGAAGGATAAGGGGTCTAGAAGGTGGCGGTGGAGACGAAGTAGGAGTGGGTAGGGCTTGAAGTGGGCAATGATTTTGAGGTGGGTGATGGTTAATGAGTGGTTTTGAAGGCATTAGTGGTGATACGGTGGAGAAAGACGGGGTTATGTATGGTTGACGGATGATAAGGGGTTTAGAAGGCGTAGGGGTAAATGTGGTAGAGGTGGATGGTAAAGTGGGGGAGTGAGAGAAGATGAGAGGGTGTGAAGGCGTAGTGGAGAGTGTCGGTTGATAGGAGGTCGGGGTGCGGATGAGAGGGCGTAATGGTAGTGGAAATGGTGATGGTGATACTGACGCGGGTTGATGAGAGAGAGGTGCTACCCGGGCAAGGTGAGGGGGTTGCATGACGATAGGGTTGGAGGTAGAAAGAATGGAGGTACTTTCCTGGTGCCACACCTGCTCTCTCCCGACTTCCGGGAAGGAGGAGATGGGGTTAACCTGATGATTGGGCTGTTGGTGCTCCGGTAATGGATTCTGGATTATGCCCATGTCGGGCTGTTGTTGTGGGGCCTGCTGAGCCTGCTGTTGTTGTTGTGGTTGCTGTTGCTGTTGCTGTTGTAACTGCTGCTGTGGCCTATGAGGAGGTCTCCTAGCCTTGAGAGCCGCGACGTATCGTCTCATCTCATCCCAATCTATTTGATGTTCATCATTCATATCATGGATGTAATCTTTGAAATGGAAGCAGTAATCTACTGTGTGTCCCGGCTGCCTGTGGTAGACACAGTATTTGGAGGTATCAACATTGGGGGCCACACGGGCCTTTCTCTGGGTAGGGCGAGTTGGTTTGATGCCATGAGGGCATTAAAAATGTCTGCTAAGGTTTCTGGCAATGGTGGATAGTAGGCTCTCTTGGGACCGAGCGGCCTCCTTTGTTGCTGTTGGGGACCATAGTTCCCCGGGGGTGGAACTTGGTTGTACTGAAGCGGTGGTTGTTGTTGCTGAGGTTGTGGTTGTTGTTGCTGGGGTTGGCGTAATGGAGGCATATTATCCTGGGGTGGATTATTTTGGGGTGGAGGACGAAGAGGGAAAGGACCTGGTTGAAGGGGAAGTCGGGGCATTTGTGGAGGCCTTGGGTTGACTGCATAGTTGGCATTGTTGACCGCACCTGACTTGCTCATTTGTCACGACCCCTTCTGTGGCTCCGCCCGGGACACCAGCGCCTGTCTTTCTGACCACTTTGGGCTTCGGCGACTCAAACATGTTCATGATGGGGGAGTCTTTTAGCTGGGTTTGGATGTACCGGGCCCTTTCATAGAGTTCCTCCATTGTAGTAAGTTTATTCATGGCCAGGACGTGTCTGAACTGTGGGGTTGCATTAGACACAATCATCTTCACTTGTTCGGGCTCAGAGAGGGTATCCCTTATTCTTTCCGCCAGAGACCTCCATCTATCAGCATAGCGGACAAAATCCTCGTCGGGCTTCATCTTTTCGGCCACTAGGTCGGTAATGGAGAGTGAGGGACCGACCCTATCCCTATATTTCTGCAAGAACCTTCTCTGGACTATTTCAAAATTCTCAGCCTCGCGGGGCTCCAAGGAATAGAACCACTCAAGCGCGGGACCATCCAATGATCTCCGAAAGAGGTATGCCAGGGACCTCTGATCGTTTTGCCAATAGGAGGATTCATACATGAAATCCTTGAGGTGAATGAAGGGGTTGCCGGTACCATTGTATCTGCGGTACGTGGGCATTTCGGAGGGAGGAAGATGAATGACGGGAAGGATTGGCAAAGCAACCTCCGGGGTGGCTTTCACGTCCACCATTCTTCTCAGATTTTGAAACTGCTCGTCCATGCGATTGAACCTATTGAGGAGCGATTGGGCGAGCTCCTCTGGAGGTGAAGGTGGCACTTGCCACTGGGGGAGAAACTGTCTCCCGGAGACTTGAGGGGGGAACCCGGAATGAGAGGGAGCTGTCGGACCGCCGACAGTTGGCCCTGGCTGAAGCGGTGTGTGGGGAACAACGGGAGTTTGAGATTGTGACGGGAACTGGAATGAGGGTGGTTGTTGGCTCGCTTGTCCTTGAAGCGAGGGAGACTGGATGGCTTGTGCCAACGAAGAGATGGAATGGCCTGCACGGACTCTTGGAGAGGTGCGATGGCCGGAGTTGATTCCTGGGGCGTGGGGGAAACAGATTTCCCCTTCAGAATGGCCTGGAAGGCCCGGAGCTGTTCAGAGGTAAGCTCCGTGTTGGCGAGGACGCCCAGTAAGGAAGAGATATCCTGTGGTGGGGACGTGTCCCCGGCAATAACCTGCACCTCATGCGAGAGCTCATGAGAAGGACCCGAGTCCATAGCATAGACTCGCGGGTCGGCTGACAAACCACGACTAGGGTGGTTTTCCTCAAAAGACTCGTGAGCCATGCTCACAGTTTTCCCAGAACGCAAGAACATACACTAGCAAGCAGGTAGCACAGATTATCAAACAAGTGGATGCCTTTATGCCTTTTTTTATGTTTTGATTTTGATGATTTTTTTTTTGTTTTTAGCGAGATCCGAAGTTCACACAAAATGGGGACCCTAGTTTATTTTTATTTCACCGCCGTGTCAGCTAGGGTCTCTCGTCTCACCACGAATGAAATGACTAACTCCAGGGAACTTCAATGGTACAACCAGCCCAGTGAACGAAGAGGAGATTCTTCGATGTCGGGGACTTACGGAGGTCCCAGTGGAGGAGATTCTAGTCCGTTGAGAGGAATTCCCAAACGGAGAGTCCTTCCTTCACCGGGAAAGGGTGATCCTCAAAAAAATGAAAAAAGGATAGAAAAGAGGGATGGATGCATGTAATGAAATGCTGACAGAGATATGGAGTGGGAAAACAACAGAAATAACAGACATATAATAAACAAAGAATCAATCAAAACTGATAGTGCTGTCGTGGGCACAACGGGGGCGCACGCGGGAGCCAAGGTGGAGAGGCACGGATGGTGCCGAACTTGCAAGGGTAGCCGAAAGGCAGCAGTAGACGTCCCACCGTGATCGCCAATCTGTGAGTGACGTCACGCGGTTCGGGGAAGAGCGGAGAAGACGCGGAGCGTGCGGGCTCCTCTTTTTTTGGTGTTTGTTTGCTGCAACATAGAAATAAGAGAAGAGAGAGAAGGGGCCACCACAGGAGATTGCTCCGGCGGGGCGAGCGGGACAAGTGTGATATAGCAAGATATGGGGGTTAAACGGCCATAGCAGGAAGTGACTCGCCGCGGTCTCGAGGGGACGAGAATGGTGTAGAAATTAAATAACAAGAATTGAAACGGCCATTGGGGAAGTGACTCGCCGCGGCCTCGAGAATATGAGCAGATAATAAGATGACAGAATATAAAGAGAATACAAAGAGCGGGAATTTAAACGGCCATTGGGGAAGCGACTCGCCGCGGCCTCGAGAACATCAACAGATAAGAATATAACGTATAAGAACGTGAATTTAAACGGCCATTGGGGAAGTGACTCGCCGCGGCCTCGAGAATATGAGCAGAATATAACAGAATATAAAGAGAATATAAGAACGGAAGTTTAAACGGCCATTGGGGAAGTGACTCGCCACGGCCTCGAAAATAAGATGTGATCGCCAGGGGCCGAAAGACCCCAAAATAAGAAAGTGATCGCGCCTACCTCAAGAGCGGGAGATGGCGGGTTGCTTCTTCCTCTCCCTCCGACCGGCCGACGGAGAGGGCTTTCCTCGGCTACCCTTGCAAAACAACGACAAACAAATGACAAGTGGATTAGAAAGATGGAGGTGTAGTATTCAAATCCTTGCGATAAAAATAACGAAATGATGGCAAGACACACACCTGGTTGGTGTTATCTTTTAAACCCCTCTCGGACTCGAGTAGGAGGAAAATGAGATGATGGATGTAAGAAGTGTATAAGAAAAGGCGCCCTTATGAAGGGGGATAGGGGATGCAAGATGATGAATGCAAAAGAACTACGAAGAAAAGGAAAGAATTGGCTTATTGGATGTGCCGATGGTGAAATCCGGCGGAGCTCCGGCAGTGTGGGGACGACGTGGAAGCGCGGTGGATGAAGACGACCTTCCTCTCGCGAGCGTGAGCACCCGAGAAGCCGGCAGAACCTCCACCTACAAAAGAACCCACGGGTTAGAAAATGACTCCGTAGCCTCTGGGCTCCGGCAGCCTATCGGATCACTTCGAAGCTCTTCCAGAACTGAGGGGGTGGGCCTCTATTTATAGAGCTCCGGAGGGTGGAGGCGTCCAGGACCCTGGACACCTCCATCAGGGCCGAACTAATATTTTATTCTATTTTTATTAATTTTTTTGGAATACTTTTGTGGAGGCGTCCAGGGCTCCGGACGCCTCAAATAGGTCCACCGAAAATCGACGACGGCCGCACGCGGTTTGGCACAACGCGTGGTTTTGTGAGTGGCGCCTCGTGATTCAGAAATGGGCGCGTCCAGGTGGCTAGACGTCTCTATAATTTGGATTTTTTCACACACGACAAACCGTCGTTCGGTGGCCGGGGCCCGTGAGAGAGTTGATGGAGACGTCCAGGGGCCTGGACGCCGCCAAAATATATTATTTTTTTTTTGTTTTGTCTTTTTATGCTAGGGCTGGCATTTTGATTTTTTTTATATTTATTTTTATGGAGGCGTCTAGGGTCCTGGACGCCTCCATTAATATATATATTTTTTATTATTTGTTTGTTTTTTTATGCCAACTGGCATTTTACACACATTTTTTATTTTTGTTTTTATGGAGGCGTCCAGGGGCCTGGACGTCTCCATTAAAATATATATTTTTTATTTGGTTTTAGGCCCTGAGAAAATAATAAAATAAATTAAAAAGATGGGGGCGTCCAGGGGCCTGGACGCCCCCATTAAGACCCACCCGGGTCCTCAATCGGCGGCCGCCCGGCAGAGACCTTCTTGGTTCCGGAACCTCTTGATGCGTCTGACTGGTGTTGATGCCGTCCGAATGCCGTGACGAGACGATTCTGGGTGCCGAAAAAGGCAGAAGAAGACCCAAGAAAAGGAAGTACTCAAGTGATTCGAAATACGTAAGCCGTCGCGGGGCGTCATATAGTAATATGAGACTTTCTCAGGAGACGTCAAGAATGGCGTGTCTACATTCAGGAGATCCTGACATAGCCCCGCTAGGGCCTAGATCTACTAACGTATCTCTGCTAGTTCGTCCGTAGTGACTTCCTGGCATGGACGGGTGGAGGAAGAAGCTTCCTGTGATCCACGACAGGAACTGGGACCTTGGTGAGACTCGTACCCTCGGTTGCTGGCGTTGCGGAGACTCCCACGAGCTGCCATTGGCTTTTTACTCAAAATTCCCACAGACGGCGCCGAAAAGTGTAGAGGTAGAAAACTTGTCTCTAGCTTTCGTACCACACTTTTCTATTTGATTGTCGGGGAGGACCACCTGGCACTCGTGAAAGCCTACAAACACCAGAGAGGAAGGCGTCAGAAGGAGCCCCGGACGCTACCCTAGGGGACAACCCTCTAATGCTTAAGTCAGCAACGGTTCCAGTGAAGAATAAAGAAAAGTATGAGAGATAGAAGAGAATGGAGGTCTCAGTTGGAGATCTGAGAGAAGTGTAGACCCTCCGGATGAGTGCTCACCGCCCCCAGTGGTCACCCGGAGAGTGCTCACTAGGTGGTAAGGTCGTACGGGAGGGATTCTCTCTCATGGAATGAACAGCCGTGACCACTCTTGTAACAGGGTGAGATGCTCTCTGGCTTGCTTCTCTGTAGGCGTTTGTTGGTGAGATTCATCATGTCCTTCTATTCCTTATCGAGGTCCCTTTTATAGGGGGTTGTCCTGGTGTCGAAGGCCAATCCCTTAGCAGGGAAGGGCGCAAGTGGTGGAGTAACGTTCCTCACGATCGTGGCGGGAGTTTCCCATTGAGGGGCGGTTACCCTGGAGTTAGCTCATCCTCAGGCGAGTCTTACGGCACTCATGAGGCGTGCTCGCCTGTTGTGGGGTCAAAGCCAGGGTCGTGGGAGGCAACATTCGGTCGCCGGAAGGTCATCCGGCGATCGTTGCGCCTAAGTCGAAGCCCTTCCTACGCTGTCGAATCTGATGTTGAGTCGTAGTGGGCCGCGCCTTTATGGCCATTGGGTGCCCTTGGGTGTGTTGTAGGTTGTGGACCTGAATGGGTCTGGAGGGATTGGGCCTTACATGGGCTGGGCCGATCTTACCCTCCTCAATAGGTATTGATTCTGAAAACTTGAAATGTTGTTCCTCTATTCTGCTGTGCTGAAAATGTCTGAATGGTTCTTTGAATAATTCTCAATTGGAAGTGCATGAGTACATTTGAGCTTAACTGCATAACTGGCATCTCAAATGGTGTGTAGTAGAAGGGTGGATTACATCCACCTAGAAGCTCTCACTATGTGTGAGTCGGGTCTTCGGACCTTCACCTCCGCCTCGTACCAGAACTTGAAAAATCTGACTGGCTTGTGAATGGATTTTTAAACTTCTGAAATGTAATTGAAAATCTATCTCTAAATAGTTTCTGAAAACACTATGGGTTGCATTGCTTATTTTTGATCATCTCTACACCCTTGTTCATTTCTTATGCACTCTATTATAATATTCAGATCACTAGGATTGTAAAACAAGCTTTTGCATCTTGCACTGCATTCTCATATAGGTTATAGGCCGCATGCATTAGAATTCTTGCATTAGGTGCATTTAAATCATTCAAATGAAAACTGGACCCTAGCATTTTGCACCCATGATAAATTTTGCATTGCATTTAGAACATTCAAGTGAAACATGAAATTTTGCATCCATATTGCATTTTACATTGCATACTGCATGTCTTCCCACTGTTTGTCTACATGTAAGTATTTGTTAATCAAACTCCCGTCCTTGGAATTTCTAAGACCTCATACTTCTTGTTAAATAATTCAACATTTGAATCATCACTGGAGTGTTTCTTGTTACACACTCAGGGGGAATAAATATTTGATAAGTGCATCTATGTAGAGGTTATGTGTTCATTACATTTTCGGTATACATGTTAAATCAAATTCACACACTTCTTGCACAAAATGTGAAAATGTGTGTTAAACATAAGGGTGTAGGAATTTCCTTTCAAAACTCTAGGGAAATTGAACATGCTGCATGTATCTTGAAGTGACAGTTGAGAAAAAAGATGTCTGCCTCTATATATTGAAATGATGTGATAAAATGAAAGGCAAAATAATGCTCAGTCTTACTGAGTAAATTGGATGCACGTCATCTGAGATGTGATGTGGTTCACTTCTAAAAAGTGTTGTACTGAAGTACCTCTGTTTAAGTGAAGTGAAACGGTCAATGTTCTGAGTAATCGGGGAGTCTGGCATGTGCTCCATGTGTCTCCTCGCATAAAAAGGGATAATTTGAACCAGATCACTCTTAGAAAAATTCAGATTGTTACTGTGAAATTTTGAGATGAAAAATTTGGTGTGCAAATATAATGGGGCAGAGCGTAGCCTCCAATACGCTATTCTCCTAAAATGAAGTGCAATCTATGTAGTCTCTCATTGTGTTGAACTAAAAATCTGAATATCCATATGGCTACTATCTATTTTCATGTTAGTCACTTATACATCTGGAAATTTGAGTTAATATATATTCATAAAATTGAATGCCTGCATTGGCTATTGCATGAGTCTTCTATATGATTGCATAATCTCCTAGGTGTTACACATGAACATTCTAGTTGCATTGACTCACCTGCCTTTTCTTAACCCACACCCCATTCTGGGGGAGCTCCTACTAATATTAATTGCATGCTTGATAGTTGTGCTTGTGTGCTTGTTTGTTCATATCTGCATATTTGGCACTCTTAGCATTCATATAGTGCATATTGTCATATGCGTTTTTGTCATAATGCAACAAGCTCATAGTATTCATATTGTAGGTTCATTGCTGGGTTCTTGTGCCATTGATTGTCACTGACTTTATTGTTGATGTTTCACATCTTACCCCCTCAACTTCACTTTTTGATAATGCCAAAGGGGGAGAAAGATTGCCACTGATTGCCACAATATTTTGTCATCATTAAAAAGGGGGAGATTGTTGGGTTCGTTGTGCTCCCTCATTGATTCTGGTAATGGTTTTGATGATAACAAATATTGTGTGTATTATGATAGTGTGTATGTGGAAACAACAAATTGTGTGTACTTGCTTGAAGAGTTTAGCTCACTTCATTGAATGTTGCTTGAAGAGTTTAGCTCACTTCATTGATTGGGTATTTGTGAATGAGCTCTACAGGATTAAAGTTCATGGTGGATACATGGTACTTAAATGTATGCATGAATGATTCATCTCGCTATCAAAGATTCAAAACAAGTGGTAAACCATGTTTACATTCTTCAAGAAAAAGTGGTAAGGCCTTGCATTTCTTAAATCCATCAATTGGGTGAAAGGTTCTATTTCATGTAAGTGCGTGGGCCCACTATCATGGTGCGTCGACCTGCTATTGATCCTGCAAGCCATCTTATGTAGTTTTCATCATGCATCTACATGTTCATTGGTTAACAAGCTAACTCATGCTTTCTTCCACAATGGAGTCGACTCATCTTTGTATGAGGTCGACCCTTGCTTGTCTTGCTTGTGTTGCATTAAGCCATCGTGATCTTGCTTGTTGTGCATTGAGTCAATGAGAAAATATGCATATTCTTCATGTGTCTTTAAGCCTCTAATATGGTTGAGATATTCATATAACTTGAGATGGTAATCGGTTTAAATGTTGCTTATACATGTTGCATGGATGGATTGTAAAGTGTTTGTGATCTAGCTCATGTTTTGATTGAATTTTGAGAATAATGATCAAATTGCTCACGTGGTTTACATGCATTTCCTTCATGGATTTTGAGGCTCATAATATATTTAAATCTTTATATCATTCATGGTGAAATTTGGTTTCATGATGATCTCAGATTGCATAAATGCATAACAATATGATCTTGATCCTTCGATGTGGATAATCAACTCAACAAAGTGTTTTCATTCACCTTGTTCATGGGTTTTCATGAATGTGCATCATGCATCTTACACTTGGGACTATTGAGCTTGAATTCTGATAGATTTCCCTTGATTTATGCTCTCTGCAGGAATTTTGGTCGACCGACTAGGAGACTTCAGTCGACCGAAATAGCCAGAACTGGGCTGAAAAATGAGGCGATCTGATCGGTGGACCGCCACCCAGCTTCGGTCGACCGACTACGGCACACGTGCCCAGCGAATGTGTTTCGAAACCCATCTAACCTAATCCATTTGGGTTCTATCTTTAACCCATTTGCCCATGGGTTCTTGATAGACATATTAGGGTCATTTTGGAGGGTTCTAAAAGGGGTTTCTTAGTCTTTCGCACCCCTTTGGATATATATATATATATATACATGAGCTCCGAATTTGTGAAGAATCACCCCATTGAGCTAATATTTCTTATCTTGTAGGTGAAGAATGGGGAGAAGACGAAAATGAAAAGAAGAGAGGGAGATTTCATCTCCTCCAAGGCATTTTTGGAGCTCAAGGAAGAAAGAAAAGTGAAGCAGAATGAAGAGAGGATCAAGAGGATGTTGAAATGGTGATCATCTGTCTTCCATCCGACCTGAGCTTCAAGCAACATCATCTTTTGGCTTTGGAAATCAAGGGGGATAAGCTTTACATCTTTATCTATTTATTTCTCATGTTCTTCTTGAGTTATATTTCAGTCTGAGCATGTCTTGAACATTTGTTTTAATTTTCTGAACTCAGAGATATTATGTGTATGGTTTGATCGCCAGCGTGCGATCGTGTGTGTGGTTCATGTTGCGACTGTTGCAGCGTGTGTGTGTGTGTGTGTGCTGCTAGATTTAAGATCTAGAGTGTTTGGAGCGTGTCCCCGTGTGTGTGTGTAGTGTCTGTCCTGCGTGTGTGTGTTGGGGCGTGTCCCCGTGTGTCTACAGGCGTCATCCTGCATGTGTTGTTGGAGCTTGGCTCCATGTTCGGGAGTTATCCCCATGCTGATTTTCCAGTGAGTGAAGCCTCACTGGTTTGGTGAGGGGTGGACGTAGGGAGCCCGTCGTGGTCCCGAACCATCGTAAAATATTTGTGTCTTGTGGTTTGCCTTATTGTGGTTTCATTGCTAATTCAGTGCATGTGTGATCGGTGATCATGAGTGAATCTTAATTGTCTAGATTCCACTGTGTAATGTGTTTCTTTGCTTAATCTGTTTATGATGTGACACAATGATGCATCATGTGCCTAAGGTCCCTTGGACTTAATTCGTAAACACAATCACAAGATTCGAGCAAACTTGGAAGACGCCGTCTCACCGTGCGCACCCGTTACCCATGGTGACTCGATGATGTCGAGTTGAGGTGGTGGAGAAAGACCCTTGCTGGTAGAGGGCCAGAACAACTAAGGTTCACCCTCCCGATAGTATGATGCCCACAATCAAGGGCGGCCGGGTGCCTTGGGGGCACTAGGTCACTCACTCACGATTATCCATGATGACCACTCAAGATGGTGGCTCCGGGAACGGGCACTCTCTTACTAGTCAGCGGACTAGCTTGGCCGATATTAAATAGACAGATATTAGGGGAGCAAGGGCAGAAGCTCACCTGGTTGGTTTGAAGAAACCAACCCCAGTCGGAGACGATGGGCGAGCGGGGAAGTGTGGGTTCCCCGCACACTGCGCCGGTGAAGCTTGAACCCTGTTTAGATAATTACACTCACTACACCTCTCGCAGGAGGGTGGACTTGGGGTGGGGATGATTGATTTACACACAAACACTACCTCCACGCAGGGAGGGGCGGTAAGCCGGCCAGGCGGGGAGGGGAGATTTGCTGAAAACACGAGAGGGGAAGCCGATGCCGGATCTGCCTGCTCTCTGCGATGGATGATTGACAGTCGGCATTGAGGCCGTAGGTCCCAATCTGGAATTTTACTGATGACGAGACCACTGGGGAGCTATTCGTATCTGGAACTAGAATGCCTCTGAATTTTGTGGAATTCTTCTGATGCCGATGCTGGTCCGGGTGGAGGTCCGAACAGAGTGACAGAATCTGGGCGAGGCAGCTTCAGGTTTCTGACAGCAGGTTGCCGAGATGGTCCCGCTGGCTCCCGGATGCCTAATCACAAACCTCTGGATTTATTGGAACCGTGGACGACTCCCCTTCGCATAAAAACTGACGGGGAATCCGTGTGATGTCGGAGAGGACTGGGGGACTCTGAATAGTGGAGGCAGGTCGATTCAGATTGTGGGAAGCAGACCCGCGTAGCCGAGGGAGAAAAATGGTAACTTTGACCCACGGACGCCGAACGAAGTTCCGCTTCTTGATTCGGAAAGTAGACTGGACGAGGGAGAACTTTGTAGAAGAGCTAGTGGCCGGATTCCTCCATGGTTCGTCGTGGTGCAGCTTCTATTCTGGTTCAGATACTCTGCAGGGGCAGCTCTGCACAGTCGGGGGAGATCGGCCCTCCCGGACAACCCCGGACTAAGAATGGGGTGGGATCACCTCGCCTGCGAAGCTGATTGGACGCCCTTTCCAGAAATGTATGGTACGATTTCAGATGTCGTCGTATGACTCCGTGGTTGCTTCTGCAAGACGACCCTTTCTTCGGTCACCTGCAGGCTGATCAATGTGAAGAGAATGGTGGTGGAACTAGGTTGATGTAAGTGGAGGGTTAGCAATGGTGGGGGTGGGGGTGTTGATGGTTGAAGGGGGAGGGATGTTTCAGACATGGTGAGGGGGTGGAGCAGGGGATTAGGAGGTCTAAGAGGGAGGTGGGGTGAAAGGGACGCAGGTAGGAGGGTGTTGGTGGTGGGGGTCGGCCAAGGCAATGAGGAGGGGATGGGCTTGATGGGGTCGCAGCTAGTGGGGGGGAATGGGATTCAATTCCCCTTGGGGATGTAAATGGGTGTGTGGGGGAGTGGAGAGGATGTTTGGGGGAGAGGGAAGGGTGCCTTGGAGGTTGAAAGGGTGTATTGGGAATGGGAAGGGCCGCTTGGGAATATGGAGGTGTTAATGGGAGTTATGGTTCTTGGGGAGGTGAAAGGGTGGGGGAGTGAGGTGGCTGATGAGGTGGCAAGGGGGGGGGAGGTGAAGGGGCAGGTTCACCCAAGGGAGAGAGAGAGAGAGAAGAGGAGAGAGAAAGAGCTAGAGAGAGAGAGGGAAGACAATGCTAGTGGCTCAAATTTTACTCAATGCTTCATTACCTTGAAATGGAGGGTTTGGGGCCCTATTTATAGGGAATCCCCAATTTACAAAAGGTCCCTACAAAATAGACTAATGACACATGACTAGGGAAGAAGGGGGGGCAAGTGGGCCAAGCCCAAGTGTTTGGGCCCGAACCTACATGATGACCACAAGACATAGGGAAATAAACACATAACCTAGATACTGGACTTAAATAAAATGTAAATTACATCAAAATGACTCAAGATAAAGACAATAAGTGCACAAAAGGTGATCCACCAGAGTACTGCAGTGAACTGGATGCCATGGAGCTCAAGTCTGGACCTCGTTGAGGGGGAGGGAGGTCCCGAGCCAGAGGGAATCGTGGGTGATGCCCTCATCATTTCCCCTGGGCCGCGAAGAGCTCGACTCTGTCGAGTAGAGGCCCTCCCTGCTGTGATACTGCTCCAAGAGGTCGGGGTCCAGCCGCTGGAGGTCCTCCCGACTCACCCAGGCATCATCCGAAGGTGGCCGTCCCTTCCACCTAACCAGATATCGCTCATACACCTTGCTCCGTGTGTTGGTGATCTGTTCATCTAATATCCGCTCCACTTGATCACGCTGGTTTCTCTGGCCAGATGGAGTTCTCGTTGGTGTGGGGGCTCTCTCAAGGGGTGGGATAGGCTGGATCTCCTCACTGGGTGTCACCGTGGGACCCTTGTAGGGCACCAGGTCAGCCACATTGAAAGTGGGGCTTACTCCGTACTCTTCGGGGAGGTCCAACACATAAGCATTTGTGCCAAGGCGCCTCAACACCGGAAAGGGGCCGGCTCCACGCGACTTCAACTTTGAGACATTCCCAGGGAATAGCCTCTCAGTTCTCACCATCACAAAATCACCAACTTGGAATTCCTGGTGGCGGCGGTGGGAATCGGCTGACTTCTTATAAATCTCGTTGCTCTTGTTGATGTGTTTGTGAATGTCTTCATGCAACTCTCTAAGGTGTTGTGCAAAAGACTCAGCAGTGATAGACACCCTAGCATGTGGGGGTAGGGGAATGAGGTCTGAAGGTTTTCTGGGTTTGTATCCATGCACAGCTTCGAAGGGACTCATGCCTATAGACCTATTTGTTGAATTGTTGTATGCAAATTTAGCGTGAGGCAGAATGAGATCCCAATTCCCTGGGCGATCTGCCACAAGGCACCGAAGGAGATTCCCGAGGCTCCGATTGACGACCTCAGTTTGCCCATCCGTTTGGGGGTGATAGGCCGTGGAAAATTTGAGAAGGGTCCCCATTAGGTGCCAGAGGGTTTTCCAGAAGTAGCTGGTGAACTTAACATCCCGGTCAGAAATGATGGTCTTGGGCAGACCATGGCGGCGAACCACTTCATCGAAGAATAGGCGGGCCACGTGGGAGGCATCCGAAGTTTTTGAACAAGGGATAAAATGAGCCATTTTGGAAAACCTGTCCACTACAACGAAGATTGAATCATGTTTTCTTTGGGTTCTAGGTAGGCCTAAGACAAAGTCCATGCTCAAATCCTGCCATGGACGATCAGGGACACGGAGTGGGGTGTATAGGCCCGTGTTCTGTTTCACTTGTTTTGCTGTTGCGCATATGCGACACTGACCCACAATTTTAGCCACATCTCTCTTGAGGCTCGGCCAGTAGAACTGACCCTCAACCAAGGCAATGGTTTTATGTACCCCAAAATGGCCGGCCAGGCCTCCAGCATGCAACTCCTGGATTAAGAAATCCCGCAGAGAGGTTCTAGGTACACACAGCTTATGACCTTTGAAGAGGAACCCGTCCTCTAGGATGAATCCTTGGTATTCCCTAGGTGATTGGGTGGTCAGGGTGGTATGAATCTGCCCAAAGTCCGGACAATCATGGTACTCATCCTTGATTCTCTCAAATCCTATGACTTCTACCTGTATGGTAGCCAACAACGAGACCCTCCTGCTGAGTGCATCTGCGGCACGATTCTCACTCCCGGCCTTATGCTTAATCACGAATGTGTAGGATTGGATGTATTCGACCCAGCGAGCATGACGGGAGTTCAGTTTCTGTTGGGAGTTGAGATATTTTAGGGCCTCGTGGTCAGAGAAGATGACAAATTCTTTAGGCAGGAGATAATGTCTCCAATGCCGGAGGGATTGAACCACCGCATAGAATTCTTTGTCATAGGTGGAGTACTTCATCCTAGCATCACACAATTTTTCACTAAAGTAGGCCACTGGATGTCCCTCTTGGCTGAGGATCCCGCCAATCCCTACCTCGGAGGCATCACAAGTCACCTCAAAGACCTTGGAAAAATTGGGGAGGCATAATACCGGGGCTTGGGTCATCCTTTCCTTGAGCTCTTGGAAGGACCTAGAAGTAGACTTGGTCCACACAAACGTCCCCTTTTTTAGGCAATCTGTGATGGGGGCAGTGACCATGCTGAACCCACGGATAAATCTCCGATAGAAGGTGGCCAACCCATGGAAACTCCGGACCTCATGGAGAGTGCGGGGCTCTGGCCAGTCAAGGATAGCTTGGACCTTTTCGGGGTCCATGGATACTCCCTTGGTGGAGACCACATACCCAAGGAAAGTGATGGATTCGGTCATTAAATGACATTTTCCCAAGTTGGCAAAGAGACTCTCTTTCCTAAGGGTAGTGCAGATTTGCCTAAGGTGGTTGAGGTGGGATTCCTTGGACTGGCTGTAGATAAGGATATCGTCAAAATATACCACAAGGAAGACTCCAATGTAGGGTCTAAGGACCTCTGTCATAAGGCGCATGAAGGTGCTTGGGGCATTTGATAGCCCAAAAGGCATCACAAGCCATTCATAGAGTCCATCTTTGGTTTTAAAGGCCGTTTTCCATTCATCTCCTGGCCTTATCCTAACCTGATGGTAGCCACTCTTAAGATCTATTTTGGAAAAAATGGTGGCTCCGGCTAGCATGTCGAGCATATCGTCAAGCCTAGGTATGGGGAACCTATATTTGACGGTAATCTTGTTGATGGCCCTACTATCGACACACATTCGCCATGTCCCATCCTTCTTGGGTGTGAGAAGGGCCGGGACAGCACACGGACTTTTGCTAAGACGGAGAAAGCCTTTTCTAATGAGTTCCTCCACCTACCTCCTCAATTCAGCATGCTATGTGGGGTTGAGGCGATAGTGGGGAAGGTTTGGGAGGGTGGCTCCTGGGACGAGATCAATAGCATGTTGAACATCCCTCATAGGTGGAAGTTGGTCAGGGAGCTCATCAGGGAAGACATCCTTAAATTCTTCTAGGAGAGGGTGTATTTCCACAGGATGTGGGTTGGAGGTAGTGGCCTCTCCTAAGCAGATGATTACCGCACACAAGGGTGTTCCTTGAGCTACCTCTTCCTCAAGTTCTTTTCTTGTGATGAGATGTAGGCCCTTGACTAGCCCTGTTGGTGTTTCTGGGGTGGACTCTTGGTTAGTTGATTGGGTTGGTGGGGATGAGACCCCGGGGCTTTGAGATGGTTTAGGGAGAATCCCTTTGGAGGGTGGTTCCTTCCGGGGTGGAGATGGGTTGAGGCGGATGGTTTTTCCCTCATGTTCGAAGGTGCAAGTGTTTGGCTTTCCTAGTATGGTTGCATTGACATCATAGATCCACGGCCTCCCTAGTAGGATGCTTCCTACTTCCATAGGTATAATGTCACACCATACTTGGCCTTGATATGATGAGAAGGTGATGGGTACAAGGCAACAAGTGTTGACCGGGAGGGAGTGGCTGTTTATCCAAGAGACTCAGTATGGTTTGGGGTGGGGTGTGATAGTAAGCCCAAGAAGCTTGACAGTGTCAGGTGACACGGCGTTGACACAACTCCCATTGTCTAGGATGACTTTCCTGACATAGCCCCCCATCTTGATGTAGGTGAAAAAAATGGATGTCCTACACCAATATTCCTCTTGTGGTTGTGTGAGGGTGCACCTAATGACACCTAGGTGGGAGTTGGTAGAGGAGGGTCGTGGTCCAATCCTTCTTCATAGAGTTGTTCATACTCTCTTCCCAACCTAAGGCAGCCTCATACTCCTTAACCGGACTCTCATGCTCCCCTTGGAGCGGGGTAGTCCCTCCCTCAATGATAAGGCTGGACAATCCTTTGGAAGGACATTGGGAGGCGATGTGGCCATAACCATGACACTGAAAGCATTTCACCGTGCTACTCCTTGGGGTTGTTCTTTTGGGGGGTTCCTCCCTTCGGGGAGGAGGGTTGGGTGGAGTGGTCCTTGTAGGAGTGGAATTGGTTGGTTGTTGGTAAGGCTGAGTAGGGGTTCCTCCACTGGGGATAGGGGTCTTCAATAGGGGTGGAAGGATGGGTCGTGGACCCATATTTTTGGGTTCAGTTGGGCGGGGAGAGGAAAACTTAGGATTCCTAGAAAATCTCTCCGTATCACGGGCTATTTGATAAGCCATCTCAAGGGAATCCACATCCCTCATAATTAGCTCTCTCTTGATGTATGGGTGGAGACCATTCCTAAATCGTGATAGGGTGACGGCCAACTCTTCATGTACTCCACACTTTAAAAGGTAGGAATCAAACAGTTCAATGTATTCTACCACGGTTTTTCCTTCTTGGCTGAGGCATTGCCATTCATCTAAGAGAGTTTGGGTGTAGGAGTTGGGGAGGTATTTGAACCTAAGTTGGGCTTTCATGTCTTCCCAGGTATGAATGGGTTCCTCCCGCCTAATCCTTTTCCTACTTTCCACACTCAACCAGTAGGTCTTGGCAAGTTTGGTAAGGTGCATTTTTGCAAGCCTAACTCTCCTATCTTCCGTCATAGGGTACCAATCAAAGTATTGGTCCATGGCACTTTCCCATTCTAGGTAGACATGTGGGTTATGGGACCCATCAAAGTTAGGAGCCTCAACCTTAATCATCCTCAAGAGATAATCATCCGGGTCCTCCCGTGGTCGCCTTTCAAAATATCTAGGTGGACGGGGCCTCTCATTCTCATGGTAAAAGTCATTCTCTAAGTCCTCCCTATCAAGTTCAACTCGTGGAGGAGGAGCTCTTTGGGCATGGTTCCTAGGTGGGGCCCTAGCTTCCTCGAGTCTCTCCAGACGGACGGAAAAACCATTTAACTGCTCCATAAGGGTTTGGAGGGCAGCCTCAATTCGGTCCATCGAAGCTTGGGGAGCCTCCCTAGGGATGTCTTGGACACCTTGGGAATTGGTATTCATAGGGGGAACCAAGGTAGAGGGGTCGGCCCGGTACAAGGCACCACTACGAGTGGACACGCATAAAGAGGAGGAGACCGACACACGGATGAAGATAATGCAAACACCCTAGGACCTAGGCTTGTAGAGACAAGTCTAAAACTTGCTCTGATACCAATTGAAGTGACACAATGATGCAGTAAGTGGCTAAGGTCCCTTGGACTTAATTCACAAACACAATCACAAGATTCGAGCAAACTTGGAAGACGCCGTCTCACCGTGCGTACCCGTTACCCGTGGTGACTCGATGATGTCGAGTTGAGGTGGTGGAGAAAGACCCTTGCTGGTAGAGGGCCAGCACAACTAAGTTTCACCCTCCCGAAGGTATGATGCCCACAATCAAGGGCGGTCGGGTGCCTTGGTGGCACTAGGTCACTCACTCACGATTATCTACGATGACCACTCAAGATGGTGGCTCCGGGAACGGGCACTCTCTTACTAGTCAGCGGACTAGCTTGGTAGATATTAAATAGACAGATATTAGGGGAGCAAGGGCAGAAGCTCACCTGGTTGGTTTGAAGAAACCAACCCCGGTCGGAGACGATGGGCGAGCGGGGAAGTGTGGGTTCCCCGCACACTGCGCCGGTGAAGCTTGAACCTTGTTTAGATAATTACACTCACTACACCTCTCGTAGGAGGGTGGACTTGGGGTGGGGATGATTGATTTACACACAAACACTACCTCCACGCAGGGAGGGGTGGTAAGCCGGCCAGGCGGGGAGGGGAGATTTGCTAAAAACATGAGAGGGGAAGCCGATGCCGGATCTGCCTGCTCTCTGTGATGGATGACTGACAGTCGGTGTTGAGGCCGTAGGTCCCAATATGGAATTTTGCTGATGACGAGACCAGTGGGGAGCTCTTCGTATCTGGAACTAGAATGCCTCTGAATTTTTTGGAATTCTTCTGATGCCGATGCTGGTCCGGGTGGAGGCCCGAACAGAGTGACAGAATCTGGGTGAGGCAGCTTCAGGTTTCTGACAGTAGGTTGCAGAGATGGTCCCACTGGCTCCCGGATGCCGAATCATGAACTGCTAGAGTTATTGGAACCGTGGACAAGTCCCCTTCGCATCAAAACTGACGGGGAAGCCGTGTGATGTCGGAGAGGACTGGGGGACTCTGAATAGTGGAGGTAGGTCGATGCAGATTGTGGGAAGCAGACCCGCGTAGCCGAGGGAGAAAATGGTAACTTTGACCCACGGATGCCATGCGAAGTTCCGCTTCTTGATTCTGAAATTAGACTGGACAAGGGAGAACTTTGTAGAAGAGCTCGTGGCCGGATTCCTCCGTGGTTCGTCGTGGTGCAGCTTCTATTCTGGTTCAGATACTCTGCAGGGGCAGCTCTGCGCAGTCAGGGGAGATTGGCCCTCCCGGACAACCCCGGGCTCAGAATGGGGTGGGATCACCTCTCCTACGAAGCTGATTGGACGACCTTTCCAGAAATGTATGGTACGCCTTCAGATGTCGTAGTATGACTCCGTGGTTGCCTCTGCAAGACGACCCTTTCTTCTGTCACCTGCAGGCTGATCAATGTGAAGAGAATGGTGGTGGAACTAGGTTGATGTAAGTGGAGGGTTAGCAATGGTGGGGGTGGGGGTGTTGATGGTTGAAGGGGGAGGGATGTTTCAGAGATGGTGAGGGGCTGGAGCAGGGGATTAGGAGGTCTAAGAGGGAGGTGGGGTGAAAGGGACGCAGCTAGGAGGGTGTTGGTGGTGGGGGTCGGCCAAGGCAATGGGGAGGGGATGGGCTTGATGGGGTCGCAGCTAGTGGGGGGGAATGGGATTCAATTCTCCTTAGGGATGTAAATGGGTGTGTGGGGGAGTGGAAAGGATGTTTGGGGGAGAGGGAAGGGTGCCTTGGAGGTTGAAAGGGTGTATTGGGAATGGGAAGGGCTGCTTGGGAATATGGAGGTGTTAATGGGAGTTATGGTTCTTGGGGAGGTGAAAGGGTGGGGGAGTGAGGTGGCTGATGAGGTGGCAAGGGGGGGAGGTGAAGGGGCAAGTTCGCCCAAGGGAGAGAGAGAGAGAGAAGAGGAGAGAGAAAGAGCTAGAGAGAGAGAGGGAAGACAATGCTAGTGGCTCAAATTTTACTCAATGCTTCATTACCTTGAAATGGAGGGTTTGGGGCCCTATTTATAGGGAATCCCCAATTTACAAAAAGTCCCTGCAAAATAGACTAATGACACATGACTAGGGAAGAAGGGGGGGGGGGCAAGTGGGCCAAGCCTAAGTGTTTGGGCCCGAACCTACATGATGACCACAAGACATAGGGAAATAAACACATAACCTAGATACTGGACTTAAATAAAAGGCAAATTACATCAAAATGACTCAAGATAAAGACAATAAGTGCACAAAAGGTGATCCACCAGAGTACTGCAGTGAACTGGATGCCATGGAGCTCAAGTCTGGACCTCGTCGAGGGGGAGGGAGGTCCCGAGCCAGAGGGAATCGTGGGTGATGCCCTCCTCAGTTTACATGATCGAGTGAGCTCGGCGAGATTGAGAGACCCTGATTTACTCTGTTTAGTTTATTTTCATCAATCTCGTTAAACTTGCTAATTGTGCAAAGAAATTTTAAATTTTGCCATATCGCTTGGGGGACAATTCAACCCCCCCTTCTTGTCTGCTCACCGATCGGGTCAACACCTATCACTTGTCAGTTGAGACGGGTGTCTTTTTACCTTGATGTCCACTTATCAGTCCGCTTCACTACATCTCTGCTTTGTCTACACTTCATATCGCCTCCGCTTCATCTCCGCTTGCTCTCCTACAAAGCAGACATCAAAGAGCGGCATCTGTAGACACCTATTTTCGGCATATGAGTTGAGTCATTCTCTTATTCTATTTGTTAACGCCCCAATTGATCATTATTAATTGATTCCCTAGCCTGTTGTGAGCCCTTTCAACTCATTCCCAGCCCCTAAAGTCTGATTTCTATGCCCTGGAAGTCAAGTGCATGTCCCGGTCAACTTGGCTTGAACCCGTCCGGGGGTGTAACTGCGTTCATGAGATTGCTGTCATGACCCAGACTGTGTTCAGTAAAATTCAAAATTTCTATTGTTTGACTCGTCAACCTTGAAGACGGCCTATCCCGTGACCGTGTTCTTCTGATCGCAGTTACTATGAGGACTGCATTCATGTAAGGAAACTCTGTCCTGTCGAAACTCATTCTCTCTGATTTTGATCCTCCTAGCATCCAATCTAGAAAGGTTTCCAGCATGAGAATCAATCCAGGATGGTTCTTAATCCTTCTAGGATCCTTCCTACCTCAATTGTCGACAAGATTATCTAGATTTAGGCCGTCGATGCATCAGATTCCTCTCGACACCGATCTAGGGTTTCTGGGTTCCTCACCTCTATAAATTCTACCCCACAACCAACTACTTGAGGGGATGCAACTTCGAGGAAGAGGGCAAGGCCATGCTGCACTGAGGATCTTCTTCCTCGTCCTCCTAATCGGCCAGGCAGTAGTCTAGGGCTTCTTTCTCCCTTTTCCTCTTTTATTCTATGTTGTTCTCCGTGTTATTCGTTTCCCTTATTTTCTCTTTTTCAATCATATCATATCATCACATTTTCTTCTCAAAATTGTACTTTTATCAATCACACACACACTCCAAACCCATATTTTCCCCGCCATACGAGTTAAAAACCCAAAACCCCTAGTTAATCTAGCTCTCCTTTTGCATGCTTACATCAAACATAGGGATAGATACAATGCTTATTTGAAGTCTAATGGGTTTTTATCTTCTTTGGTTGTATGTTTCGCAGCCTTAGGCAGAAGATTAGCATGAGGCCCTTACTCCTTGGCTGGCCTTGGAGCGAGGAAGGAACGAATTCACATCATCCCGCACTATTTATTAAACGTGGTGTCAGCAGTGACCGCTTTCTTCAGAACACAGTTCTCATAGTAGCCACGTTCTCATTTAAGCCATCCTTTGGCATGTTCTTCCTATTTCGAGGTGAGTAGAGTGCCCCTTTATTCTTTTATTATTTTTCACATGTTATTAGCCCTCGGTGGCGATCACGGTTTCATATTTCTTATCTTTGATTGCATGCACCCCACCCCCTTTTATTCATCATACATACTTTCATCATCTTGATCTTCTTTATTGATTTAGTGGGGGCATTCATTCATTGTTAATTTTTATATCTATAAGGGTACGTGCCTCTGGATCCAATAGTACATTACTCATGCCTTGATCAAGTGTACGCATGCACTAGACTATGCTTGCCTAGTTCATGTCAGCGTCGTACACACTTGACTGTCCTCATCTAGGTCCTATGACCAATTTTCCCCTACCCCGGACTCAGACTCTAGAGTAGGCAGAGCCCTCAACATCTACTCTGAGAACGTGGATGGAGTCCTCGACGCCCACGTACACAGGGTGTTAGGTGCGCAACTGGATCTAGAGGGGGGGTGAATAGATACAATTAGAAAATTATCCCCAATTAAAAAACTATTCCAATTAAAAACAATCAACCAAAAACTCAGATCTGAACAGATCTGAGAAGACAATAACAAAATCAATAGAACTTAAGCTTTTCTCTGAAATAGAAGATAATCGACTGAAGCCATAAATAGAGGACAAGTGTTGTGTGATCTGAACTAAAGCATAAAGACTAAAATAACAATCTGAATGACTGCAGTTCAAACAGATAGATTTGAACACAGGTAGGTTCATACAGACCTTAAGTCGAACACCTTGCAAATGATAACAATATATCACTGAATACCGTAAAGCATTCAACTCACAAAATGTGAAAAGAGGTAGATGATAAGGAGCAACCACACAAGGCAAATCACTGGACAATGGGTTTTAAGGTGGTTCGGTCTGCACCCAGTAGACCTACAACCATCCCTTACTCAACTGAGTAAGGATTCCCTTGCACCAAGCAAGAACGTAGAGAACCTCCACTACAAACGCTACCACACAGCTTGACTCGCGGGAGAGAAATCCCTCACTCTCTGATCTTGCACCTAGCAAGATCATAATTGTCACGCCCCGAGATATGCAGCAGAAGTAGTTCGGGAACGTGAACAGCCGGCATGGTAAGCCCCACGCTAGCAAGATAATTTGAGCGCTAAACATTCACACATAAAGAGGAATGCACAATAATTAACCTAAATCCAACTTTTATTGATAATAATCAAAAATTTACATAATGTTGACTCTTTTTATTACTAGACTCAAGAAAAATAAAATTACATAATCGACTCATGACTATCTAAGGCTTCTCTTGTGCTTCATTCACTCTCGGATCCGCCACTTGAGTACTCTGAATCCGACCCACTAGATGGTGAGGACACCAGAGCCAGAGTACGGCTCGACTCAGGGAGCCGCCGGTACCGAACACGCAGCACGACTCGGTCGACACCGACCTCTCTGTGGCTGGGGGACAGTCTATAGTCTCTACCGGAGCCTTGATACATTAGTATGTATTTATATATATATATATATATTTTATACGTATTTGGTCGTATTTGGTGTGTATTAGGTGTGTATTTGGTGTGATTTTGGTTTGTATTATTTTAGATTTTATATTGGGTCAATGGGAGAATATTGACCAAGTATTTTATATTTTTGATTTATTTTGGTCCAAGGGGGGATTAATATGGTCCAAAGGGATTAAAATAACAAAGCCCCTTATGTTGACTTGGAGAGAGGGGCGCCCCCTCTTTTGTCTCCACATGGGGAATTGTTTAAGCATTGCTCATCCCATTTCCCCATTATACCCCCTTGACCAAGGGTATCCTAGGTCATTTGTCTAGGTCTAGGGTTTTAGTATTTAATGTCTCTTGTTGCATTTTGATCAAATTAATGAAGAATTATTATGAGAATTAGCCTTGGGCGCACCCCCCTCTCTCCCCTTCTACTTGTTCTTCTTCTTCCTCCTCCAAGTTTCTTCAGATCTAGGGCTGAAACCCTAAGATTTCTGAGAGATCTTCCACCCTTTCTCTTCCTCTTACTGCTACCAACGATCACCGCCGCCTCCACCGTCGTTCGTGCCGCCATCAAGCCGCCACAACATCAACTCCAGCCTGATGTCCTGAATTTCGGGATTCCTGGATAGCAGCTCAATAAAAAGCTTAGTGCGGGAGATCCAACCATCTGATCATGATGAGGTTTTAAGGGTAGGTTCCTCCCATCGTCCACCATTCCTAGTTTAAATTTCACGAAGATCAGAGCCCGTTTAGGCCCCTTCCCAGTCTTTTGTTTTTCCTTCTCACAATCTGCCTGTATGCAGATCTGCGAGATAGTCTGTGGTAGCCGTTGTCAGAAAAATACAAAAAATTTATGTGCGTGACCACCACCCTCCCTCCTTTCTCCACAAAAATCTCCAAGTCCTAGATCCTCCATTTGATTTTCGGTCAAACCCCAAGAACAGGCAGATCCCGCTCTGCCCTGTCTGTTCTATGTTCCGGGATGGAGAACTCAGTTAGTTTGCAGTAGTTTTCATTTCCAATCCAGCCGTTGGATGGATCTAAAATATGTTGAAGATCTCTGAGTCCTCTTTCCAATGGCGCTAATCTCGCTCCGATCCGACTTCGGATCTGGTCGTGCCGGCCATTTTTGTGGAGGCACGCACTTCTGCTCCGAGACTGGCCAGCAACAAGGGGCCATCGGATAATTCCATAACAAATACTTCAGGATAGCTTCAGCAACCGCCACTCCCGGGGGTCGTCCAGGGACCCTCCGCCACCGTCCCAGTGCACCGCCGCCTTCAGAAGATCCCAGGAAGCTGACGTCCCTTTGGACACCGGTGTTCGCTGTCCTGCCGGCTAGCAAATCGCAGAACCGGAGCCGCTGCCCGGAACCCGCCGCCTTGCTACCCGTCAACCCAATTTGGTGCTCCTGGCATTTTTGTGTAGCCCTTTACCTCCCTGCGTGGAGTGGGCAAGAAAATCACTGCTGTAATTAGCTTTATATACTATACCGGGAGTCACGGAACTTGGCCGGGACGTCTTCCCCACGCCCCGAGCATGGAGGTACATTCGCCACCCTCTTTGGCGTATTTGCTTGTTTAGTATGTGCTCTAGATGCCGCTACATGTGAGTATGTTATTTTCCTAGCTAGTTCGTACTTAATCACCGCTGTGAGTTGTGAGTGCGAGAACCGTTCCGTGACTCGTTCCGGGCACGAGAGTGAGCCGACCACCCGAGACTCAAAGTCGGTTTCCCAACCGTGCAGATCGTGGGGTTTCCCTCACCGGGGATGACTATGAGTTAGCGCTTCTTGTTTGGGGTATGTTCACCTCTTCTGGACTCTTTAGGTGCCGCGTTGTAGTGTTGTTGCTGGTCGCGTCGTCTCTTTAGTCACTTCGTCCTATAGAATCCAAGGTTGCAACAAGTCCGAGTCGAGTCTTGTCGTCATCCCGCATCAAATTGGTATCAGAGCCGGTTTGAGTCTAGGGTAGTTAGTCTACGGTGCTCCATTTCATCTGGTATATCGAAAGTTGTTCCCGGAACAATAGGTACGCCTTTTGGGAAAGGGGCACACTTGCGTGAGTGCGATCTTCAGATCAAACCTCTACCTCATAGCAGATATTGGAGTCTAAGTCATCCTTAATTTTGCATTAGTCCATCCATATACGTCGTAGTGAGTCACCCCTTAGTTCCCTTTAGGTCCAATTGTATGCCCACCCGTGGAGGTACTCAGTACCATCGCCCTGACACTATTGGTGAACCTCGAGGTGCCAACCCGGGAGGCCGATCACTGGAGGACTTGGTGGCTCTACTCATGGAGCACAAGGAGAGGTCCGACCAAACTCTTAGGGAGCACAAGGAGAGGTTCGACCAAAATCTTAGGGAGCATATCGATCGTATAGAGAGCCATTTCAAGGCCATGGAGGACCGCGCTCAGGCTTCCGACCGATCTATCCAAGGTATGGTTGGAAGGATAGAGAGCGTGGAGGGAGTCCCCCGCCCGGAGCTCCCAAGAGCTGTCCCGGACCCTCAGGTGCCTGCTGCCTAGCCCGCCCTACTTAGGGCTGAGGAGCGACAGCCACGTGCCCCTGATGTTGAGGACTACGAGTCTGATAATGATTTTGGGGGAAATGGTCGACGCCGTCGTGGTCACCGACCACAGAGAGATGATGAGGATGAGCGGGTCCTCAAGTTTGTGCGAGCAGACCCTCCCACGTTTGACGGGTCCTTAGACCCGAAGTGTCACGCCCCGAGCGCGGAAGATACCCGGAGATGCGCGACGAGTTTATATCAATCATGTCAATCAGAGTAGTAGTGTATTCGACACAAAGACAGAGTGTGCAAATATAAAGATAACCCAATCCATTAATTCCTTTAATAAGAATATGTCTATTACAAACCCTTGCAAATACTAGACTCAATAAAAAGAAAAGAAAGGTACAATTCTAACTCAAGAAAGTATAGATAAGACAGGACTGATGGACGCTTGAATAGCTCTAACTCTTTCACTCTTGACCATCCCCTTCAGATTGAGTTCCCTCATCATCGGACTTACCTGAAAAGTATGGAAACACTGAGTGAGCGAATGCTCAGTAGGAAATTATATCTCAAGAACTAGCAAGGGGTTCAAGTAATTACACTTTCCATGAATGCACTATAGCTATGCATGCTCATAAAACGACAAGATAGAGAGAGAGTATAACAATAAGATAGCAGGAAGTACTATTCATGAACTTTCAAGAACTTATATCAAAAGATATCAAGATATTCAAGCAAGTAAACTCATCATGTCAGATTGGAATTTGGCTATTTTGTTTCAAGTCAAGCAAGTATACAATTACCCTTTCTCGGGCCACGCAAGTCACGTAATATCAAGTCAAGTACAAGATTTGTGGAATGTTCAATCAAGCTAGTCATGCACTTCGGTATAATGCCAATACCGTGATCAATCAACTCCCATGGGCACAAGTACTTTCGGGTGCTCCTCCCAGGACCAGATGGGCCCTATATGCGCAGGCATTAATCATGTATTTTTAACATCCACTTTTGTATATAGCCAATATGGAATTTCAAGGATAAAACTTGTAGACACGTAGGATAGACTTTGATAGAATAGAGTCCAAAATATGACTGATGTGACACGGTCTACCTAGGATGATAATGACCCTTAGACCTATGCATCCACAAGCATACAAGCTCTCAATTCGGCTCACCGTGCGACCTATCTCACGCGACGCACATGCGCTCCCAGTGGGTCCGAGTGATGCCGGCGAGGATCCGGGGTGGGACCCTAAGGTTTCCACCGGTTGGTGGGCTTATGGCTGACCCCTAATGGGCCTGGGATACCCAATTTATGGGCGGGCTAGCACGCTGGGGCGTGGGCTTGGGTGGCGCTCTCTCACTTGCCACGGTGGTGCGCTCGTGGTTTCACAAACAATCAAGTCCGGGCACTCAATTACCGCCAACGAGCTAAGGAAACGATACTAGCTAAGCAAAGTAAATGAGGACCAGGAGAGGGACCAGAAGCTCACCTGATCGGTGTGAAGACACCGATCCCGGCCGGAGACGATGGGCGCGCCGGGAGGCGTGGGTATGCACCCGAACGCCGCGGCGGGGTAGCTTGACCTGCTGGTTAGTTAATTACAAAACTACGCCTCTCGCAGGAGGGGGGATCTCGGGGTGGGGGTTATGGAGTTTACACCAAACACTACCACCACGCAGGGTGGGGCCTTCAGCCGGCCAAGCGGGGTGGGGAAAATTGGTTAATTATCACACCGGCGGTCGATACCGAAACCTGTCCGGTTCTGGGATTCTGGACCAGCAGTCACTGATGTAGCCGTAGAACACTTTCTGGAATTTTGCCGGAGGCGCGGTCGGTGTCGTTGGCTTCGTAACAGAATAGGGGTGCGCCTCAAATTTTATGGATTTTCGTTCTGCAGGAGCCGGGCTGCCACGATCGACCGAACGGGGTCCCTGTTCAGGACCTGCACAGGTTCAGCTTCTGAACAGCAGATTGCCGAGGACGCCACGAACGCTCCCGGGCTCTGTTTTGCAAATGGCCGGTGTCGATGGAAGCGTGGGGAGGTCTACTTTCCAACGGAGCCGGCCTCGCCACTGTCTGAAGTCCGTGTGGACAGGATGGTCCCGTTGAAGGGGGACAGGTTGGGGAAGACAGACAGGAGGCAGAACGAACGCCCGGCGGTATAAAAATGGTAACTTCCACTTACGGCGTTCAAACGATGCTCCGTCTTCGGCTTCTGAAAGCTGACAGGGGGAGGAAGAATTTTGGTGAAGAGTTTGATGACCGATTCCTCCAGTCTTGGCCGCTGCACGAAGGTCGAACAGAGATGGCCTTCTGGTTGAGCCCCCAGTGCGCAGTCGCGGTAGAACGGAGCTAGCGGCCGGCCACGATCTTGGAACGGAGCGATTCCAACTCGCCTGCGGAGAAGACTCGTGGATGCACAAGTTTTCTGAAGCGCTTGGATGCCGAATCCTCCTGGAACGGGTTGGAAAATGCTCTGCAAGTTGGGGCCAGAAACTGCCTGCGGGCTGGAATGGATTTGTGGAGGGGAGGCTAAGGTGGTGGTGGTGTATGTGGGTGGAGATGGAAGGGGGTGCGACCCTAGGAGGGAGGGGAAGGGGATGGACAACCTAGGGAGGTGAAGGGGTCCCTTGGAGAGGGGAAAGGGGTCTTGGGTGGAGGAATATGGCTTGGGAAGGGTGGGGAGTGGCCTTGGGAAGGTGAAAGGGTGCCTGGGAAGATGAAAGGGTGCCTAGGAGAAGGGGTTTCCACCTAGGGGTTGGAGGGGGAATTGAATGAGTGTATAGGGAAGGGGGAGGGGTCTTAAAGAAGGGTGATTAGGGAGGAGAGAGAGGGGATTTCGAAATTTAGAGAGAGAGAGGGAGAAGTAGTGAGAGAGAGAGAGAGAACTATAGAGAGAGGGAGAGAGAATACTTGAGGGTTTAATTTTTTAATTCATCAAAAGTTGTTACAAATGGGAGAGGGGGGGGTCCTTATATAGAGTTGGACCATTTGCACAAAACCCCCTAACAAAGTGCATAAATGCAAAAGACCAAGAGACAGGGGGGGCGCCCATGGGCCAAGCCCACTAACTGGGCCCAATGTCTTCAACTAAGGGTCCAAATGACTCAAGACTTGGATAATTAACTCTAAGACCTAGATAATGGACTCAAATAAAGGAAAATTACACATGATATGACTCAAATAAAGAAACTACATAAGCAACAAATAAAGATAGCCATGAGGACCACATCTCCAAGGGGTCACGAAGTCGGAGTCGCCTCGTGCCATAGGGAATGCCGGGAGATGTCCTCATCAAATCCCCCGGGGTGGGGAGAACTCGACCCCGTCGAGTAGGGGTCCAATCGGCTCTCGTACTGCACCAGCAGGTCCGGGTCTAGGCGCATCAAGTCCTCTCGGCTTACCCAAGCATCCTCGGTCGGGGAACGGCCTTTCCACCTCACGAGGTAGCGCTGGTAGACCCTGTTCCTGGTAAGTGTGCTCTGCTCATCCAGTATTGCCTCCACTTGCTCAAGTCGGCCTCTCAATCGGGGTGGTAGTTTCGCTCCGGGAGGGTCACTCACAAGGGGGGGTAAAGGCTCGAGATCCTGACTGGGTTCCACCGTGGGGCCCTTATAGCGAACCAGATCCGCCACATTGAAAGTGGGGTGAACCCCAAAGCCTTTAGGTAAGTCGAGCTCATAAGCATTGGTACCAACCCGTCTTAGAACCCGAAAGGGTCCCAAACCCCGTGTCCTCAATTTGGAGGCGGGCCCTGGGAGGAGCCGCTCCGTTCTCACCATCACATGGTCTCCCACTTGGTATTCATAGTGACGACGATGAGCATCGGCCTGCCTTTTGTAAGCCTCGTTGCTTTTGCCTATATGCTTGCGGATGTTTTCATGTATCTTTGTGGATGTTGACTCACTAGGAGATAATGGGGGTCCTGGACAACCAAAAGTGGACCTATCATGCAGTGGTGCTACACAGACTTTGGTAGACCTAGGAGGCTTATGCGTCTTGTCAAAGGGGGTGGGGATGGAAGACCCGGAAAACCCATAAAGGGACCTATCATGCCATGCCATGTAGGCCCTAATAGACCTAGGTGGGCCAGGACAACCATAGATGGATCTATCATGCATGGTGGTGATAATTACCGGGGAACCCGAACTTCCTTGAATATTTCTCTCATGCCTAAGACTTGCGACGAACGAGGGTGGGCCATTACATCCGTACATAGACCACTCATACTTCTTACATGTCATGTGGGTGATTTGAATGAATGGACCCAACTCATGAATCATGTCAAGCGGTGTGGTGTGTCTAGACACATGCATTCCTTCCCAAATGGCATCCCTAATGTGTATGGCTTGGTGTGGGAGTTTCCTCTCATAGGGGTCAAATGGGTCTGGGAAAATAGAGTGGGCCTGGTCTATTAAGGTGGGTGAGGGTAGGAAAGGGTGGGTGGTGGGTAAGGGGGGTGGGTTGCATGGGGGTCTAGACTCCCATAGGAAGGGGTCAAAGGGGTCATGGTAAGGGTCCCCTAGGGAGAGGAACTCCAGGTCCTCATGTAGCGGTGAGTCATCCTTCTCTAAAGAAATAATTGGGCCGAAGTCTTTGGTGGGTGGATCAGCCAGGAAGGGATGGTTTGACACTCTACCCGAGATAAGCAATTCTAATTCATGGAGAGCAGCAGGCTCATCCGGTGTAGGGAGGATTAGAAGGAGGTCGCTAGTGTAGCAACCTACAGTGTAAGCTGTGGTGATGGATCCGACACATAGATGTAGGAGGTCAACGCTCCTAGGTTGGTCAGCCATTGTGGCCAACATGTCGGTCAACTCTATTTGCCATGCTAGGCCCTTAAGAAGGTCATCCCAACTCTCAACCTCATAGGAGGATTGGATAGTGGTGTGATAAGAGGAGAGAGGGACTATGGGGAGGTGTTGTTCCATGGGAGGGTAGGCATGGGCCATTATCTCTCTAATTGGGCTACCCATCAACCAGCTAACAAGGGTCTCTCCTAAAATAAGCTCGGTCCCATCTAGAGAGGGTGGTGTAGGGTGAAGGTTACCATGTGAGTTTTTTTCTTCAATTTGGACATGTGTGGTCTCCATGTTGGGAATTGGGTCCGGGGTGTTCACCACTTTGGGGTCGGGTATGGGTTCCTCCTCCAAAGAGGTGAGAGAGTATGTTCGGGGTGGGGTGGTGATGGTAGGTGCATGGCGCCCCCAAGGTGATGAGCAAGGTCGGAATTGGGTTGGGGTTGGAAGTGGAGGTAGTGGGAGTCTAGGTTGGGGTAGGTTTGTAGTTGGAAGTGGAAGGTGGGTTGGGTGAAGACAGTTGGATTGGTCGATCTTGGGTGGGGCATCCCTTATAGGGGATAATGGAGGGGTAGTAGTAGGGGCTACGGGGGTTTGGGGAGTATGGGTCTCATGGGGAATAGTGAGTTGCGGGGTGGTGACCGGTGCGGGCCTAGGTGGAGGGGTGGGCACGGGATCCACTTGGGTTTGAACGGTGAGGGTTATGGAAGTGAGTTTTAGTTGGGGAAGGTTGGTGGGGATTGGGTTTTCCTGACTTGACTCTTGGCATTGTGCCTCAAATTCTTCCTCCCATTCAAGGGGAGCTTCATGAACTTCAATCACTTTCTCAACTCTTTGGGGTGGAGGGGTTTGGTAGGGATTTGTGGGTTGGAGGGTGGTGGTCTTTGGGGGCCTAGGTGGAGGGGTGGGTAGTTGGGACAGTTGGGTTCTAAGGGAGAGGAGTTGGTGGCGAAATGTGGAGAGGGGATCGGTTAGGGGTGGTGGGGGCGGAGTCCTATGGATGGTCTTAAGTTGGCCGGGTTGGGATTGAGTAGTGGTGGTGCTCCTCGGGCTAGGGGTGTGTGAGTAGGAAGAGTAGGAAGGTTTTGGAATGTAGATTTTCCTAAGTTCTCTCGTCATCTCTTCCCACGAGTGAATGGGCTCTTGCCTCTCAATCCTTCTTATGGCCTCTATGTGTTCCAATTCTATCTTGGCTTGACCCCGAATTTGTCCCTTGGCCCTACAAACTCTTGTGTGTCCATATACCCGATTCCTCTCAAAGTTCCTTTCCATTGCAGCCTCCCACTTGAGGTAATCACTAGCATGCGACCCATCAAAGGTAACACCCTCATCTCGAATAATGTCCCAAAGTATTGGGTTGATCGGATCCCGGTAGTGGGCCGAGTGGGATGGGTATGTGGTAGCCATGATTCATGAACTAGATGACAATGCGCCCTAGGACTAGACTTAGTAGAGACAAGTCTAAAACTTGCTCTGATACCATTTGATGTGACACGGTCTACCTAGGATGATAATGACCCTTAGACCTATGCATCCACAAGCATACAAGCTCTCAATTCGGCTCACCGTGCGACCTATCTCACGCGACGCACATGCGCTCCCAGTGGGTCCGAGTGATGCCGGCGAGGATCCGGGGTGGGACCCTAAGGTTTCCACCGGTTGGTGGGCTTATGGCTGACCCCTAATGGGCCTGGGATACCCAATTTATGGGCGGGCTAGCACGCTGGGGCGTGGGCTTGGGTGGCGCTCTCTCACTTGCCACGGTGGTGCGCTCGTGGTTTCACAAACAATCAAGTCCGGGCACTCAATTACCGCCAACGAGCTAAGGAAACGATACTAGCTAAGCAAAGTAAATGAGGACCAGGAGAGGGACCAGAAGCTCACCTGATCGGTGTGAAGACACCGATCCCGGCCGGAGACGATGGGCGCGCCGGGAGGCGTGGGTATGCACCCGAACGCCGCGGCGGGGTAGCTTGACCTGCTGGTTAGTTAATTACAAAACTACGCCTCTCGCAGGAGGGGGGATCTCGGGGTGGGGGTTATGGAGTTTACACCAAACACTACCACCACGCAGGGTGGGGCCTTCAGCCGGCCAAGCGGGGTGGGGAAAATTGGTTAATTATCACACCGGCGGTCGATACCGAAACCTGTCCGGTTCTGGGATTCTGGACCAGCAGTCACTGATGTAGCCGTAGAACACTTTCTGGAATTTTGCCGGAGGCGCGGTCGGTGTCGTTGGCTTCGTAACAGAATAGGGGTGCGCCTCAAATTTTATGGATTTTCGTTCTGCACGAGCCGGGCTGCCACGATCGACCGAACGGGGTCCCTGTTCAGGACCTGCACAGGTTCAGCTTCTGAACAGCAGATTGCCGAGGACGCCACGAACGCTCCCGGGCTCTGTTTTGCAAACGGCCGGTGTCGATGGAAGCGTGGGGAGGTCTACTTTCCAACGGAGCCGGCCTCGCCACTGTCTGAAGTCCGTGTGGACAGGATGGTCCCGTTGAAGGGGGACAGGTCGGGGAAGACAGACAGGAGGCAGAACGAACGCCCGGCGGTATAAAAATGGTAACTTCCACTTACGGCGTTCAAACGATGCTCCGTCTTCGGCTTCTGAAAGCTGACAGGGGGAGGAAGAATTTTGATGAAGAGTTTGATGACCGATTCCTCCAGTCTTGGCCGCTGCACGAAGGTCGAACAGAGATGGCCTTCTGGTTGAGCCCCCAGTGCGCAGTCGCGGTAGAACGGAGCTAGCGGCCGGCCACGATCTTGGAACGGAGCGATTCCAACTCGCCTGCGGAGAAGACTCGTGGATGCACAAGTTTGCTGAAGCGCTTGGATGCCGAATCCTCCTGGAACGGGTTGGAAAATGCTCTGCAAGTTGGGGCCAGAAACTGCCTGCGGGCTGGAATGGATTTGTGGAGGGGAGGCTAAGGTGGTGGTGGTGTATGTGGGTGGAGATGGAGGGGGGTGCGACCCTAGGAGGGAGGGGAAGGGGATGGACGACCTAGGGAGGTGAAGGGGTCCCTTGGAGAGGGGAAAGGGGTCTTGGGTGGAGGAATATGGCTTGGGAAGGGTGGGGAGTGGCCTTGGGAAGGTGAAAGGGTGCCTGGGAAGATGAAAGGGTGCCTAGGAGAAGGGGTTTCCACCTAGGGGTTGGAGGGGGAATTGAATGAGTGTATAGGGAAGGGGGAGGGGTCTTAAAGAAGGGTGATTAGGGAGGAGAGAGAGGGGATTTCGAAATTTAGAGAGAGAGAGGGAGAAGTAGTGAGAGAGAGAGAGAGAACTATAGAGAGAGGGAGAGAGAATACTTGAGGGTTTAATTTTTCAATTCATCAAAAGTTGTTACAAATGGGAGAGGGGGGGGTCCTTATATAGAGTTGGACCATTTGCACAAAACCCCCTAACAAAGTGCATAAATGCAAAAGACCAAGAGACAGGGGGGGGCGCCCATGGGCCAAGCCCACTAACTGGGCCCAATGTCCTCAACTAAGGGTCCAAATGACTCAAGACTTGGATAATTAACTCTAAGACCTAGATAATGGACTCAAATAAAGGAAAATTACACATGATATGACTCAAATAAAGAAACTACATAAGCAACAAATAAAGATAGCCATGAGGACCACATCTCCAAGGGGTCACGAAGTCGGAGTCGCCTCGTGCCATAGGGAATGCCGGGAGATGTCCTCATCAAATCCCCCGGGGTGGGGAGAACTCGACCCCGTCGAGTAGGGGTCCAATCGGCTCTCGTACTGCACCAGCAGGTCCGGGTCTAGGCGCATCAAGTCCTCTCGGCTTACCCAAGCATCCTCGGTCGGGGAACGGCCTTTCCACCTCACGAGGTAGCGCTGGTAGACCCTGTTCCTGGTAAGTGTGCTCTGCTCATCCAGTATTGCCTCCACTTGCTCAAGTCGGCCTCTCAATCGGGGTGGTAGTTTCGCTCCGGGAGGGTCACTCACAAGGGGGGGTAAAGGCTCGAGATCCTGACTGGGTTCCACCGTGGGGCCCTTATAGCGAACCAGATCCGCCACATTGAAAGTGGGGTGAACCCCAAAGCCTTAGGTAAGTCGAGCTCATAAGCATTGGTACCAACCCGTCTTAGAACCCGAAAGGGTCCCAAACCCCGTGTCCTCAATTTGGAGGCGGGCCCTGGGAGGAGCCGCTCCGTTCTCACCATCACATGGTCTCCCACTTGGTATTCATAGTGACGACGATGAGCATCGGCCTGCCTTTTGTAAGCCTCGTTGCTTTTGCCTATATGCTTGCGGATGTTTTCATGTATCTTTGTGGATGTTGACTCACTAGGAGATAATGGGGGTCCTGGACAACCAAAAGTGGACCTATCATGCAGTGGTGCTACACAGACTTTGGTAGACCTAGGAGGCTTATGCGTCTTGTCAAAGGGGGTGGGGATGGAAGACCCGGAAAACCCATAAAGGGACCTATCATGCCATGCCATGTAGGCCCTAATAGACCTAGGTGGGCCAGGACAACCATAGATGGATCTATCATGCATGGTGGTGATAATTACCGGGGAACCCGAACTTCCTTGAATATTTCTCTCATGCCTAAGACTTGCGACGAACGAGGGTGGGCCATTACATCCGTACATAGACCACTCATACTTCTTACATGTCATGTGGGTGATTTGAATGAATGGACCCGACTCATGAATCATGTCAAGCGGTGTGGTGTGTCTAGACACATGCATTCCTTCCCAAATGGCATCCCTAATGTGTATGGCTTGGTGTGGGAGTTTCCTCTCATAGGGGTCAAATGGGTCTGGGAAAATAGAGTGGGCCTGGTCTATTAAGGTGGGTGAGGGTAGGAAAGGGTGGGTGGTGGGTAAGGGGGGTGGGTTGCATGGGGGTCTAGACTCCCATAGGAAGGGGTCAAAGGGGTCATGGTAAGGGTCCCCTAGGGAGAGGAACTCCAGGTCCTCATGTAGCGGTGAGTCATCCTTCTCTAAAGAAATAATTGGGCCGAAGTCTTTGGTGGGTGGATCAGCCAGGAAGGGATGGTTTGACACTCTACCCGAGATAAGCAATTCTAATTCATGGAGAGCAGCAGGCTCATCCGGTGTAGGGAGGATTAGAAGGAGGTCGCTAGTGTAGCAACCTACAGTGTAAGCTGTGGTGATGGATCCGACACATAGATGTAGGAGGTCAACGCTCCTAGGTTGGTCAGCCATTGTGGCCAACATGTCGGTCAACTCTATTTGCCATGCTAGGCCCTTAAGAAGGTCATCCCAACTCTCAACCTCATAGGAGGATTGGATAGTGGTGTGATAAGAGGAGAGAGGGACTATGGGGAGGTGTTGTTCCATGGGAGGGTAGGCATGGGCCATTATCTCTCTAATTGGGCTACCCATCAACCAGCTAACAAGGGTCTCTCCTAAAATAAGCTCGGTCCCATCTAGAGAGGGTGGTGTAGGGTGAAGGTTACCATGTGAGTTTTTTTCTTCAATTTGGACATGTGTGGTCTCCATGTTGGGAATTGGGTCCGGGGTGTTCACCACTTTGGGGTCGGGTATGGGTTCCTCCTCCAAAGAGGTGAGAGAGTATGTTCGGGGTGGGGTGGTGATGGTAGGTGCATGGCGCCCCCAAGGTGATGAGCAAGGTCGGAATTGGGTTGGGGTTGGAAGTGGAGGTAGTGGGAGTCTAGGTTGGGGTAGGTTTGTAGTTGGAAGTGGAAGGTGGGTTGGGTGAAGACAGTTGGATTGGTCGATCTTGGGTGGGGCATCCCTTATAGGGGATAATGGAGGGGTAGTAGTAGGGGCTACGGGGGTTTGGGGAGTATGGGTCTCATGGGGAATAGTGAGTTGCGGGGTGGTGACCGGTGCGGGCCTAGGTGGAGGGGTGGGCACGGGATCCACTTGGGTTTGAACGGTGAGGGTTATGGAAGTGAGTTTTAGTTGGGGAAGGTTGGTGGGGATTGGGTTTTCCTGACTTGACTCTTGGCATTGTGCCTCAAATTCTTCCTCCCATTCAAGGGGAGCTTCATGAACTTCAATCACTTTCTCAACTCTTTGGGGTGGAGGGGTTTGGTAGGGATTTGTGGGTTGGAGGGTGGTGGTCTTTGGGGGCCTAGGTGGAGGGGTGGGTAGTTGGGACAGTTGGGTTCTAAGGGAGAGGAGTTGGTGGCGAAATGTGGAGAGGGGATCGGTTAGGGGTGGTGGGGGCGGAGTCCTATGGATGGTCTTAAGTTGGCCGGGTTGGGATTGAGTAGTGGTGGTGCTCCTCGGGCTAGGGGTGTGTGAGTAGGAAGAGTAGGAAGGTTTTGGAATGTAGATTTTCCTAAGTTCTCTCGTCATCTCTTCCCACGAGTGAATGGGCTCTTGCCTCTCAATCCTTCTTATGGCCTCTATGTGTTCCAATTCTATCTTGGCTTGACCCCGAATTTGTCCCTTGGCCCTACAAACTCTTGTGTGTCCGTATACCCGATTCCTCTCAAAGTTCCTTTCCATTGCAGCCTCCCACTTGAGGTAATCACTAGCATGCGACCCATCAAAGGTAACACCCTCATCTCGAATAATGTCCCAAAGTATTGGGTTGATCGGATCCCGGTAGTGGGCCGAGTGGGATGGGTATGTGGTAGCCATGATTCATGAACTAGATGACAATGCGCCCTAGGACTAGACTTAGTAGAGACAAGTCTAAAACTTGCTCTGATACCATTTGATGTGACACGGTCTACCTAGGATGATAATGACCCTTAGACCTATGCATCCACAAGCATACAAGCTCTCAATTCGGCTCACCGTGCGACCTATCTCACGCGACGCACATGCGCTCCCAGTGGGTCCGAGTGATGCCGGCGAGGATCCGGGGTGGGACCCTAAGGTTTCCACCGGTTGGTGGGCTTATGGCTGACCCCTAATGGGCCTGGGATACCCAATTTATGGGCGGGCTAGCACGCTGGGGCGTGGGCTTGGGTGGCGCTCTCTCACTTGCCACGGTGGTGCGCTCGTGGTTTCACAAACAATCAAGTCCGGGCACTCAATTACCGCCAACGAGCTAAGGAAACGATACTAGCTAAGCAAAGTAAATGAGGACCAGGAGAGGGACCAGAAGCTCACCTGATCGGTGTGAAGACACCGATCCCGGCCGGAGACGATGGGCGCGCCGGGAGGCGTGGGTATGCACCCGAACGCCGCGGCGGGGTAGCTTGACCTGCTGGTTAGTTAATTACAAAACTACGCCTCTCGCAGGAGGGGGGATCTCGGGGTGGGGGTTATGGAGTTTACACCAAACACTACCACCACGCAGGGTGGGGCCTTCAGCCGGCCAAGCGGGGTGGGGAAAATTGGTTAATTATCACACCGGCGGTCGATACCGAAACCTGTCCGGTTCTGGGATTCTGGACCAGCAGTCACTGATGTAGCCGTAGAACACTTTCTGGAATTTTGCCGGAGGCGCGGTCGGTGTCGTTGGCTTCGTAACAGAATAGGGGTGCGCCTCAAATTTTATGGATTTTCGTTCTGCACGAGCCGGGCTGCCACGATCGACCGAACGGGGTCCCTGTTCAGGACCTGCACAGGTTCAGCTTCTGAACAGCAGATTGCCGAGGACGCCACGAACGCTCCCGGGCTCTGTTTTGCAAACGGCCGGTGTCGATGGAAGCGTGGGGAGGTCTACTTTCCAACGGAGCCGGCCTCGCCACTGTCTGAAGTCCGTGTGGACAGGATGGTCCCGTTGAAGGGGGACAGGTCGGGGAAGACAGACAGGAGGCAGAACGAACGCCCGGCGGTATAAAAATGGTAACTTCCACTTACGGCGTTCAAACGATGCTCCGTCTTCGGCTTCTGAAAGCTGACAGGGGGAGGAAGAATTTTGATGAAGAGTTTGATGACCGATTCCTCCAGTCTTGGCCGCTGCACGAAGGTCGAACAGAGATGGCCTTCTGGTTGAGCCCCCAGTGCGCAGTCGCGGTAGAACGGAGCTAGCGGCCGGCCACGATCTTGGAACGGAGCGATTCCAACTCGCCTGCGGAGAAGACTCGTGGATGCACAAGTTTGCTGAAGCGCTTGGATGCCGAATCCTCCTGGAACGGGTTGGAAAATGCTCTGCAAGTTGGGGCCAGAAACTGCCTGCGGGCTGGAATGGATTTGTGGAGGGGAGGCTAAGGTGGTGGTGGTGTATGTGGGTGGAGATGGAGGGGGGTGCGACCCTAGGAGGGAGGGGAAGGGGATGGACGACCTAGGGAGGTGAAGGGGTCCCTTGGAGAGGGGAAAGGGGTCTTGGGTGGAGGAATATGGCTTGGGAAGGGTGGGGAGTGGCCTTGGGAAGGTGAAAGGGTGCCTGGGAAGATGAAAGGGTGCCTAGGAGAAGGGGTTTCCACCTAGGGGTTGGAGGGGGAATTGAATGAGTGTATAGGGAAGGGGGAGGGGTCTTAAAGAAGGGTGATTAGGGAGGAGAGAGAGGGGATTTCGAAATTTAGAGAGAGAGAGGGAGAAGTAGTGAGAGAGAGAGAGAGAACTATAGAGAGAGGGAGAGAGAATACTTGAGGGTTTAATTTTTCAATTCATCAAAAGTTGTTACAAATGGGAGAGGGGGGGGTCCTTATATAGAGTTGGACCATTTGCACAAAACCCCCTAACAAAGTGCATAAATGCAAAAGACCAAGAGACAGGGGGGGGCGCCCATGGGCCAAGCCCACTAACTGGGCCCAATGTCCTCAACTAAGGGTCCAAATGACTCAAGACTTGGATAATTAACTCTAAGACCTAGATAATGGACTCAAATAAAGGAAAATTACACATGATATGACTCAAATAAAGAAACTACATAAGCAACAAATAAAGATAGCCATGAGGACCACATCTCCAAGGGGTCACGAAGTCGGAGTCGCCTCGTGCCATAGGGAATGCCGGGAGATGTCCTCATCAATGACACTTGACATAGATAGGCGATAATAACGGTACAATCACGATTATCGATAAAAACTAGGTGGAATTGGTTCCCTAACTTGGGTACCATGACAAACAAGTATGGACATTCTTTATATAGAATTGGGGTCCACAAGAACATCAAGTTTAATATAGAAATGGGGTTTACAAGAACATCATAACAATGTTGATAAAGAATTGGGGTTTACAAGAACATCATAACAATGTCATGCTTTACCCCGTTCATTAAGATAATTCTCATATCATACACATGGCATGACATGAGGGCCGGTATACCATGTTTCTATAGAGTGACATGGCAAAGATTGTGTAATAGATTTTTATGGTACAACCAGCTTAGTCGGCCTTGAGGGAATCTAAGGCTCGAGGAGTCTTACGGAGGTCTCTATGACTAACTCGCTAGTCCAAAGGAACGGAGTGTCCAATGGAGAGCTTGTATATCAATGAGAGTTAAGGGGGTAACGTTAAAATATCATGAAACGTGGGACTATATTCACGGACTGGAATATAGTGCCGATATATATAGATATGTATATATATACATATCAAACCATCGGTTAACAGTAACAGTGTAAAATAGTGTCACAAGAAAATAGCGACTTAATCTAAGTCATTACTTATCAAATTAACGCCTTCTATAGGAGTGTTTATTTACAAATTTGACGACTTGTACATCAGTCGTCCCTTCAATATTTCTATTCTGTAGAAAATCAATATTATGCAATTTTAACAAAAACACACCCTGGACAGGGGCGTTACTTTTCAATTAGCGCCCTGATCTGGGGCGTCAGTTCAGTAGGAGACGACCTAGACAAGGTCGTGAATTCCAGAATTTACCAATTTTCAGATAATAAAATTCCAAGAAAAAGGGTACATGATCATGATAGGAAAAATAGCAGGATTTCACAGGTATACTCATGCAATATATTAGATTCATGGTTACATAGATATTAAATTTTAAACGTGGGTATTTATTAATTACATGCAATTGACGACTTCTGGGCAGGGCGTCAAAACAATAATTAGCGCCCTAGTGTGGGTCGCTTCTTTAAATTAGCACCCTGGTCAAGGGCGTTTCTTTTAATTTTTAGAGAAAACTTTTGAAATCGCACTAAAACTATATGCATGGATGACTGATGGTATTTATTAAAGATCTTATGCTAGTTTGGACTACGTTCCTGAGAAAACCTACCTTGATTAAGACTAACTGGTGAACGGATGAAGGTTTGGAGGAGAAAATGATGCTCTGTTCGTAACAGAGTCTTCTTGATCACCGGAAGAAGAAGAACTTCACGTCCTTTAATCTATATGAGAGCCCTTTCTCGATGCAGGCAACCTACAGAAGAATAAGATGAAGAAAAATTAACATTCTTCATGAGTTGATCGAAAGCAGAGGCAGGAAGAAGAACATAAACCTGTTCTTCACGCACAGTAGCAGAGCAAAACTTCCTTCGACCAAATAGCTTTTAGGGTTCGATGGACAAGGTCATTTATAGGATTTTGGGGATCCTAATAGGGTTAGAGTTGTATTAGAAGTAATACTTCCATGATAGAGTCATTACCCTACTCCATCTTCCTCGTAGTTATCCAGAAACTTGCTCTGGATAGTCTCCTAGGTCGAACGAAACTCGAACTGAAATCACGCCTTAGGCTAGGTCGTGTGTTTTAATTGACGACGTTGTCGTAGTCGTTTCTTATTAAAAATGCGCCCAAGGTGAGGGCGTTTACTTTCCTTTCCTTAATTTTATTTCCCGTTGTTTGAAATTTGACGCCCTCTTGTGTAGGCGTCCTTTTTAAATTAACGCCTTAGACAGAGGCATTTCCTTTTGAATCAGTGCCTTGATAAAAGGCGTTATTTTCCTCTTGATTAATGATTTACTCATTTAGGCTCTTCGTCATCTATTTACTTATCTTTTATTTTAATTTGATTTATTTAAAAATCTTATTTTTTTCCAGGGTTGCTACATCCTCCCCCACTTAAAAGAATTTGGTCCCCAAATTCCATAGTATGTAGAGTATATACCTTAAAATAATTCTAGAAATTGCTTCCTCATGAATTCCTCGATCTCCCATGTCGCTTCATGATCGGAACTCTTATTCCATTGTACTTTTAGCATGGGAATAACCTTATTCCTTAGAGTACGTACTTCACGATCTAGTATCTTTATGGGTTTCTGTTCATATGTGAGATCCTTCTGGATAACCAAGTCTCCATGTTCAATAATATGTGATGGATCGTGTACATACTTCTTCAACATAGATATGTGGAATACATTATGCACTTCAGACAATTGAGGAGGCAATGCGATGCGATCAGCAACCTCGCCAACCCTTTCCAGTATCTCAAAAGGTCCAATAAACCTTGGTGTAAGTTTACCTTTAACACCAAATCTCCTTATTCCACGTCCAGGTGATATCTTGAGAAATACATGATCTCCGACTTGGAATTCAAGATCTCTCCTTCTAGTGTCAGCATAAGCCTTTTGCCTAGACTGAGCAACTTGCAGTCTTTCTCGAATCAATTGTATTCTTTTAGTGGTAACCCTTACCATGTCTGGACCTAATAATTGTTTTTCTCCAACTTCGTCCCAGCATAAGGGTGATCGGCAACTCCTTCCGTATAAAGCTTCGAAAGGTGCCATTTGTATACTTGCCTGGTAGCTATTATTGTATGCAAATTCCACCAACGACAAGTGATCATGCCAGCTTCCATCGAAATCAATGATGCAAGCTCTGAGCATATCTTCAACCACTTGATTAGTTCTCTCGGTCTGACCATCCGTTTGAGGGTGAAAAGCTGTACTAAAGTTAAGCCTTGTTCCCAACGAATATTGTAGTCCCTTCCAAAAATGAGAAGTAAAATGGGGATCTCTGTCAGACACGATTGAAACAGGAATACCATGTAATCTGACTATTTCCTTGATGTATAATGCAGCCAAAACATCAACTGACCATTGGCTCTTTATTGGCAAGAAATGCGCCGATTTAGTCAATCGGTCAATAATAACCCATATTCCATCATGTCCTCCTTTTGATTTAGATAAACCCATAATGAAATCCATACTAATATTCTCCCACTTCCATTTAGGGATATCTAGAGGATGTAGTTTTCCAGCAGGCTTTTGGTGTTCCACCTTGACCTGTTGGCATGTGAGACAGTGCGACACGTAGTCCGCTATTTCCCTTTTCATGTTGGGCCACCAAAAATTCCTCTTAACATCTTGGCACATTTTGGTTGATCCTGGATGAATCGTGTACCTTGATCTATGAGCTTCATCTAAGATCTTCTTCTTTAACTCGGGACAATCCGGTATGTAAGTTCTATTCCTGAACATTAATCTTTCTTCACAAGTTATTTGGAAATCAGATTGTCCTTCCAGTTTGCCTTTGATCTCTACTAATATTGGGTCATTATCTTGAAGTGCTTGTATTTCAGCTAATAGGTCTGGATGAATGCTTATATGAGATAATGTGACACATTGAAAGTCTGTGTCCATGCTTATATTGAGTTCAGAGAATTGCTCCAGCAATTTCCATTCTTGAATCATACAATTGGCTAACAGTGCTCTCGGCTTTCGACTAAGGGCATCTGCTACATGGTTACCCTTTCCGGGATGATATTGTATATTGAAGTCGAAGTCCTTGAGATATTCTAGCCAACGTCTTTGCCTCATATTTAGTTCCTTTTGTGAAAAGAGATACTTGAGACTCTTGTGATCAGAGTATACAGTAAACTGTACTCCATAAAGATAATGTCTCCATATTTTGAGTGCAAATACCACCGCGGCCAATTCTAAGTCATGGACAGGGTAGTTCTCTTCATGCTCCTTCAATTGACGAGAAGAATAAGCTATAACCTTTCCTTGTTGCATTAGAACACATCCGAGGCCAATGCCAGAAGCATAAGTGTATACCTCGAATTTCTCTCCTTCCATTGGTAAGGCTAAGACAGGAGCTGTAGTAAGATGATCCTTGAGAGTTTGGAAGCTTCTTTCACATTCCTCACTCCATTCATAACGGATCTCCTTGCGAGTTAACCTCGTAAGTGGTACAGCGATTTTAGAGAAATCTTTGATGAATCGCCTGTAATAGCCAGCAAGGCCTAAGAAACTTCGGATCTCGCTAGCATTGGTCGGTCTTTCCCAATTTCTTACAGCTTCAACTTTTGATGGATCTACTGATAAGCCATCCTTTGATATAACATGTCCGAGAAAAGTCACTTCCTCAAGCCAGAATTCACACTTGCTGAGTTTTGCATATAATTGGTTTGTCCTCAATATTTGTAATGCAATCCTCAAATGCTTCTCATGCCCTTCCTTAGTCTTGGAATAAATTAATATATCATCAATAAAGACCACCACGAATTGATCCAAATAAGGTCTGAATATACTATTCATTAACTGCATAAAGGCAGCAGGGGCATTCGTTAGTTCGAAAGGCATAACAACAAATTCATAATGGCCATACCTGCTTCTAAATGCAGTCTTATGAATGTCGTCATCCTTGATTTTTAGTTGATGATATCCCGACCTGAGATCAATCTTTGAAAAATACTTGGATCCAGATATTTGATCAAATAATTCATCAATTCTCGGCAGTGGATACTTGTTCTTGATAGTGAGATGATCCAACTGTCGATAGTCGATGCATAGTCTCATGGATCCATCCTTCTTCTTTACAAATAGCACAGGCGCTCCCCACGGGGAAGTACTCGGTCTAATGAATCCTTTCTTAAGAAGTTCCATTAATTGCTCCTTTAACTCCTTGAGTTCAGTAGGGGACATTCTATAAGGTGCCTTAGAAACAAGTTCAGCACCAGGGACTAAGTCAATGGTGAAGGCCACTTCTCTTTGTGGGGGTAATCCAGGCAAATCTTCCGGAAACACATCCGGAAATTCTTGCACAACTGGGATATCTTCTATCTTAGTTTCCTTAGCCTCCTTAATCGTGACAAATGCAAGGAAAGATACACATCCTTTCCTTATTAGCTTGCTAGCTCGGAGAGCCGAAATAAGAGGTGACTCGCTCCGACTCTTAGGGCTAGTATAGACTAGTTCTGGAAAGTCCTTGAAAGTAACCTTGCTATTGCGGCAATCGACTGTTGCCTGTTATTTGGATAACCAATCCGCTCCCAGTATGACATCATACTCCTTTAGATCTAAACATATGAGATCGATAGGAAGATTTCTTCCTTTTACCAAGACTTCACAGTTTTGATAATGGTGAGTAATATCGGTTTCGTTTCCGAGAGGAGTAGATAAAATTATTTTCATCCATTCCGGTTCCATAGGTAGTGGGTTAGCAAACTTCTTGGAAATAAAAGAATGGGATGCACCCGTATCAAATAAGACATGTGCATACTTGGAATAAACTTTTAGTGTACCTTCTACTAGTCCGCCTTCTTCTTCTTCGGTCTCGTTAATTGCGTGAAGACGAGTGTTCTTGGTTACCGGGCGCTTTCCGTCACCGGTTTGATCATTAAGTAATGGGCAATCGAGAATCCGATGCTCACGGCTCCCGCAACGGAGACATGCTCCAAGTTTCCTCCAGCATTCTTCCGCTTTATGTCTAGCCTTGTCACAATGCTTGCATATTATATTCGAAGGTGTAGTAGTGATAGAGAAGGGCTTGGTCTTCTTAAATTTTTGGTCTTGAGAAGAAGTACCTCCAGTGCTAGGCCTCTTCTTGAAGTTGGGTTTAAAGGAACCCGAACTTGTAACTTGTTCCTTCTTATCCTTCCCACGGATTCTATCTGATAGCTCCGTGGCATCTTCTAACAATTGAGCTCGGCGTACTATCTCTAAGTAGACCTGAATATCCATTGGCGCCAGCTGGGTAATATATTGGGGCCTGAGCCCATTAAGGAACCTCCTAGCTTTCATCTTCTCGGTGCTAACTAAGTGCTTAGCATACCGAGACAATCTAGAGAATTATGCCTCGTACTCCGCCACCGATAATGACCGTTGCTTGAGTGCGGCAAATTCGGTAGCTTTCTTTTCTTGGACTCGGTCTGAAAAATATTTATTGTTGAAATGTTCAACAAATTCTTCCCAAGTAATTTGGTCTTGATTTATAGTAGCTTCGACTGACTCCCACCAGCATCGGGCATCCCTTTCTAGTTGGAAAGTAGCTAATAAGACTTTATCTTGATCCGTGCACTGCATAACACGGAATATACGCTCCGTCTCCCTGATCCAGTGCTCTGCGTCATCCGAATCAGTAGAACCCATGAATTTGGGAGGGTTCATGTTCTTGAAGACTTGGTGGAGACTTCCGGCTCGTTGTGCACCTCCCTGTGCTACTTGTTGCAGCACTTGGGTCATGCCTTGGAGTGTACGCTGCATGTTGCGCCACTGAGCACGTTCGGTAGCCATTATCCTATAATTACAATAACTATATTAGTATATACTCGCGTTAAGGGCTTTTAAGTTTTTATGTTAACTCAACCCTTGGTTCTACCCAATCTCACTGGTTAAAGGTTTGAACCTATCCTTGGACTTGGGTTTTCCTAGGAATTGAATACCCTAGGCTCTGATACCACAAAAACTGTCATGCCCCGAGCGCGGAAGATACCCGGAGATGCGCGACGAGTTTATATCAATCATGTCAATCTGAGTAGTAGTGTATTCGACACAAAGACAGAGTGCGCAAATATAAAGATAACCCAATACATTAATTCCTTTAATAAGAATATGTCTATTACAAACCCTTGCAAATACTAGACTCAATAAAAATAAAAGAAAGGTACAATTCTGACTCAAGAAAGTATAGATAAGACAGGACTGATGGACGCTTGAATAGCTCTAACTCTTTCACTCTTGACCATCCCCTTCAGATTGAGTTCCCTCATCATCGGACTTACCTGAAAAGTATGGAAACACTGAGTGAGCGAACGCTCAGTAGGAAATTATATCTCAAGAACTAGCAAGGGGTTCAAGTAATTACACTTTCCATGAATGCACTATAGCTATGCATGCTCGTAAAACGACAAGATAGAGAGAGGGTATAACAATAAGATAGCAGGAAGTACTAGTCATGAACTTTCAAGAACTTATATCAAAAGATATCAAGATATTCAAGCAAGTAAACTCATCATGTCAGGTTGGAATTTGGCTATTTTGTTTCAAGTCAAGCAAGTATACAATTACCCTTTCTCGGGCCACGCAAGTCACGTAATATCAAGTCAAGTACAAGATTTATGGAATGTTCAATCAAGCTAGTCATGCACTTCGGTATAATGCCAATACCGTGATCAATCAACTCCCATGGGCACAAGTACTTTCGGGTGCTCCTCCCAGGACCAGATCGGGCCCTATATGCGCAGGCATTAATCATGTATTTTTAACATCCACTTTTGTATATAGCCAATATGGAATTTCAAGGATAAAGCTTGTAGACACGTAGGATAGACTTTGATAGAATAGAGTCCAAAATATGACACTTGACATAGATAGGCGATAATAACGGTACAATCACGATTATCGATAAAAACTAGGTGGAATTGGTTCCCTAACTTGGGTACCATGACAAACAAGTATGGACATTCTTTATATAGAATTGAGGTCCACAAGAACATCAAGTTTAATATAGAATTGGGGTTTACAAGAACATCGTAACAATGTTGATATAGAATTGGGGTTTACAAGAACATCATAACAATGTCATGCTTTACCCCGTTCATTAAGATAATTCTCATATCATACACATGGCATGACATGAGGGCCGGTATACCATGTTTCTATAGAGTGATATGGCAAAGATTGTGTAATGGGTTTTTATGGTACAACCAGCTCAGTCGGCCTTGAGGGAATCCAAGGCTCGAGGAGTCTTACGGAGGTCTCTATGACTAACTCGCTAGTTCAAAGGAACAGAGTGTCCAATGGAGAGCTTGTATGTCAATGAGAGTTAAGGGGGTAACGTTAAAACATCATGAAACGTGGGACTATATTCACGGACTGGAATATAGTGCCGATATATATACATATGTATATATATACATATCAAACCGTCGGTTAACAATAACAGTGTAAAATAGTGTCACAGGAAAATAGCGACTTAATCTAAGTCATTACTTATCAAATTAACGCCTTCTATAGGAGCGTTTATTTACAAATTTGACGACTTGTACATCAGTCGTCCCTTCAATATTTCTATTCTGCAGAAAATTAATATTATGCAATTTTAACAAAAACGCGCCCTGGACAGGGGCATTGCTTTTCAATTAGCGCCCTGATATGGGGCGTCAGTTCAGTAGGAGACGACCTAGACAAGGTCGTGAATTCCAGAATTTACCAATTTTCAGATAATAAAATTCCAGAAAAAAGGGTACATGATCATGACAGGAAAAATAGCAGTATTTCACAGGTATACTCATGCAATATATTAGATTCATGGTTACATAGATATTAAATTTTAAACGTGGGTATTTATTAATTACATGTAATTGACGACTTCTGGGCAGGGCGTCAAAATAATAATTAGCTCCCTAGTGTGGGTCGCTTCTTTAAATTAGCGCCCTGGTCAAGGGCGTTTCTTTTAATTTTTAGAGAAAACTTTTGAAATCGTAATAAAACTATATGCATGGATGACTGATGGTATTTATTAAAGATCTTATGCTAGTTTGGGCTACGTTCTTGAGAAAACCTACCTTGATTAAGACTAACTGGTGAACGGATGAAGGTTTGGAGGAGAAAACGATGCTCTGTTCGTAACAGAGTCTTCTTGATCACCGGAAGAAGAAGAACTTCACGTCCTTTAATCCATATGAGAGCCCTTTCTCGATGCAGGCAACCTACAGGAGAATAAGATGAAGAAAAATTAACATTCCTCATGAGTTGATCGAAAGCAGAGGCAGGAAGAAGAACATAAACCTGTTCTTCACGCACAGCAGCAGAGCAAAACTTCCTTCGACCAAATAGCTTTTAGGGTTCGATGGACAAGGTCATTTATAGGATTTTGGGGATCCTAATAGGGTTAGAGTTGTATTGGAAGTAATACTTCCATGATAGAGTCATTACCCTACTCCATCTTCCTCGTAGTTATCCAGAAACTTGCTCTGGATAGTCTCCTGGGTCGAACGAAACTCGAACTGAATTCACGCCTTAGGCTAGGTCGTGTGTTTTAATTGACGACGTTGTCGTAGTCGTTTCTTATTAAAAACGCGCCCAAGGTGAGGGCGTTTACTTTCCTTTCCTTAATTTTATTTCCCGTCGTTTGAAATTTGACGCCCTCTTGTGTAGGCGTCCTTTTTAAATTAACGCCTTAGACAGAGGCATTTCCTTTTGAATCAGCGCCTTGATAAAAGGCGTTATTTTCCTCTTGATTAATCATTTACTCATTTAGGCTCTTCGTCATCTATTTACTTATCTTTTATTTTAATTTGATTTATTTAAAAATCTTATTTTTTTCCAGGGTTGCTACACGAAGGTCTATCTTGATTGGGAGGCCGGTATGAACCGGTATTTCGAGTCATTTTAGATGACGGACCACCGGAAGGTCAAGTTCGCCAAAATGAAACTACTAGGGCAGGCACAGACTTATTGGAGGAACATGGAGAACCTGCTGTTTCGCCGTCAGGAGCCCCAGGTCAAGACGTGCGATGAGATGAGGGATAAACTCTGGAAGAAGTACCTTCCTACCACATACCGCCAGTGTCTCATAGATAAATGGTAGAGTCTCACCCAAGGAGATCGTTCAGTCTCCGATTACATCACCGAGTTTAATGAGTACTTTCTATGATGTGACGCCACGGAGGAAAGCTCCCTGACTATTTTCCATTTTTGGCGTGGTCTACGGCAACACCTACAGTATGAGCTTTTCCTCTGCAAAGTGGCCAAGTTGGAAGACGCGTACCAAGTTGCCCTCGAGGTGGAGCAATTTGAGGCGGAGTTTGCTCCAACCCCGTGCCAGGGGGTCACATATCCACGTGTGTTTGATCCTAGGACCACGCATGGTTCCTACACTCGGTGGCCTGTGGCCCTCCCCCAAGAACCCCCTCGCCAGGACCTCACTGCTCCTAGGTGCTCCCTCCCTCCGATGGATCCTCCCCTTTGCCAGCAGGCACCCGTCCCTACCCCTAGACCTCCCTAGCCCACCGTGTCGACTCGACCCCTACTTCCTACACCCCCAGTCTGTCTTGTGGACAAGGTTAAGGGGCCGATGGGGAGTGGAACATCCCAGGGCTTCGGGACATAGGGAGCTTGCTATAGGTGTGGTGGGGTTGGCCACTATTCGGCCAAGTGTCCCACTCGGGAGTCGCTTGTCATCTCTGATCCCTCTGCCAGCGGCCCTACACCTGAGCTAGTGCCGATTAGTTATGGGGCTGATCAGGACTTAGTGGAGGAGTTCTTTGATGAACTAATGGAGGGAGAGCCAGTTGATGTCTCAGGTACCTAGCATCAAGGTGATGTACAGTTGGGTGTAGTCAGGTGCATTCTAACCCACTCAGGTGAGTGACAACTGGCATCGCACCACCATCTTCCATACATTTTGTAGGCTAGGAGGAAAGGCCTGCAAGGTGATCATAGATAGTGGAAGCTGCATTAATGCTCTCTCTACGGGCACTATTAGGCGTCAGGGTTTGACGCCCGTGGATCACCCCGCACCCTATAGAGTTTCTTGGGTGGATGCTACTTCCATCCCGGTCAGACTGCGATGTCTGGTGCCACTCCAGTTCCTGGCTTACCATGATGAGATCTGGTGTGATGTGTTGCCTATGGAGGTGGGTAGCATTATCCTTAGCTCTTTGATCAGGATGCCACCCTTCAAGGTCGGTCGAACACCTGTACATTCGACCACGGGGGTCATAGGATCACTCTCCACCCCACTCAGCCAAAGGATCCTTCTGTCCGAGGACCAGCCAGCCCCAGCACTTCGACCCCTCCTAGTTAGGGGACGGTCAATCCTTCCAACTCATCCTCGGTGCGGGCTACTACCACTTCGACTGCTCCTAGCACAATAGACCTCCCACCCCAGAGGTTCATGATGATTAGCCCGCGAGAGATGGAACAAGAGGTGACCGGGGGTAGCCCTATCCTTGCCGTTGTTGTCCGAGGAGTGGAGGATGTCGCTCCTGGGTCTGATGATGAGTATCTCCCAGAGATAGCTACGATCTTACAGGAGTTTTCTGGTGTCTTCCCAGAAGACCTCCCTGAAGGCCTTCCGCCTATGAAGGATATCTCGCACGAGATCGACCTTGTCCCAGGCTCATCTTTGCCCAACCTTCCACACTACAGGATGAGTCCCACAGACCATGCAGAACTTTAAAGGCAGGTCGAGGAGTTGATGAGTCGGGGATCTCTTAGGGATAGCAAGAGCCCTTGCGCTGTTCCCGTATTATTGGCCCCGAAGAAGGATGGCACATGGAGGATGTGCGTTGATAGCCGTGCGATCAACAAGATCACGGTGAAGTATCGCTTTCCCATTCCCCAATTGGATGACTTGTTAGATATGATGTCGGGAGCCACTATCTTTTCAAAGATAGATTTTCGTAGTGGCTATCACCAGGTGCGGATCAGGCCTGGGGATGAATGGAAGACGACATTCAAGACCAAGGATGGTCTTTATGAGTGGTTGGTTATGCCCTTCGAGCTTTCCAACGCCCCTAGTACCTTCATGCGGTTGATGACCTAGGTTTTACGCCCTATGATAGGGATCTTCTTGGTCGTCTACTTTGATGACATTCTTATCTACAGTCGCACTAGGGAGGACCACTTAGACCACCTTAGGCAGGTCTGTGTCATTTTGAGGCGAGAGAGCTTATTCGCCAACCCGAAGAAATATGCCTTCATGACTGATCAGATTACCTTCGTCAGGTTCGTTGTGTCTAGGGATGGAGTCTCCGCTGACCAGGAGAAGATTAGGGCCATCAGGGAATGGCCCGAGCCCCGCACCCTCCACGATGTCCGGAGCTTCCATGGCTTAGCAACGTTCTATCACCGCTTCATTCGTGGCTTCTGTTCCATCACCGCCCTGCTCACTGATTGCATAAAGAAGGGGGCATTCGTATGGACTAAGGCTGCTGCCACAGTCTTTCAGGACATCAAGGAGCGTATGACCCAGGCACATGTCCTTGCATTACCAGATTTTTCTAAGGTGTTCGAGGTCACATGTGACGCTTCTGGAGTGAGTATTGGTGGTATGTTGAGTCAGGAGTCCCACCCCATTGCACTCTTTAGCGAGAAGCTTAATGATGTCAAACTGCGTTACTCCACATATGATAAAAAAAATTACGCAGTCGCCCAGGCATTGAGGTAATGGAGGCACTATCTTTTGCACCAGGAGTTTATCCTCTTTTCTGATCATGAGGCCTTGCGATTCCTCCATACCCAGAAGAAGTTGAACGCTCGCCACAGTCGTTGCGTGGAGTATCTCCAGGAGTACACCTTTGTGCTCAAGCACAAGGCAGGGGCGGAGAACAAGGTCGCCGATGCGCTGACTCGGCGGATGATGATGTTGACCACCATGAGTTTAGAGGTGGTAGGTTTAGAGAGGCTGAAGGATTCTTATGTTGATTGTCCGGATTTTGATCCGATCTATGCAGCCCTTCGGGCCGATCCCTCGCGTGATTATAGCGAGTTTGTGCTATAGGAGGGTCACCTATTCTGAGGTGACAAATTGTGCATCCCACGGACTTCTGTTCGTGACTTTCTCACGTGGGAGATGCACGCGGGAGGTCTTGATAGCCACTTCGGCCGGAACAAGACCATAGAGGCGGTTGAGCATAGATTCTATTGTCCTAGCTTGAAGAGGGATGTCGCTTGCATCGTGGCCCAGTGCCGCACTTGCGCTATGGCCAAGCAAAAGAAGCAGAATATTGGCCTCTATACTCCCCTCCATGTCCCGGATAGTCCATGCCAGGACATTAGCATGGACTTTGTGTTGGGATTGCCCCGCACCCTCCGGAAGCACGACTGTAACGACCCGAGAATCCGATTACCGGGAAGGCCCGATAACCCGAGACTCGCACCGCCGCCCACGAGCCGGGAGGGCTTGGAAGGGCTAAAAGGAGTGTGGAGGCACAAAGAAATAGGAAATAAAGCAGGACAATTCAACAATTAATAGAAATAAATAAACAACTACAACAGAGTCCAGTCCAACAGAAAGTACAGTCTAAAACAGTAAAACGTACCACGTGCCAAGTGAACTCTCGGCCCGGCAAGCTGGCAACCAAGAACCTCCGCATCGCGCCCTCGAACCTCGAGGGAGAAGAACCGCCTCACCTGAAAAGCAGGGAATGAGTCTCCAAAACAGAGACTCAGCAGAGATCCCGCGGAACCCCAACCGGAAACAACGGCGGTAGCGGAAAGGAAGCTACAACTACAGCAGGAACAGCAAACCGGTGGCCGGTCAAAAACTCGGCACTACAGCTACTCCTACTGTACCGGAAGGTACACCTCGATCACGCAGACGAAGCTACCAAACCACGCTAGTACTGCCAACCGAAGTAAAAATACACGGCAACCACGCAGTAGAGGCCTGTCCCCCGGACACAGCCGACCTGGACACGCTGTCCAAGGTGCAACCCCGACCATCCGATCGCGGGTACCGCACAACAAGACCCAACCTCGGTTTAAGCCGCTAGCACTAATCTCACGACGCAAGAACCGACACACGCGTCAAGGTGAAACAACCGAACTCACCGGTCAACACGACTAAAAACCCGAAGGTCCAAGACACAGAGACTGACAGTCTGTCACTCCATAGTCGACAGGAGTACCACCACTAGAAGAACGATCGGATGCGTCCCCTGACGTCTTACACCGCGTCACAAGTGTCTAGCTACAACGCCCCGGGCGTGAGACTCAGACACGCAACAAGTATCACAACAAGGACTAGCTGGGGTCGCGCTCGTCAGCACGTGTCCTAAGCCCCCAACTACGTGTGCATACACAGACCATCTGCTCTAGGTCGGGTCCTCTAGCTGGTTTTCCCCCCCACCGGACTCTGGTGGCAAAGGCAAGGGGCCGACGGAAACCAGCCTAAAAACCGCGTCTCACCGGGTCACGCTCTCCACCACTCCCAGATGGGTCCGCACACGCGTGCGCAGGAAGCTACGACTAGTGGAGGATCACAGAACGTGGACACAGAAACCACGCACGCACTCATTACGAGTAACACGAAGTAAAAGGTGGCACGACGCCACCAGACTCTGGATAGCCCACTAGACCTACAACTCAACGGCCTTTGAGTCACAAGATTCGAGGTCAAGACCGTTGCACATGACAACACTGAGCCGTCAATCTGGCCTAATCCCTAGGTCCAAAACCATAATGCGATAACTCACGAGGTAGTTCATCACTGCCGAGACCCATCCCTCGAGAAGGGAACTTAAGAAACCCCCAGCCTCAGGCTGGGAAGCTGGACTCACCGTCCAAGGCCACACGCTTGGCCCACTAGGAAGCCACCTTCCAGAGAAGCCACGACTTGCGGGGAAACCTCACCGCACTCACACCGACACACGGTGACACGATCTGGCACGAACACGGAAGCTCGGAATACCTGGGGTCGCCTGGACCCACCAAGCCCACGGGCATGCTTATCGAGGTAGCACGGTACCTCCAGACACCCTAAAACACGGTAACAAAACCCACGGGGTGCCCGGGACATTCACAAGGCCAAAGGTCGACCACTGGGTCACAACCGGGTTGACCGGAGACCAACACAACACAATCGGAACACTAGAAGGTCAGTCGGACCCTTAAACTCATGGGAACGCTAATCGAGGTAAACCAAACCTTTGGACACCCAAAGACACGGTCACGGAACTCCACAGGGTGTCCAGGACACACACGGCCCAAGGGGAGCACGATCAGCCGCAGACCGTCTGCCTCGGGCAGCCCGACAGGCCACCCCAAGAACGCGCTACACATGCATAGCGCGTTAAGCAAGAACGCGCTATGCAAACCTAGCGCGTTTAGCAAGAACGCGCTATAGGTCCATAGCACGACCAGACCAGGTCGCGCTATGATCCTATAGCGCGACAACCAAAAACGCGCTGGGACCCTAGAGCGCGACAAGAACCGCCTTACTGTTCATCTTCTCCGATGAACGCGCCCCATCAGGGCAGCGCGACACTCAAGAACGCGCTATTGGAAGCTAGCGCGTTCTCAGTCCGCGCCCGAAAACGGTAGAAACGGCGGGAAAACCCATTCTAGCCCCGATCACCCCCGGGTGATGGGGAAACAAAGGGGGAAACATTCCCCAACCCCTCTGGCACCGAGAGGACCCATTTAAACCCCAAAAACACGATCGAAACACAAGATTCGGCTCACACCCCAAAAAAACATGCATTTTTCCCAAATCACCCCGTTTAGCCCGCTCGGCTCACCACGGCCTACGAAACTCGCGGGAATTGAAGTACACGGGTTGAGGGTCCATCTCCCTACCTCCACCGAAGATTCGACGGACCGTGGACACCGATCCACGAAGAAAACGCCGTTTAAACCCTCGCCGGTTCACGATCCCACGAACTGCCTCCACCACCGCGATCCTCATCCCGTACCCGTCGCTCCACGCCCCACGAGCCACGCCGCCCCGCCCTCGCCGCCTCCATCGGCCGCCCGGAGTGAGAGGGGGAAAGGAGAGAACGTGAGAGAAGAGAGAGGGAGGGAAGAGAGAAATGAGATGGGGAGAGAGAAAAAGGAGGTTATTATATAGAAAATCCGAAAATTCTCAAAAATACCGAAAAATAGAAAATCACATTTCTGCGATCCTCGGAACACACCGATCGCAACGGTACCACTCGCGCCCTGGTGAACAGCCCCGTTCACCCGTAACGAGGTTCCGAAGGAATTACCGAAACACACACCGGGAATCAGAAAACACACGCGGAAAAGCCGCGGAACGCTTCCGGGCCTCCGAAACAACTCCGGATCGCGCCGATCCGAACATGAAAGATGTCCGAAACAAAATTTCGGGAACTTCGGAGTCGGACACTCTGAAAAACCAGATCCAGGACCCAAAAACAAGGATCCGAAAGATCCAGGGCATTACAGCCCTCCCCCCTTACAAGAATTTCGTCCACGGACTTCAGGACTAACACCAAGTCACAGGGGAAAAACGCCGTAACCCACTGACAACGCCGTCAGAACCCCAACATAGAAAAACCTCGATCCCCGCAAAAGCGCCAATCATGAGGGATACAGCCAGACCATAATCACGAACAACGCCACGCTCCGCACGCCGTACACACATCGGCCACTAGAGCAGGCATAAGACAATGGCATAAGTCTGGTATCACCTCAAACACAACGGAAAACACCCACGACATCGCTGCCACCCTCTCGCTCACCGAGGGAACGCAATTCTCGCCACGAAAACCAATCCACCGGTCAACGCCCACGCCCGGCGGACCAACCAATGTTAGCTTTACAACCCGCCGATCGATCTCACACCCTGCACCAGGGGTAACCAATCACTGAGCTTCCACCAGCTCACACCTCAGAAATGGCCACCAAAAGGCCTCACTGGCACTCGGCTCTCTCCATTCTCGAGCCCCTTACAACCAGCATCTTCTGTCTCTGAAAAGACCATCCACTGGTCGCCAGACATTCGCCAACGGAAAACCTCCACCGGCCCAGCAGGCACGATCCAACACATGACAGGCCATCTGCTGACTCACGCACAGACTAACACCACCTCCAATCTCGAACCTCACGCCAACTCTACCCTCTCAGGGGAGCACGGCGAAACCACATGACTCCATCTCCACACGGTCCTCACGTCACTCGACTCAGACTTACGGGGAATCCTCCCTTGCTGGCCACAGACTGAGGATCAATATCCCACGCCAACGTCTCATCAGTGACCTCCACACACAGGCATCAACCACCGTCCTGTCTCATCGAATCCTATCTCATCAAAATCTCCATCTCAATTAATCCAAGAGGATGCCTGCCAATCCCGACTCCCGCTCTTACCACAGAGCCACGGGATACACAACCTCTTACAACCCGCGGCACACTTCTCCAGAACACGATCTTATCCACGAACGCAACCTCCAACGCAAGGATAGGGTACTCATGCGGCAACCTCGCCAGCACATTTCCCCAACTCTCCACCTGCCTGTGCCATAAACCACAATATCTCAAGCAACGGCACAGCAACCAACACATCTCACACCGCCGGAGATAACGCACATCGATGAACCAATCCTCCGTTGCTCTACACTTCCTCAGAAATCCACCCGAAACAACCAACGCTACTATCCACGCACTCTGATCCACATGCACAGCCACCACAACGCCAACTCGGGATCCACCATCCCGACAACCATCTGCAACCCCGCAGACTCCGATCCTCCGCACATCGGAAACCACAACACCAACCGCAATTCTCGCGAACACCGCCCAACCAACACTCGTCCTTCCGAAACAGCGCCAACACCCTTACACATCAGGGGACGGGCAACGCTTCTCACAGGCAACCACCTTGCCAAGACAAAGAACACGTCTCGCACGGACTTCATGACACACAAGGCCAACCAATCCGGACATGCAATGCAAGATGACGAACCGTGGCCAAATGCAATCTCTCCAACCAGAGGAGAGACCAATCGCACCTCCGACCAACGGAAAGAAAACTCCGCACTCGACCTGACCTCGAGCCTCGCGCATGCCGGGAATAGCACCTTTCAGCACCAAGAAAACCATCACTTCCGTCAGGTCAGCTCCTCCGACAACACTTACCAAGTGTCTCGTCGGACCATGGTCACAACATCTCTCGATGCACCACCGCTACAATCCCCCGAACTGCAACACGCCCGCCGACAACCTCTGCCCAACGTAACACAACCAGGGCCACCACCGATGAGGGAGAAGGCTCTCGACCTCGATTCGCAGACCCCGCGCCGGCACAAAAGCCGTGAACAACAACCACCTTCACAGCGCCGCACAGCGCACTCAAACTCTCAAACGAGAAACAAGCAGAAAACATGCACGAAACCCTATGCCAACTGCTGACTGTACTGGACCTTACGGACTCTGATCACTGCAATATCTCGAATTCCCATGTACGTCCACAACCACTGCTCTGATACCAACTGTAACGACCCGAGAATCCGATTACCGGGAAGGTCCGATAACCCGAGACTCGCACCGCCGCCCACGAGCCGGGAGGGCTCGGAAGGGCTAAACGGAGTGTGGAGGCACAAAGAAATAGGAAATAAAGCAGGACAATTCAACAATTAACAGAAATAAATAAACAACTACAACAGAGTCCAGTCCAACAGAAAGTACAGTCTAAAGCAGTAAAACGTACCACGTGCCAAGTGAACTCTCGGCCCGGCAAGCTGGCAACTAAGAACCTCCGCATCGCGCCCTCGAACCTCGAGGGAGAAGAACCGCCTCACCTGAAAAGCAGGGAATGAGTCTCCAAAATAGAGACTCAGCAGGGATCCCGCGGAAGCCCAACCGGAAACAACGGCGGTAGCGGAAAGGAAGCTACAACTACAGCAGGAACAGCAAACCGGTGGCCGGTCAAAAACTCGGCACTACAGCTACTCCTACTGTACCGGAATGTACACCTCGATCACGCAGACGAAGCTACCAAACCACGCTAGTACCGCCTACCGAAGTAAAAACACACGGCAACCACGGCGTAGAGGCCTGTCCCCCGGACACAGCCGACCTGGACACGCTGTCCAAGGTGCAACCCCGACCATCCGATCGCGGGTACCGCACAACAAGACCCAACCTCGGTAAAGCCGCTAGCACTAATCTCACGACGCAAGAACCGACACACGCGCCAAGGTGAAACAACCGAACTCACCGGTCAACACGACTAAAAACCCGAAGGTCCAAGACACAGAGACTGACAGTCTGTCACTCCATACACGACAGGAGTACCACCCACTAGAAGAACGACCGGATGCGTCCCCTGACGTCTTACACCGCGTCACAAGTGTCTAGCTATAACGCCCCGGGCGTGAGACTCAGACACGCAACAAGTATCACAACAAGGACTAGCTGGGGTCGCGCTCGTCAGCACGTGTCCTAAGCCCCAAACTACATGTGCACACACAGACCATCTGCTCTAGGTCGGGTCCTCTAGCTGGTTTTCCCCCCCACCGGACTCTGGTGGCAAAGGCAAGGGGCCGACGGAAACCAGCCTAAAACCCGCGTCTCACCGGGTCGCGCTCTCCACCACTCCCAGGTGGGTCCGCACACGCGTGCGCAGGAAGCTACGACTAGTGGAGGATCACAGAACGTGGACACAGAAACCACGCACGCACTCATTACGAGTAACACGAAGTAACAGGTGGCACGACGTCACCAGACTCTGGACAGCCCACTAGACCTACAACTCAACGGCCTTTGAGTCATAAGATTCGAGGTCAAGACCGTTGCACATGACAACACTGAGCCGTCAATCTGGCCTAATCCCTAGGTCCAAAACCACAATGCGACAACTCACGAGGCAGTTCATCACTGCCGAGACCCATCCCTCGAGGAGGGAACTTAAGAAACCCCCAGCCTCAGGCTGGGAAGCTGGACTCACCGTCCAAGGCCACACGCTTGGCCCACTAGGAAGCCACCTTCCAGAGAAGCCACGACTTGCGGGGAAACCTCACCGCACTCACACCGACACACGGTGACACGATTTGGCACGAACACGGAAGCTCGGAATACCTGGGGTCGCCTGGACCCACCAAGCCCACGGGCATGCTTATCGAGGTAGCACGGTACCTCCAGACACCCTAAAACACGGTAACAAAACCCACGGGGTGCCCGGGACATTCACAATGCCAAAGGTCGACCATTGGGTCACAACCGGGTCGACTGGAGACCAACACAACACAATCGGAACACTAGAAGGTCACTCGGACCCTTAAACTCATGGGAACGCTAATCGAGATAAACCAAACCTCTGGACACCCAAAGACACGGTCACGGAACTCCACGGGGTGTCCAGGACACACACGGCCCAAGGGGAGCACGATCAGCCGCAGACCGTCCACCTCGGGCAGCCCGACAGGCCACCCCAAGAACGCGCTACACATGCATAGCGCGTTAAGCAAGAACGCGCTATGCAAACCTAGCGCGTTCAGCAAGAACGCGCGATAGGTCCATAGCGCGACCAGACCAGGTCGCGCTATGATCCTATAGCGCGACAACCAAAAACGCGCTGGGACCCTAGAGCGCGACAAGAACCGCCTTACTGTTCATCTTCTCCGATGAACGCGCCCCATCAGGGCAGCGCGACACTCAAGAACGCGCTATTGGAAGCTAGCGCGTTCTCAGTCCGCGCCCGAAAACGGTAGAAACGGCGGGAAAACCCATTCTAGCCCCGATCACCCCCGGGTGATGGGGAAACAAAGGGGGAAACATTCCCCAACCCCTCTGGCACCGAGAGGACCCATTTAAACCCCAAAAACACGATCGAAACACAAGATTCGGCTCACACCCCAAAAAAACATGCATTTTTCCCAAATCACCCCGTTTAGCCCGCTCGGCTCACCACGGCCTACGAAACTCGCGGGAATTGAAGTACACGGGTTGAGGGTCCATCTCCCTACCTCCACCGAAGATTCGACGGACCGTGGACACCGATCCACGAAGAAAACGCCGTTTAAACCCTCGCCGGTTCACGATCCCACGAACTGCCTCCACCACCGCGATCCTCATCCCGTACCCGTCGCTCCACGCCCCACGAGCCACGCCGCCCCGCCCTCGCCGCCTCCGTCGGCCGCCCGGAGTGAGAGGGGGAGAGGAGAGAACGTGAGAGAAGAGAGAGGGAGGGAAGAGAGAAATGAGATGGGGAGAGAGAAAAAGGAGGTTATTATATAGAAAATCCAAAAATTCCCGAAAATATTGAAAAATAGAAAATCACATTTCTACGATCCTCGGAACACACCGATCGCAACGGTACCACTCGCGCCCTGGTGAACAGCCCCGTTCACCCGTAACGAGGTTCCGAAGGAATTACCGAAACACACACTGGGAATCGGAAAACACACGCGGAAAAGCTGCGGAACGCTTCCGGGCCTCCGAAACAACTCCGGATCGCACCGATCCGAACACGAAAGATGTCCGAAACGAAATTTTGGGCACTTCGGAGTCAGACACTCTGAAAAACCAGATCCAGGACCCAAAAACAAGGATCCGAAAGATCCAGGGCATTACAACGACCCCATCTTTATGGTTGTAGACAGGTTCTCAAAGATGACATTATTCATTCCATGTTCCAAAACTTCGGATGCCTCTAGAGTTGCCCGTCTATTCTTTTCACACTGTGTCTCCAGGTTCGGACTCCCACGCACTATAGTGTCGTATAGGGATGTGTGCTTCACTAACTATTTTTGGAAAATCCTATGGCACATGATGGGCACCCAACTGAAATTCTCCACTGCATATCACCCCCAGACCGATGGTCTGACATAATAGGAGTTGGGGGATCTTCTTAGGTGCCTGGTTCGAGATCGAGTCAGGGATTGGGATTTGGTCTTACCCTTAGCAGAGTTTGCCTACAAAAGTTCAGTCAATAGGTCTACAGGCATGAGCCTCTTTGAGATTGTCACTGGCCGTAGACCCAGGAAGCCCATAGACCTAGTTCCATCTCCCATCCAGTCCCGTGTGTCTGAGTCAACCGAGTCCTTTGCCGATCATATTAGATAGTTGCATGAGCATGTGTGTCGTCACATTGAGTCCAGCAACGCATGATACAAAGAATTGGCTGATGCCCATAGGCACCACCGTGAGTTTCAAGAGGGCGATTATGTCATGATCAGGGTCAGACCTGAATGGTTTCCCTCGGGAGCCGTGAAGAAGTTGCATGCTCGCAGTACCGGTCCCTTTCGGGTAGTGAGGCGAGTCAGATCAAATGCATATGTCGTGGACTAGCCAGAGGATTACGGGATCAGCTCCACTTTCAACATCTCGGATCTTGTCACTTATAGGAACCCAGTGGTGATACCCAGTGAGCAATTTGAGCCGTCTCCACCCATTGTGAGTGACACCACCCCAGAGCGTCTATATCAAGCCTTGTTACCTCAGTAGCAAGAGCATATAGAATGTATACTGGATGAGCAGGTAACGACTACTCGAGGCGGAGTGTACCAGCGCTATTTGGCGCGTTGGAGGGGACGGCCCGCGTCCGATGACAATTGGATCACCCGGGATGAGTTACAGAGGATAGATCCAAATCTGCTGGATCGATACCAGAGCGACCTAGATCCTTACTCGACGGGGTCGAGCTTCTCCCACCCGGGGAGAATTGGTGAGGACGCCCGAGCCAGAGTACGGCTCGACTCAGCCAGCCACCGGTACCGGACACACAGCACGACTCGGTCGACACCGACCTCTTTGTCGTTGGGGGACTGTCTGGAGTCTCCACCGGAGCCTTGATACTTTAGTACGTATTTTTATATGTATTTGTATTTTATACGTATTTGATCATACTTAGTGTGTATTAGGTGTGTATTTTGTGTGTATTTGGGTTTGTATTATTTTGGGTTTTATATTGGGTCAATGGGAGAATATTGACCAAGTATTTTGTATTTTTGATTTATTTTGGTCCAAGGGGGGATTAATATGGTCCAAGGGGATTAAAATAACAAAGCCCCTTATGTTGACTTGGAGAGAGAGGTGCCCCCTCTTTTGTCTCCACATGGGGAATTGTTTAAGCATTGTTTTTCCCATTTCCCCATTATACCCCCCTAACCAAGGGTATCCTAGGTCATTTGGGTAGGTATAGGGTTTTAGTATTTAATGTCTCTTATTGCATTTGGATTAAATTAATGAAGAATTATTATGAGAATTAGCCTTGGGTGCACCCCCCTCTCTCCCCTTCTACTTGTTCTTCTTCTTCCTCCTCCAAGTTTCTTCAGATCTAGGGCTGAAACCCTAAGATTTCTGAGAGATATTCCTCCCTTTCTCTTCCTCTTGCTGCTGCCAACGATCATCGCCGCCTCCGTTCGTGCTGCCATCAAGCCGCCACAACATCAACTCCGGCTTGCTGTCCTGAATTTCAAGATTCCTAGATAGCAACTCAGTAAAAAGCTTAGTACGGGAGATCCAACCGTCTGATCGTGATGAGGTTTTGAGGGTAGGTTTCTCCCTTCGTCCACCATTCCCAGTTTAACTTTCACGAAGATCAGAGCCCGTTTAGGCCCCCTCCCAATCTTTTATTTTTCCTTCTCACAGTCTACCTATGTGCAGATCTGCGAGATAGTCTGTGCTAGCCGATTTTTCCCACCCCCCAAACGTTGTCAGAAAAATACAAAACAATTATGTGTGTGACCACCACCCTCCCCCCTTTCTCCAAAAAAATATCCAAGTCCTAGATCCTCCATTTGATTTTTGGTCAAACCCCAAGAACAGGCAGATCCCGTTCTACCCTGTCTATTCTGTGTTCCGGGACAGAGAACTCAGTCAGTTTGTAGTAGTTTTCATTTACAATCCAGCCGTTGGATGGATCTGAAATTCTAATATGTTAAATATCTCTGAGTCCTCTTTCCAACGGCGCTAATTTCACCCCAATCCGACTTCGGATCTGGTCGTGCCGGCCATTTTCATGGAGGCGCGTATTTTTGCTCCGAGATTGGCCAACAACAAGGGGCCATCGGATAATTTCAGAACAAATACTTCGGAATAGCTTCAGCAACCGCCACTCTCGGGGGTCGACCAGGAACCCTCCGCCACTGTCCCAGTGCACCTCTGCCTTCAGAAGATCCCAGGAGGCTGACGTCCCTTTGGACGTCCGTGTTCGCTGTCCTGTCGGCCAGCAAATCGCAAAACCGAAGCCGCTGCCCGCCGCCGCCCAGAACCCACCGCCTTGCTGCCCGTCAACCCAATTCTGTGCTCCCGGTATTTTTGTGTAGCCATTTACCTCCCTGCGTGGAGTGGGCAAGAAAATCACTGTTGTAATTAACTTTATTTACTGTACCGGGAGTCACGAAACTTGGCCGAGACGTCTTCCCACGCCCCGAGCATGTAGGTACATTCGCCACCCTCTTTATCGTATTTGCTTGTTTAGTATGCGTTCTAGATGCCGCTGCATGTGAGTAGGTTATTTTCCTAGCTAGTTCATACTTAATCACCGCTGTGAGTTGTGAGTGCGAGACCCGTCCTGTGACTCGTTCCGAGCACGAGAGTGAGCCGACCACCCGAGACTCAAATTCGATTTCCCAATCGTGCAGATCGTCACGTTTCCCTCACCGGGGATGACTGTGAGTTAGCGCTTCTTGTTTGGGGCATGTTCACCTCTTCTAGAGCTCTTTAGGTGCCGCGTTGTAGTGTTGTTGCTGGTCGCGTCGTCTCTTTAGTCACGTCGTCCTATAGAGTCCAAGGTCGCAATAAGTCCGAGTCGAGTCTCATCGTCGTCCCACATCACTAGAGTTTCCTGAAAAGAATGGAAAGTTGGAATGAGCACACTTGTCTAGTAGGTATCTTCGTATCAACATGAAGGCAAGTTTAAGTAATTAACGATTTAACTTTAAAAAGTAAGGTGAGGAAAATACGTTAAAACACCCAAATAAACCAAAATAACGTTACACGTAGCAAGATGAAGATCATAAATATATGAGAGTTCATGTATAATGAGAGTGGTATCATGTAAGAATATATGTGGCCTTTCATGTAACGAGAATGTGTTAGCATGTAATGAGAATGTACTTTTCATAACCATAAAAGCTATGCACTAGAAAGTCATGTAACAAGAATATATAATTTCATCGTGAGCCTCGTGGATTTCACCAGTTTATAAAAAAAGTACTCCCGGCGTAATGCGACGCTAGTGTTTATTATACCCCATGGTTTATAGTATGTTTTCAGCAATCAGCCGAGGGGGCTAGCGTCGAGCCCTTTGATACAATCAGTGCCCGATCCGCATCTTCAAGTTATAAATCAAGCTACTTCAACGAGAAATATAAATGCAGGCCAATAATATAAAGTTCAAACAATAGGTTCATGATAACAAATACCAAGGTAAGAATGCGCCAAAATAAAAATCATGAGATTTCAAGGATGAATTAATTGAATATTATGCAATGGAGGAATTCTGGCAGCATAACGGTACATTCATAGATTTCTATAGTTTATAAATGACTTATTAAACAAGGTGTTGGGTCTAGATAATCACAAGACCATCTAAGAACAAAACAAGTTCAACTCATGGGTCAGACCTCGGGTTGGACAGAATTTCATTAACGCGACGGGTAGGAAGGTCGCGATCCTTAATTAACGCGATAGAGCAATAGTCCGCGATCATAGAGAGAGTCGACATAGAAAGAAGGTCAGGTCGACGTAGGTAGTAGTCTGTGGCTGAACAAGAACGTGACTACATGAGCCACCACGATAATTCATTAACGCGACTGGAGAGTAGGGCGCGATCATGTCAGTTCATAGAAAACATGGAAAACACGAAGTGCTCTCTAACTTTTGGGTTGTAGGGTACAATCAGCTCAACATCCTAGTGAGAATCTCAAGCTCACGGAGTCTTACGGAAGTCTTGAAACATGATCACCTAGTCTGGCAGAAGGAATATCCGACGGAGAGGATCACAATTCCAAGAGAATGTGCCTATCAAGTGAAAAGTGTAACTAATAGCAACGTACCAGAATACGCGCTATATGTGATCTTATAAAATAGAAAGAGGTGAGAAGGAATGAATTAAAACAAAGTAACCAAGTCATGAAACCCCCTTTAAGTACAAAACTATAAGGTTTTGGCATGAAACTAACATATATAATGAAATTAAACTTTGAAAAGCATGCTAACACCTAATATGGAGTCAAGATATGATCAGGAAGTGAAACTACTAAGATAGGGCATGCATATTATGGGAAATAAACAAGATTTGATATGTGTCACGGAGCATTAATGCGACGGACATAACCAGTGTGTCAATACAAGAACACAACATATCAAACTTGCACGTTATTACATTAACGTGACATATTGGATGTGCGCGTTAATAGACGCGACCCCTGTTACAACTGCAATCATCTCACAGTGAGATAGAGATAATACCGGCCTTACAGAGCTACTTCCTATGACAAATCTATATGTAATTAACAGTAAATTGGCAGAGAAAGCATGCTAAGATGGAAATAAAGCATGGAAACATATGTAATAGATGAAAAGTTATTATCTTTTAGTTAAGGTTTCATGGACAACATGCAGTAAAAATTCTATTGCGCAGTCATGGAAAATCATGAAATACTCTGTGTACAATGCATGAAAACACGAGGTAACAGAGGGATTTTGTTCCTAACTTGATATTTAAGCTAACATGAGATAACCTACCTTTAATTTGATCCCTAGACTTCAAATTTTTGACTGGAAGGCAGTGCTGGTTCTTGCGCGTCCTGCGTAGAAACATCAACTTCTCGTCCTTCTATCTCCTTAACCTCCTGACCTAAATTCACGAGATTTGGAGGGTGATTAGAATATATAAAGGGGAGAAAATAATTTTAAAGGATCAACCTAAAAATACCTCGGTTAGGGTTCCAAAATCTCTGATCTTTCTCAAAGAATTCAACTCGTTCCTATGCGGTTTGCAGAGAACCAGTGACTTTCTGGGCTTCTCTTCTCAAGGGCTTTATCTCCTGGGATGGGGTTTGGAGGGAAGTTAGATAAAACTAAAAAGAACATAAAGTTCTAAAGAACTAGCACGAAATACCATCATCTTACCGTCGAACCAGGTGAGCCAAAACGAGGGTTCGCGCAGGTCGATTCTAGGTCTTATTTATAGGGTTGGTCTAGGGTTGAGTTATTAGATCGAGTTAGGAGTCCTCATTGAGGTTAGAGTCAATCCCCAAGAGTCCTAGACCAGTTTTCCCTTCGAGATAGCATCAATCCATGGCCACTCATGGATAAAAATCTAATGTTCCCATATTTTAATAAGCTTTGGTTCCGTAAGCATATCACGGTCATCAACAGTACTGCATTAGTTTATTAACACGGCGTATCGTGAGGGCGTGTTCAGGCCTTCTCTACGAATTTGAATTCTAGTCAAATTCACCCTTCTAATTATCCCCTAATTATCTAATAAAAATAGAGAATATATCTAATTACGTCTCTTTTATGTGGGTTTGGGCCTAAAAGCTTAGAATTTGGTTTATGGGCTTGTTTTAAGTTGGTCCATTCACCTAATTAATAATTATGTTTTTAAATTACCTGGTTTCTGAATGGCTAAGCCTACTTAAGCCTATTTAGCCTTTTAAATGCATAATAATTTTATTTAAACCCCTGAAAAATCCTAAAAAAATTTGGGGTGTTACAATAATCACTGCTTTAGGCAGTAACCAGAGGAACCAATCCTCCCTTCCTCTGATAGCTCAGAGGGAATGTGCACAACACCCTACTGTTCACAAACCTGATCTCGCACCCAACAAGATTAGAACCACTGCTTAGCAGTCAATGAGGAATCAATCCTCACAATTCTGGTTTCCCAGAACCGACCATGCACAGAGATGATCTGTGCACAAGCACCTTGTGTACACCGAGCACAACAAGGCAAAAACAAGAGTGAAGGATGTAAAGAAAGAAGGAAAAGAAATAGCAAAACTCCAAGACACAAATACTCAATAAGGCATAAAAGAAACAAGACAGACTGTAGCTTCTGATGAAGCCTTTTTCACTGGAATTCGGTGCTCTGCAAAACCTCCACTTCTTCTCTCTCTGAACAACTCTTTCTCTTTGAACGAGAGTAGCTCTCACTCGAATTTTTCTTCTTCTCTTTTCTTCTCTTCTCATAGTAGGGACGAGCTCACATATCCTTCTTGCTCTTCTGCTAGACCAGGCTTCTCATGAAGGCCATCGAAGTATATTTATATCAGCAAGCTTGATTCTGGGCCCTTGATCTTAGATAAAATAAATCTGGGTCATCCATCTTGCTGGAATGCTTCCAGATCTGAAATCCTTGGGTTCTGAAACCCATATCATTAATTTTCTTTTGAAGAGAGTCCCCAGTAGGTGTTCCACGTGGCTGTAGAGAAGAATCTGGATAAACCAGAAGATTGAGTAATTTGTGATTGGTCCAGTTGGAAAGAATAGCATATTCCTCAATAGGAGTCTTCTAGAGGCCTTCCCACGTGTCCTAGAATGTTGTGCAAATGATTGGAGGTCAGTGGCACGTCACCCATTTAAGTTCATCCAAGTGCTATACTTGACTGCCCAGAGAATCTGTTGGCCTCTTCTTCCCTTGATGCGTCGACGCATGTCTTTATTGCGTCGACCCAGCTCTTGCAAAGAACTCCACGCAACGCCTTTACAAAAAGGGAGTCGACTCTGCAAGTCGACACCTCCTTGTTTCTGAATGACTTCTTGTTGGAGAGCACGATTGCGTCGACTCCGCTTCTCACTGCGTCGACTCCAAAGAGTCTTTGCATCGACTCCACCTTAAGTTACTTGAATGCTTGAGTTTGTTGATGCCAAGGCATGGGGCCAAGTCGACTTTTGGGACTTCCAGGTCGACTTGGTGAAGACATGCTCAATTGATTGCTTTCTAGAAGCCTGTCCAAGTTGACTTTATCACCATACAAGTCAACTTGCTCTTTTTCATTTCTGTCAAGTTGATGCTTTGAATGCTTGAGCCTCTGCTGCAAACATCTAGACATCTTTCATGAATATCTTCTATGACATCTCCTGAAACCCTTTGCTGATATGGTTGGCTTAACTGGTTGCTTAAGACAAATGATCTCAGCTGACTTGGACTTGAGTTGACTCTGGTCTGAACTTCACTAGCGCCACTGAATTTACCTTCTCTGATGACTTGACATGCTAACTCTAATTGGATGTTGACAAATGGTGCACTGCTCTTGCTGACATGTTGATTTGTCTGAACTGAACTTCCTGAACTGATCTTAATGCTTCTGGCATTATGAGGCTTGGTTTCTGAACTAGATGAAATCTTAATCAGCACTGAACTTATGAACTTCACAGAATTGATGAAATTTGAATAGCACTGAACTTCTGAACTACACAGAATTCAAAGATATTTATATGACATCATCAAGGACATGAAAGACTCATGCATGAGTCATAGTCTAACATCATCAAAATCACAGGGACACAACACAGGGGCATGACAACCGGCTCGAAACTATCTCACGGAAAAGCCCTCACTCTAGACAGACTCCTCAACATCTTGAGACTACCACTAGGGGAAAATCACTCAAGGTAAAACACCTTCGAAATAGAAGCATCAATTCACGTACACGCACCGGAACTGCAGTATAACACGACCCTATGCCGACATACAAGGTCAGATGGCAAAACCCAACAATTGCCGACCCATCAACTCATGCAGGAACAACCCTCCACGGACATACACATTCATGCAACAATGACCCTCTGCGGACACGCGGAATCACCCAGACACACAAAATCACGCAGACACACTTTTCGAGGAACACACAACATTCACAGACACCTAGAAACACAAATCCTGATTGACGGGGGTGTCCGAGACATTTATCGAGTGAAAGTCGACCACTTAGACTCAATGGGTCGACGCACTTTAGGGAAAAGTCGACCAATTTCATGGATAGGTCGACCTATGTAGTGCATAGGTCGACCTATTCAAAGGGCAGGTCAACCTGTTCTGAATAGGTCGACTAGTGCTGAAGACAGGTCGACCTATTGGATCAATAGGTCGATCGATTCAGCAGAAAGGTCGACCGATTCAAAAGAAAGGTCGACCAATTCAATAAAAAGGTCGACTTATCGGCCTGCGTGAGCAGCTCTGCACCTAGTAAAGCACAAACAACACATAGGTCAGCCGATTCAAAGAAAGGGTAGACCGATTCCAATCCGGGACCCACCGTGGGGTTCCAAACCACAGCCTCAGACAATGGAAAAACATATGAGGAAATATTCCCCACCATGACACTTATAAAAAGGAAAAAATCTAACTAAAATTCATGGCTTTAATCGGCGAAAATCCGTCACTCGAACCCCGAGTATTATTTTACCCAAAATGTGAAACAAACCCACTCTTGGCCTCACCATGGTACTTAGATCAGGGGAATTTAACAAATAAAGGTCCGGGGTACATCCCCCTACCTCTTACGAAACTTTAGCGTGTTAAAAACTCTTGATATAGCCATGAAATCACCGTTCTTGTCGCAGTCGGTTCACAAACTCCATGAATGGGTTGGGCTGCACTCCATCGCCCGACTCTCGCTCCCGTTCTCGCCGCTCGTCGTCCACCACTCCGCCCTTCACATCCTCAGTCGGCCGCCTGAAGAATGGGGAGAGAGAGGGAGAGAAACGGGAAAGAGAGGGAGAGAATGAGAGGAGAAAAAGGGTGTGGGTTTTAGTTGATATAAATAGGTTTTATTTTACGGTTTTAAAATTTTAAAAATAAAAAAATTAACTCCACAATCTTTTAAAAAAATGTGTAACTTATCTATTATGTCACAGTGATCAAAAATAAATTATTATTTCATATTTAAGATTTGAAGATCTAATATTTAAAATTTTAATTTTATTTTAAAACTATGACCTGAAATCTGGAGAAACATTCCGAGACTCACGAATGCCCCAACCAAAGGCTCGAGATATTATAGGACCTAGGCCGTTATGGGAAAGGGACGTGATCAGTCACTTGGGCAAGAAGAGCTGAAGGGGGGACTGAGTCATCCAAGTCAACGTTAATAAAGAAAATGGAAGAGAAAGCATAATCGGAGACGTTTTCTTATAGCGTGATGTGATGCATGTAGAGGTGATGATATATAGCTTGATCTTAAATAAGGGACTTCCTCTCTGCAAATGGTCCGTATGAAAATTATGAATGATGGTGAGTTTAATGAATTTAGGATTACATAAATATAATTCAACGGTCAAGATGAAAACACCTGATATCCAAGGGTTCACATTTCTTGACAAATCGATGCAGTACACTTAAAATACTTCAATAAAAATAGATAGATAGAACTATATATATATACACACTTAAAATACTTCAATAAAAATAGATAAATAATACTATATATATATACGTGAAGAGGGGTGATCTCGCGTTGGATTCTGAGCCGCACGATCTTGGATGGGCCTATGTCATCTTCACCACGATCGGGGATCTGCAAAGTAGGAAAATGGATCAAAAGAGCCCAGGGTTATAATCCCGAGAAAAATTCTCTGATGCTTAAGTCAGCGAGTTGATAGAGCGTAGGTGGAAGGGGAGAGGAGTGTCACGCCCCGAGATTTATGTACAACAGAAGATAATCGGGAACGTGAATAGTCGACTAATACGTCTCAAGCGAGCAATATATTCAGACCTGTTGGGTTCGCTGTGCTCCCTCTTTGTCCTTAGTGATGGTTTTGATGATAACAATATATTTTGTGCAAGAGTATTGTGAAAATGTTAAAAAACATATTAGTCATTGTGGAGCCTAATGTTGATATCTTGTCTTGAAGGAGGTTTGTACAATTTGCTTTGTGGAGTTGACCTCGATGTGCCTCAATGATCTGTGGAGACGACCTCATCACTCAGGGAGTCGACTTGTTCCTCATGGCATTGATCTGTATTTCATATGTTCAGACTTGAGCATTACTTGCATCTACCTCTATAAGACATGCTCAGACTTCTTTTGATATCTTCTTCATAAGAGTCGACCTTAGCTGCACTCAGCCATCATAAGGTCGACCTTAGTGTTATGTGTGGCCACTTTGAGCATTGTTTATGAATGGCTTGAATTTTGAATGAGAAACTGGTTTCCATGTTGGTCTATATGATGAGTTTAAGTCATGGAAATTCATGTCTCTAAGTGCCTTTGAATGAGGTTTAATGATCCTTAGTTGGCTGGTTTTGTATTGATTTGAGCTGCTTTCTTTTTGACTGAGCCTAGAATCTTGGACTAATCTAACTAGTCTTGGTCTGATCATGAAATTTATGGTTGGGCTGCTTTAATCATAATTGATGTGTGAAGCTGCATTTCAATATATTATATTGCAGGTTGAATGGCCATCCTTGAGCGGAAATTGAAATACCTTACATTATTTAATCAATTTGGTTTCATGTTTAATGGACTGTGTAAGCTTGGCTTGTTATGGACAGCTCATGTGATCCATAATCCAAATATGGTTGCTTCATCTGAATTGAAAATGGGCTGACTTTGCATGGATCATCAAAGTTGATACGTTGAAGGATTTATGTATATGACATATGGCATACTCATATTGAGTTGGACTGAACTTGATTGTCTTGGTCTGAAATAGGATTCATATGCAGGTTGATCTATTTCTGACAAAGGTTGATTGATTCATTATTTGATATGTTGACTAAGATTGTCATGTAGTGGCTATAGATTTAATTTGATTCTTACTGACAATGGATTGACTTCGTGTGTGACTAGATATTAAAGTGGTCGAGACTTGCTTGAACTATATTAGAATTATGTTTTCCATGCTGAATCAATTTTGATATGTGAAGAACATGGATTGGAAATATGTGTATCACATATGCTTGTGGCTGCAATTCATCATAATTCCACTGTAGGTTGATGACTTAGTCATGTGTGTAAAAATGGCTTGAAGTTGGTTCATTCACCTGTATTGAATTTAGATTAACATGAATTTGTGATTTCATTGTTGCAGGTTCTTAAACGTCTACAAATCTTGAAGTCATGGTAAGAATGTATTTTTGATGTATTTCCATGTCGCTAAATTAGGTTTATTTCATACTCCATGGCTTTGGGCTTAATTGGGCTGCATTAGGCCTTTTTCTATTTCTGCATTGCAAGAGTCGACTCCTTGCGTCGACTCTTGGTGCTCTTGAGTGTGCTGTTCACGCAGACAGAATGTTCTCTAAAAAGTGTCGACTCAAAGAGTCGACACTTTCAGATAAGTGTGGTTTTCTTAACGCCAACAGAACCTCTGGCTGAAAGAGTCGACTCTAAGAATCGACTCTTTCAACCTGGGTCCTATTTTTTTTTAAAACAAGACATATTGCATTGAAGAAAGTGTCGACTCCTTGAGTCGACACTTCTTCTGGGCGACCCGAGTCGGGTTTGCCATTTTGGTTTCGAACTCCTTGTTTCTAGGTCCGATTGGCTTATGCTTTTTACCCCAATACCCTTAGAGTTTCTCCCATCTATTGAGTGTTATTTGAAGGGTTTTTAGAGGGGCTTTATGGTCTTTTTGCTGCTGTTTCCTTTGAGTATATGTTGGCCGCGATTTGCTTCGACGGCAAGATTTTTGGGCTTAACGTTTTCATTTGCTGCAGGAAAGAAGGAGAGGGGCGACACCACTACCTGGAGTAGGAAGAGGAAGGAGAGGAGGACACCAGCAACAAGCACTCTTTGCCGATCTGAATCAGTTGGGAGCAAGGTCACTGAACCATTCTCCCTGGGGCGTCTTCTACGAGCTTGAGCGGCTTCCACGCTGCGGACAAATATTTCCAACGCACCCATCTATATCATCCACGGGTTTCATTGCAGTTTGAGGGGGGTTTCTCCTTCTCCCATTTCCATCCTTTTTATTTGAACATAGATTCAGATTGTGGGCGTTTATTGTATATCCTTTCTTTTCATCGAACTTGATATATTATCATTTGTGGGTGGAGCTGCGTCTCTGAGTGTTTGGTTTTATTGCGGGGCAAGGTTCCCCAAGTTTGTGTGTAGACGGAGCTGTGTCTCTGTGTGGGTTTTGTGTCGCAGGTGTGTTCCCTGACTGCGTGTGTGTGTGTGCTGTGGTGGTAGCGGCTTGGAGCTAGGCCCCATGGTTGTGCATTGCTGCGGAAGCTGTGTGTGTGGTGTTGGGGTTCGTCCCCGTTCTGCTACGGTTCGTAGCATGTAGTGAAGTCTCACCGGGGTTCGGTGAGGGGTGGACGTAGGGAGCCCGTCGTGGTCCCGAACCACCTAAAAATGTTCGTGTTCCTTGTGGATGCCTGTGTAATTGTCCATTTTCTCTATCTCCATTCACAAGTCAATTATATTAGTTTTTATTCACTGTACCATCTCACATTACTTCTTCCGCTATGCGTGTTTGGCGTAGGTTCTATCATTCATTGCATATATTATTCGAGTGAGATCGGAAAGTTTGAGAGAGTGTTTTAATCTCACGTCAGTTTAGGCTAATTAACGTAGTTAATTTTAATTCTGCTGTGTTTAGTTTAGAAAGTTTTTAAAATCTGCCATCTCGACAAGGGGACAATTCAACCCCCCTTCTTGTTCGCCATCTAGTCTGGGCCAACAATTGGTATCAGAGCACGGTCTCTGATTATTTTAGCAGACCTCACGGTCTAGGAGAAAAGATCACCTCATGATGTGTCACGCCCCGACGCGAAAAATTGGAACGTAGCAGTTTATATCATTCATGTCAATCAGAGCATACATTGCCACAAGAGACTAAACCACCAAGCTAATAATAAAGAAAAACAATTAACCCATCTTTATTGATAATAATACGAGACAGTATTTAATTACACCTGACTCCTTGTGGACTTCTAACTTATTAACGCAAAATACATCAACTCTAGATAACAACTCAACAACTAATCTAAACTTGACTGGAACATCATTCTAAAAGGCTCGCTCTTGGAATCACTCGTTCCCGTCCCCATCGGAGCGCACGTCCTCATCCGAAATATCTGAAAAGGATTGGAAAGTAGGGGTGAGCAAAGCAAAGTAGGATTTTATATCTCTATCATCATGCATAATTAAAGTAATTAACCATTCAATTAGAAATAACGTTGCAACGAAAGTAATGATAAATAATGACAAAAGATAGATAGAAAAAGAATATGAACTTTCAAGTTGAGAGTATATCAAGTATAGCAAGAACTATTCATGAAAATTGCACGAAAATGATAGATGGAATTGGCCATAACAAGCACGCATGTCACGCAGGAATTTCAAGTAAATGAGTAAAAGTGGAATGTCTCAGACCAATCACGCTAGTCATGCACTTCGGTGCAACGCCACACCTTGTCATTACAAACTCCCCGGGACACAAGTCCTTTCGGGCGCTCCTCCCAGGACAAGACCGGGCCCTTTATGATACGTTGGCATTGAAGGGTTGGATCATAGATCCTAGTCTAGACATTCATCAGCTTAAATGGCCAAGAGTTTCAAGGTTTAAGCTCACGAACTTACTTCTAAGATTGAGAGAAAATTCCAACATCGTTGGAATGAACATTAGGTAGAAAGACAAGGATGCAAATAAGGATCACGCACGATTTCACAGTTCAAGGCCAACCTTGATGACTGCTACACGATAATAAAACAAGGGAAACGTATGAAATATCTTACCTGTGGCGGTCGATAACTGGGTCGCTACAGGAACGTGACGGTCTGACCTTAGTCCGTTATGGTGACGTGACGGTCCAACCTCGGGCCGTTACAGTTCACAGATTAGTCCAGTTTGGACTGGCCCAATACACGATTAAAACCACGATCATGGGTTCAGGTCTTTGGGGTACAACCTGCCCGACATCCTAGTGGGAATCCCAGACTCACGAGTGTTGGTTTTAATGTGTCCCTTCTTTTGCAAGATGGGCTATGATGCCAACTACGATGAAAGTATAAGCCAAGTAATGAAATCACTCAACCTATGAACATGTGAATCATGAACCTAGGCAACCAGCACAAGCTCTAGCATGGGCATGCTAACTCAATCAAAACTAAACTAAGGGAATAAAGAAAAACACACGCCAGGACGTGGAATAAGGAATAAAGAAAAACACACCGTATAGGTGGAACAAGCAAAGTAAAGAGGAGATATAATGAAAGAGAAAGCTAATGCCCAAACTAAGGAAAGATGTGATCACCACTAAGGTAAAAACAAGCCAAAGACCTGATAAGTACCTTAGAATAGGAGGATGATGCACCCGCCCACGGGAGAGAGAAAGCAACTAGAAAACTACAGCTCTGCAATATGTAACGGTCGAAGACTGATGCGCCACAGCAAGTGTGACGGTCTCACGATAGACCGCTACAATACTCTAACGCGCCTGTGACAGATCGTCAGAGCTTCTGCAGAATAGAAGTTGGGAATCTTTTGATCTCCAAGCTTTCCAGCCGGCCAAAGAGCTTGGGCCTCTTGCTATAGGCTCTGTAAACCTGCAAAAGGGTGTAGAACACAAGAAAAACAACCCAGATTAGCCCTTAGATAAAGTAGTATCAATAAATCCAAAGAAACTTAAAAACATGCAAAAGGAAAGGGAAATACCGGGGAAGTTGATTTTTTAACCCCTCTGGGCATTTTAAAAGATGGGAGGATGTTTTAAATGAATGCAGCAAGTGCAAGAACGTTGGAGATGGAGAGGGATAATGCTATGAGTGCTTGAAAGAGGGAAAATACACTAAGATGACAACTTGACTGAACTAAACCCTTGGAAACGATACTCCCTGAACTTTGGAAGCAGATGGACGTGGGGAACAGCTCTCCTTGGTTGGTTCTAGCTCCAGGATGCGGCAGCACTTTGACGCGAACTCCAGATGTCTCCTCTTCAAGCCATGAAGTCAACAGTTCTATTTATAGACCCTCAAAGTCTAGGTTCGAGTAGAGGATAATCCAACTAGAAAGTAGGACGTTTCTTGACAAACTCTCGAAGATAATACTCCCAAGAGTCCATAGAAACAAACAGAAGGTTCTGAGGATCATATTTGAAAGAGAAATCAAAGAATCAAACTCTTAAGTCGGTCACAGAGTAGCAGAGAAAGAGCAGTTCTGCTAGAACTCTCTGTTGAATGTAACGGCTCCACGATAGACCGCGACAAGAATGTAACGCCCCAAGAAAGGACCGTCACGCAACCTTATCCATTAAAAGATAAGATCAACGGGCGAAGTTTACGAGCATAGGACTCTAGATGAATGTAACGGTCAAGGGTAGATGCGTCACAATGCATCTAACGGCCGCACGATAAGCCGTCACACCTAACGGATAAGCCAAAAAGATAAACTTGAAAGAAGCCTTAGCCTTAAGGACTCTGCAGGGATGTAACGGACCAAGGAAGATGCGTTAGAGGACTGTAACGCGCCCTTAAAGGACCGTTAGAGACAATAGAAGCGTAAATGAAATGAAAGTTTGCTCAGCTTCGTCCAGCGGAAAGGGATAAGGAACCAGACCCAACCAAGGAGACATGACCCATGAAATAAACCTCAAATTGACCAAGAAAGCTCAATAAAGGTGAACAACTCGGAGCATCATATAGAATGAACAAGGAGATGACCCAACTTATTGGTCATAAAACGGGTGGCAACAGGTGCCCCTCCTTAACGTCCTCTTTGCAAGGGAGCGAGCGGAGGTGAAGCGAAAGTGAAATGGAACATGGAGATGAAGCGGAGATAAAGTGGAGCAGACTGAAAAGCGGGCGTTAAGGTAAACGACACCCGTTCTCAACCAACGAGCGATAGGAATTTTCCGAAAAACTTCGAACCAATCACAAGGAAATAACCAACCAAATGACGCATGTCTGGAGGAACTAGCAACTAAGGAAAAGAAAACACGGCCAGCGGCTGGAGCAACGGAAAAGAAAGAGATGATTAACTAAAATCCAGACATGAATCTTCAGCTAACCAGACCGAGCGAATAGATCGAAGGAAACCCTCCAACTGAGAGTGGAATGACTCTCCTTATTCAAGATCATTGAACACATAGTTATTCACTATTACTGAAACACCTGGACAAATGAGGCTCGTGAATGCTCAAAAGATGCGTATGATGCATGCTGGGCCAAAGTGAAACCCTTAAAACGAATGCCAAGAAAAGATAAAATTGCAAGATACTCGAGAATAGTATTGCTAGACCGGATAAACTTGGGTCAGTACACCATCTGCAACCACAGCGTGCGAGGCAGAACCATCGTCCCCAAGCTTTTCCAACCTAATGGCCTATCCAACGATTAACCATGTGCACTTAGATCATCATCATTTTTGTTTAAGGGGAACATCAGATCCCAGAACACATGAATGACCAGTCAGTTCTCGAGATAATATATCGTATATAACATATAGTAATGCATTAAGGGATAAGGAATCGAGATACAATACCTGACTTACCTTCCTGTCGAGCGAATGCATGATAGCTTAAATTTTGCAAAAAAAAAGGTTAACCAACAATAATATAAACAAAGCATAGAATCAGGCATACCCATTCAAATTTCATTAACAAGATAATCATTAAGCATGAGATTTCTGATAAATAAAGCATCATCATCAAACACTCTGAAGCAAGTAACGGTCTAGTAAGGGTGCGTTAGACGTCCCTGATGGATCCACCTCGAGCCGTCAGAGTCTGGCGGTTCACATCCTTCAAGACATCATTTCAAATGACCTAACGGTCCATAGAGGACGCGTCAGAGTAGTGTGACGGTCTCACGATAGACCATCACATTACCTAAGCGTTCAAAAAAACAAACCGAATGGTCACCCCCTCCCCATTCGCTCACAAACGCCCAAAACACAAAACCACACCAAAACCCCAATTCCCACCGGCGACCCTTCCGTCTGACGAACGATGGCCGACGACGAGCCTTCCCAGCCACTGAAGGCGAGGGAGAAGAAGAAGGCCATTAAGTGATTCAAGGCACGGGTGGATCGAGAGGAAGTCCCCCCGGCGGCGACCGAGCAACCGGCGGAGGCGGTGGAGGAAATGAGGGAGGAAGCTTCTCCCATGCCCGTGGAAGAAGCTGAGGGAGCCATGGGCGAGGAAGGAGCCACGGCGAGAGAGAAAAAGAAGAAAAGGAGCCAAGACCCCGAGGTAGGCCGTCCACCCCAAAACCTGAATTTTTTAATTTTTTTTTTACATTCATGTGTAATTAGAGGGTAGAAATGGGTCTGGGACCCCTTAGGAACAATTGTAGGCCTTCTATGGCCATTTTAGGAGCCAAGGAAAATGAAGGGGATAACGCCCCATTGCAAAGAACGTAACGGTCGTTGCAGCGGCCGTCACAGACCTGACGCACCACTCCTGGTGCGTCAGAGAACTGTGACGCATCAACTCAGAGCCGTCAGAGAAACCAGAAGCAAAAGCAATTTTTGGGGTTTTCAATTTTCTAATTTTTTTATTATTTTTCATTATATTTATGTAATGTAATGAAATTATGATGTAATGACTGACTTGTGCTCTAATTGTGTAGGGGAAAAAAAGAATGAGGATATCTTGGCTTCAGATCCGGGCAGTATACCAGGCATTGCCCGAGTACCAGCGAGAGCGATTGGCAGCCATGGGATTCGCCGAGGTGCTTACCATCGAGGTGATGAGGACGGATACGCCGCTCTTGTACGCACTGCACGAGAGGTGGGACCCTGTGAGTCAAGCATTCATCTTCCCATGGGGCCACATGATCCCCACATTGGAATACATGGCGAGGATTACAGGATTCCGAGTCCACGGAGTAGCAGTGACCGGGTGGACATATGGAGAATACCGGGAGATGGCCCAGGAGCTACTGGGCTTAGATCTGATCAGGCCGGGGCACACATCATCCCAACTCTTGAGGTCAAGACTGCAGGATAGCTTGGGACTGAAAGGAGCGGCTATAGCAGTCGGCGAGCTCCCCGAGCAGCATATAGATCGGGTGATAGAGCAGGTTCGCCCGCCAATGGCGTCAGAAGCAGGACAGGAGGGAGACCGAGTCCTAAGACGATTTTTGATGCTGCTGTTCGAAAAGCTGCTTTTTTCAACCCGAGCCGACGTGATCAGCTGCAGGCTACTGCCACTGCTAGAGGACTTGAGTAGAGTGGGGAAGTATGCATGGGGAGCGGCAGCGCTTGCCTTCCTCTTCGAGTCGCTCAGCACCACAGATCGACGGACGATGCTGGGCAGCTTCTTACCTTTCCTTCAGGTAAATGCTGAACTCTAAATGCCTTCTATATGATTATGATTATGCAAATGATGCAATTTACTGACACTCGACTCTAAATGCAGATCTGGAGCTTCGTCTACCTCCCGGGGATCGGGCAAGGTACTCAGCTACATCCCAAGCAGATTCGATCGCGAGGCGATGGGTGGTAGCGAGGGACACGGGATCGATCAACAGGCTGACCCGAGCCATCCAAGACGATCTTGACTCATTCCCACATACAACGGTAAGCTCCAAACTTAAACTTCTCTAGAATGCTCTTAAATGTTGCTAAATGCTCGACATGCTTCTAAAAATGCTGACATGGACTCAATTGCCTTTCAGGTGCGCTGGACACCATACTAGGATGAGGGCTACGAGGGACAGCCGTGGGTCAAGGCGTCCCTGGCATACAGCGGGTGAGACATATGGCTTCACTGCATCAACGTGATCGAACCCCTACACAACCGGTTGGTCCTGAGGACACGGGGACTTCATCAGCTAGAGGTGACGTTCCCCCACCGAGATGATGAGCGCCCGGGCAAATCTTCAAAGGGCATCAGTGGAGACGTCGACTAGTGCGCCCGAAAGACCAAATATGTACATGATTGGAATAAAAGAGGCCGGGCGGTGAAAGACCGGGCGGACAACGACGAGGCCTACCTCAAGGCTTACTCCCACCGGTACGGCGACCAGGTGTTCAGAGGCACCCGACGGCCGGTATGAACTTCTAAACTCAAACTCTGTCTATTTTAAATTAATTCCTATATGCACTGACATATACTTTCTAAATGTAGCTAGACCCACAGGGACGCATAGCCGAGCTCGAGGGACTCCTCCATGCCATCGTCCAGCAGCGGGATGAGTACCGGGCTGCCTTGGAGCTTTCGGTGAGTTTAAGACTTAAATGCTTATGATGCAAATGATTCACCTTGACTTCTAAATGAAGCGGGCCGAGGGAGCCCAGAGGACCGGACCAGATGCACCATCCTCCTCTTCACAGCCTGCCGGGGGACGGGCTGAGCGAGATGCGGATTTTACCCGAGCCGTAGCTCGAGCCGAGGAGGCCGAGGCTACCCTCGCAGAGCGGGTAAGAATCTAAACCTTTAGACTTAAATGCTTATGAGTTATGCAAATGCTGACCACAATAATAAAAAAAATGCTAATGCAGGCGAGAGAGCTGACTGCGGCATTGGCCGAGACGGAGTGAGCTCGAGCAGAGACTGAGCGGACCCGCGTGGAGGCGGAGCGCCTTCAGGCAGAGGTAGCCCGGCTGAGGGGAGAATTGGAGAAGGCATCTACCCAGACAACAGACCTCGAGAGATATCGGACCGAGGCTCAGGCGGCGCGACTCCAGGTTCATGATTTAATGATCGAGCTCTGGGCCGTGGAGCGGACAGTCTGGACGATCAGCCGCGGGCCTGTGCTGAGTGCATCCCGAAGTATTGCAGCGGGAGGCACACGGAGTGGAGTACCGAGCGGATCGGTAGGAAACTACCTGGCTAGTTCTTCCGATCGACGGAGGAACGAGGAGGCGGATCGGAGATGATCACGAGAGAAGGAGCACAATACCATGGAGCCGCCGGCCAAGCGGCAGGAGGGTGCCGGTGATAGTGAGGGCCTAGGAGATAGACTGGCCGAGTGATGTATTTTCCTTTCTTCTTTTGACACCCACACGTGTACATGACTTATGTGAATGAAAATGGAATGATAGAAATGAAATGAAAATCTTTTTGTGTCTTGTTTATGTGGATGAAATGGATGCGTGAATGTGGATGGAAATGTGTGAATAGATGGGAACATGTGTGGATGAATGAAAATAGTGGTCAAAATGTAAGACTGGCAAGTTAGACGAAAGAGGACTACAAAGGGGGAACAAAACCTGTAGCAGAGAGTGTGACGGTCTATTGATGGAGCATCAGGTTCATATAATGCATTAAGGTTAGGCCGTCAGAAATGACAGAGCGAAAATTCACTAAAAGCCGGTTGCAGGAAATGTGACGGTCCATTGATGGAGCGTCAGAGACATGTAACGGTCTAAGATTAGACCGTTAGAGACGATAGAGCAAGACTACGCTAACAACGTGTAGCAGGAAATGTAACGGTCCAAATATGGAGCGTCAGAGAGATGTGGCGGTCTTACGATAGACTGTCAGAGAACAAACTGTAATCCGAGATGGATTCTGCCGTTAGAGCCCGAACTCGAATCAAGGAGACCTTAATCCATACTAGAACCCTCTCAAGCTTAGGATAAGGCTTTCTAACCCATGTCTTATCATTCTAGCACCAAAATCAAGCCTTTAAAAGATAGGAACAAGTCCAAAAATAGTAGCTTTCATTAATTCTCTGCTACAAGGGTTGAAAACTCCATCAAAGGGTGAGGAACATCATGAAGAGAAGCTTTGGAGAGATGGGTATGGAAGAGAGGGTCTATACCGGCCCTAAAGCAGCCAAAAAAGAGTATGGGGAGCTGTAAAGATTGACATCCATCCCCAAGCATCTGAGCTCAAGTGCCCAAAGAGTGGTAAGTTCCAATTGACTTCAAAAGTTCATCAATTCTGCACTTTCTATGCTTCTTATGATTCTTCTCTTTTTCTTCTTCTTTCTTCCTTTTCTCTAGCCTCTCCCTGGTCCAAGGTGTTATTCAAACTTAAAGTGGGTGGCTCCCATGGTCAAAGAACTCCCTTTAGAAGTTTTATCCATCCTTAGGGCATGGCACCTCCAGCCTTTGCTAGTTTTAGCCAAGAATTTTCAGAAATTATCCTTAGATTGGTCAAGCATTTCAACCCTCATAGAGCTATGGCATCCACAAACACACACCTTCTCTTCCCTTCTTTCGAAGCTACAGTCCTATTGGAGGAGGTAGAGACCTACCTAGCCCTTGCTAAGACTAAGGTGGGGGATGAAGATCTAGTGTGCCATACGGTTGAACCTATTGACCCATCCTTGATCTAAGTGATTTCATACACAACCGAAGGACGTGAGGACCATGATCAGCCCAAGCCACATTCACTTGATACCCATGGCTCAATGGATAGTCTCTCATTGTAAGAACAAGTGGGAGAGATATGAAGCCATTGCCAAAGCCGTGTCGGTTTGCTTATGCGGAGTCTTCCTTTTCACTACCACCGACCATCTCTTAGATATCCAAAACCTTAGCATTATCAGCGGGTTGTGGTGGGATTTGTCTATTTCTCAAGCAGTCCTTTCACACCTTTATGAAGGTCTTAGCTCAGCTTGCTTAGGAGGACCTCTCTTCGGCTCAATGATACTCCTTGAGTGTTGGATGGGAGTGAGAATCAAGTTCCAACCCAAGGAAGAAAAACCTTCAGCTAGCTGGATCTTTGGGAGCCACCCCATGTTCTTCATCGGAGGTGCCTTTGGATCCTCTTCACAGGTTGAAAGTCGGACGGCGGACAAGAAAATGCGGGACGATTGGCGCCTCTTCCTCAACACCTTTCCAATAGAGAAGTTCATGATGCGTCCAAGAATTTTGCGGAGCACCTTGCTTAAAGTACCCCGGCGACCAGGCCTTGATCTACAGCTAGTGGGGAACACTACCTTGGCGATCTACAACCCACACCGGTGCTACCTTCAAATTGGGCTACCCCGAACCGAAGTTCCTGCACTATCATAACCCTCCCCTTCTAGCTAGGAAGATGGGGACCGAGGAAGATGAGAGAGCGATCCGGAACGCACTGACCATGTGGGAGATCAGCAAAGTGCGCCAGTGTCAAGAAGAGGTGGAAGAAGACGACGAGGGATGCCGCGGCTATGTGAAAGAATTGCGCAAGATCCGCCCTCTTGCGGATAAGAAGCTGAATGTAGCTTGAGATTTTTCTTTATGATATTTCTGAACTTGAAGTTTATCAATCAATTTTATGTATTATTGAGTTCAATGGAATGATATAGAAGTGCCTTAGTTGATGGAATCATGAGTTTGTTACTTGATCGAGCATGGATGTTTTGGAAAATAGAGCTCTGGAACCTGTAATGGTCCTACATAGGGCCGCCACAACAGCCTGACGGTCTTACAATGAGCCGTCAGAAGGAATGAACTCAGAAAACTGAGTTTTCTGACCTCAGGAGAATGTAACGGTCTAATATCAAGCCGTTAGAGTGATATAATAGTCCATCATGGACGCGTCAGAGAGAGTTTTGCTGAGGGCCAATGAGTTTCAACCTTCGGGAGAGGGTGACAGTCAAATGATGGATCGTTACCGTTATGTGACGGTGTGACACTGGTGCGTTACATACCTGGACCTGGAAATTTGTGAGCTTTGTGTCTTGGGCTTAAACCTGCGTTCTGCACACACTTAGACAAGAAACAAGTTAGATCTGTTCTTAGACTCAACCCCTTGCCTAAAGCAAGTTTAGAATTTTGACCATTTCTTGATATTTGGTCAAGGGGTGGAGCCTTATTAAATAGGCAAAAAATATAAAATGGAAACAATGCAATGCATGCGATGCATATGATGGTATTTTTGGGACATTTTGCAAATATTTGGATTTTTGTGAGATTTTGAAAATATATGGTGTTTTTGGTTTTTTGGAATATATGATTTCTTTTGGATTTTGAAATATATGATTTTTTTGGATTTTGAAATATATGATTTTTTTAGATTTCAAAATATATGATTTTTTTGGATTTTGAAATATATGATTTTTTTTTGGATTTTGAAATATATGATTTTTTTGGATTTTGAAAACCATTGTCTCCCTAGGAACGTGGGTCCTCCAATTCCGTTCAGAGTTTCCGAGGTTGGCGTGCAACGGAAGTGACAACCCCTGGCCAGGGCCTAACTCGCGTGACTGTGTCTCTACCAAGGCCATACCCAGGGTACTTGACTTAGTCCTAAAAGAGAAAATAGAATACGGGGATAAGCTTAGGCCAGATATAGAAGTTTTCAGGGCTTGAGTTCCTCTCCAGACAACCCTTCAGAGACTTGGTCTGTTGCGCCGGGGCTTTTACGTCCGTCATCAAACCTTTGTCCCTCTAGGCGCGCATACGACCGGGCACATAACATCCCACGGGGAAACTGTACTGCCACTCTTGCCATGCCTAGCTTTTTTTTCTTTTTTTGGAGCTTTGGAAGTATGATTGATGGACTTTCGAGATAGGCTTTTGCTTTTGTCAAGAAGATTGCTCCTTTTCTTTGCTCTTTTCCTTTTCTTTTTTCTTGTGGCGTCAGGTCATAACGGACTGCCCCCATTTGAGACCTCCTCTCGTCAAGGCACCTAGATTGGTCGTCGCCTCCTTATTCACCTCTTGCCCCTGGATTCAGCCGAAGAGAGAAACGGACAGGGACCTTGACTTCCCCCCCAAGCATGACCAAGGAGAAAAATGGTGTCTACAGAGTTGGGAAACCCGACCAGGGACGTCGTGTAGTGTGTGATTGCCGCGCTCAGGGTCCTCTTTCACGATGAAAGGGAAAGGACACCTTGCTACCGGCGTGGCATTGGTTTAGACTCTACGGAAAGAAACGCTTAAGGTATAACCCATTCCAAGCGTGAGTGAGCTCCCCACCTTCTGCGTTCACTAAGCAATAAGCATTCCCTGAATAAGCCTCTTTCACAACAAACGGTCCTTCCCAGTTATGTTGTAATTTAGACCTAGGACCTGCAGACCATATGAATTTACATTTCAAAATCATATCACCTTTTTGAAATTTGTGTTCAATTACCTTCTTTTGAAAATAACGCAAAACTCTCTTTTGATAAACGGATACGTGATCGGCCGCGTTCATCCTCTTCTCATATAAAAGTTCCAGCTGGACGAGCAACGTCTCTCGACGTTCATCGAGATTAAGTTCCTTATCGAGCTGTACCCTTAGGGAAGGGATCAAGATCTCATATGGGAGCACCGCCTCCATCCCGTAAGTGAGAGCATAGGGAGTTTGCCCCGTAGGAGTACGAACGGAGGTGCGGTAAGCCCATAGAGCTTCCACTAATCTTTCGGGCCAATCAGAAAACTTATGAGATTCGCATGTTTTCTTTATGATTTTGAGAAGGGTTTTGTTAGTGGCTTCGGCCTGGCCGTTGCCTTGTGGGTAATATGGAGATGAATGATGCAATGCAATATTGAACTTCTTACATAGGTCCTTGAGCTCTTGAGAAATGAACTGGGGTCCGTTGTCGGTGACGATGCTGCTTGGCACTCTGAACCGTGAGATGATGTTCTTCATGATGAAGTGGCACACCGTGGTAGCTTTAATCTCCGAGTACGCTTCGGCTTCATCCCACTTGGTGAAGTACTCAGTGGCGGTGAGGATGAAGGATTTTTGCTTGATCTGAGAATTGGGATCACCGAGCGGGCCGACAACGTCGAAAGCCCACATAGAGAATGGCCAAGGAGCAGAGAGAGGATGAAGAGACGAAGTTGGAGCATGACTCTTATCAGCGTGGAGTTGGCATTTAAGACACCTCCGGACATAGAGGGAGCAATCTTCCTCTAGAGTGGGCCAATAATAGCCCTTCCTAAGGATCTTCTTTGCTAGAGCCTGGCCATTAACATGACCTCCACACTCACTAGAATGGGCTGCTTCGGCCACCTTCCAAGCTTCGTCATCGTCTAAACATCTCATGAGCATCCCATTGGTAGCGCGCCTATATAGTTCTCCAACAACGATAGTATACCTTGAGGCGGCTCTTCTTATTGACTTGCGCTGCTCAGCATTTGCCCCTTCCGGGAACGATCCATCTTGCAAAACAACTCAATTTCATGGTACCAGGGCAACTCTTCTCCTCCAGGATCTCTTCTAACTCTATCAAAGATACTTCCTTAAGATCTTCCTTCTCAGCCCTCACCTCTACAGTCTTCCTAAGGTTAGCATACCAAGGATCCTGAAGAGAGGGTGCGTCCAATCTCTGAACGATGATAGTCTTAGTACTCCGACTGAGAGGGAAAGATAGAGAGGAAGCAAGGGATGCTAAAGCATCGGCTAGGATGTTATGAGATCGGGGAGTATGGATATAGATCAACTTGTGGAATTGCCTAGCAAGGAGCATGACCAAATCTTGATATGGTTTGAGCTTAGGGTCACGGGTGCGGTAAGTGGACAGAACTTGCCGCAGGATGAGCTGAGAGTCCCCTATGATATTCAAGTAACGCGCGCCTAGAAGGTAGGCGTGCTTCAATCCAGCTAGGAGAGCCTCATACTCGGCGATGTTGTTGGTAGCAGGAAATCGAAGTTGATAAGCAAAAGGAATTGTCACTTCTTCCGGAGTGAGCAGAACAGCACCTATCCCTCGGCCTTGAGAATTGAGTGCACCATCAAAGTGCAGAGACCAGAAGGGATGATGAGTCAGGATAGAAAGATGCTCATCAGAGAAGTCATCCTGAATGGAATCCGTGCAGGGAATCAGGAGATGGGCAAGATGCTCAGCGATGGCGTATCCTTTGACCGCCTTCTGAATGACAAACGTGATATCGAACTGGGATAGGAAGCTCTGCCGGCGAGCTAACCTACTAGAAAGGACAGGCTTTTCTAAGAGATAGCGGATCGGGTCCATTCTAGAGATCAACCTAACTGGGTAGGCAAGGAAGTAGTGTTTGAGCTTCTAGCTACCCACACTAAGGCGGCACAAGTCTTCTCCATAGCGGTGTATTTGGCCTCAGCCGAGTTGAACAACCTAGAGAGGTAATAAGCTGCCCGCTCTTTTCCTTCATCATCTACTTGTGCTAAAACCGCCCCTAGGGAGTCCTCAATGACCGAGATGTATAGGATTAGGGGTTTCCCAGGGACAGGAGGTTGCAAAACCGGGGGATTGGATAGATATTCCTTTAGGTCCTCATAGGCCTTTTGACAATCTTGATTCCATTCAAATTTGACCCCCGCCTTGAGCAATTCATAAAACGGGCGGCACCTCTGAGAATGTTGGGATATGAATCTTCTAATGAATTGCAATCTGCCAATCAGTCCTCGAAGTTCCGTAATATTCTTTGGCGGAGGCATGTCCGTGACGGCCTTTGCTTTATTAGGATCAATCTGGATCCCCCGTTTGCTAACTATAAAGCCTAGCAGCTTCCCTGAAGAGACTCCAAAAACACACTTCTTCGGATTCATTTTCAGCTTGTACTCCCTAGCTCTCTGCAGCACCTTAGTCAGAATAGAGGGGTGTTCCTCTTTGGTTCTCGACTTCACCAAGATGTCATCCACGTAGGCCTCCATGTAGATATGCATCATGTCGTGGAAGATGGCCATCATCGCCCTCTGATAAGTGGCACCTGCGTTCTTCAGACCGAACGGCATAACCACATAACAATACGTGCCCCAGGGCGTGGTGAAGGAGGTTTTCTTTTCTCTTGATCTTCTGGAGCGAGACGGATCTGATTATAACCTGAGTAACCGTCCATGAATGACAAAGCTTCGTACTCGACAGTGTTATCGACTTCGTACCGGCGGTGTTATCTACCAGGACGTCTATGTGAGGCAGTGGAAATCATCATTGGGACATGCTTTATTAAGATCCCTGAAATCGATGCAAATACGCACCTTTCCATCCTTCTTGATGACAGGGACTATGTTCGCCACCCACTGAGGATATAGAACAACTCTAATAAATCTGGCCTTGTATAACTTATCAACTTCTTCTTTGATCCTTAAAGCCATGTGGGGGTGAAATCTTCTTGACCTCTGTTTTACGGGCGTTGCCCTGGTTTAAGTACGAGTCGGTGTTCCACTAAAGAGGGGTCAAGACCCGACATGTCCTCATAAGACCAGGCGAAAGAATCACTATACTCCCTTAAAACCTTGACTAGATCTTCTTCCACTTGCGGAGGGAGATTAGCAACAATAATAATGGGCCTTGGGTCTTCCTCAGTTCCCAAATTTATTTCCTTTGTAGGTTCATCCACTGCCGACGATGGCTCGTCGAATCTCTTTAACCCTTGCGCATACAGATCGACAGTGTCATCTACGTTGCTGTCCTCATCATCAATCGGGTCTTTCTCATCCAAGACTTCATAAACACCGAGTCCGTCATCGCTCCACACCCCTTCTATTTCCTCTTCATCTTCTATCATGATTGCCGTAGCGACAAATTCTGGACACTTCAAAAGAGCATGACATCGCTGAGCCAGATCCTGCAAGAACCTATCAGGGATGGATTTGGAATGACGCGCAAGCGGGCGCGGCTCAAGCTCGGAAGGATTGGACGACCTAGAAGAGGACCCTACTTCTCTAGCTCTAATCACCCTACTTCCCTAGACTCGACGGACCCTACGCCTAACCTAGGAGAAAGGAAATCTAGTGGAAAGGAAGGAGCAAGGGACTCGTGCCCCTGGGAGGAGGATGGAGACATGGTAGCGTAATCTTCCACCGAAATCTCCGTTTCAAATTTGACGTTTTTTTTTTGGAGATCAGTGGAGACCACACAGCAGGATGGAGGAGGAGGAAGTTGCATGGGGAATAGAGAGGGGAAGATGCAATCAAAGAAGGGGTCGGAAGATGAAAACCACATCTCGTGGAGTTGGGCAGTGGGGGAAGGAGGAGTGAATAGAGTTGACAGATCAATGGGTGGGCAGCGCCCACATGCACATGGAACAAACAAGATTTCGGTGATCTTTCCGTAAAATACGGATCGACCATAATCGGGGGTGAACGGGGAATGGATTCCAATTGTTGAAATAGAGATGTGAGACGGGAGGGAGACCAAGAAATGATAATGGGGGAGCTCCCCTTCTTCTGTAGACGGCCAGGTGGCTTCGGCTTCCACTGAACGAGCCGCACCTCCTGATTCTCCTTCCGATCATGACCATCTGGCTCGCTGAACATTCTGGCAAATGACTGACTGAAATCTGGCATATCATCAACAGGCCCTTTTGGTAGCAGAGGTGGACTAGCAACTGTGCAAGCGGTATCTTTCATTTCTGACTGTACTGGTGGTGAATTCAGTGTACCCGGCTGGAGGGGTCCTCTTACAAAGTGTTGGCGGTAATCCCATGTAAGTGGCCCTGAGTCGCCCACCATTGAGAGTGCGGACTCTCGATAACCGAGACCTCTCCGGCTCATTTTTCTTCCTTTGGGCACTAGCTTGGTTCGCCCTTGTAACTGCGCACCGAGGCCTCTCCCCGGTTGATAACCCAGCTTCAATATGATATCCCAACCCTTGGAATCTCGGATCTGGGTTTCACTTTGATATTGACGGGTGTAGCGGCGGGCTTGCGTGGTGCATAAGCCCAAGGGAAATCCAGATCCAGTACAGAGATAACGGGCCGACTGCTGGGCCATAATGTGGGCAGAATCTTCTCTGAAATAGCTTTTATAGACTGGACCGTGGATAAGCTTTTGACCTTAACCACCCTCCCTTGAAATGGGAACTTGAGACATTGATGCGCGGTGGAGGGCACGGCACTGAGAGTATCGATCCACGGACGACCCAAGATAGCTTTGAACATAGGGTCGATGTCCAGCACATAGAATTCAATGGGCATGGTGAGAGGCCCAAGCTCGGCTTGAATAGTAACAATCCCGTGACATGCCCTCCGAGAATTGTCATAAGCAGCTATAGTAGTGGGGGTCGGGCGTAGAAGTTCTTCTGACAGATTGCAGGCCCTGAGAGTGCTGAGCGGGCACACATTGATAGATGCCCCTGTGTCAACTAATGCGCATCAATGCTGACTTTATTCAAGATAATGGCTGATGCAAAGCGGCATTTGCCGAGCTTCTGGTGGTGCTAGCTCGGTTTCAGAGAAGGTTATAGCTGGTCCTTTAGAAATAGTCACCAGTGCCGTAGGTAAACTGTCGGCTGCCACATCTTCACTAACCATCACCTTCTGAAGAAAGTTCCTGAGAGCATCTTGGTGAAGGGTAGATCTTTTGATAAGCTCCAGCACGGATATCTTGGCGGGCACCCGATCCAAGTGATGCAACAGATAGTATTGGGTACCTGGTAACGGCTCGGCCTCTTCCTGCTCAGCAGTCGGTTGGGAAGACTGGGGATTGGAGGTAGAAGGATAATTGCGGTGAAACATGCGCCCGCTCCGTAGGGCGAAGTTATAGGCTGCCGCGGCCTCGGAAGGGCTCAAGATAAATGACTTAGTAAGCCCGGTGGGGTGGATGAGTGGTGCAGAAGAGGGTGTGGTAGAAAGGATGATGGGTGAAGGGTTGGCGGTAGCGGGTGCGAGCGGAAGTGGGGGTATAAAGGTGGGCGGAGGTGTAATGAGTGGAGGGTTAGATGGAGGTGTGGTGATAGCGGGGGTGAGTAATGTGCGAGAGACGGGCGGTGGAGTAGGAATAGATGAAAGGACAAACGGTGTAGCAGGCGGAGGAGGGTTTTGGTATGTGGGCGCAAGGATGGTGGAGCGGAAGGAGTGCGGAAGTTGTGGTGAAGGGCCATGACTTGCGGCGTAGAGCTGTCATCATCAAAGGACCACCCGCATCAGGGGCCGGGGGTTGAACTACATTGACATGAGCCAACGCCGGCGGCTGCGGCTGTAGAGCAGGAGGATGGTTTGGCATTAGGTTCTGATGGATCCCCAAGTCTTGAACCGGCTGCTGTTGCTGTTGCGGCTGTTGCTGCGGTGCCTGTTGTTGCTGCACTTGCTGCCTCGGCGACTGCCTTCTTTTCTCTTTAATTTCCATAATGGCCCTATGCATTTCGGCCCAATCAATCCTTTGTCCTTCATGGAGGTCATAGACCAAATCCCTGAACTGAAAACACCCTTCAATAGTATGTCCCGGCTGCCTGTGGAACATACAATACTTTGTCTGATCAACGGCCGGGTTCCAGTTGGGCCGTTCCGGAGGGAGTTGTATAGCACTAACTGACATGAGAGCCGAGAAGATATCCGTGAGGGTTTCTGGCAGGGGTGGGTACTGTGCTCTTTTAGGAGCCGGGCGCTTGTTGTTGTTGTTGTAGCCGTTAGGTGGAGGGACATTATGGTATTGCGGAGGCTGTGGAGGTTGTTGCGGAGCGGTAAAGGTATTTTGTGGAGTGGCAAAGGTAGGCGGAGGGTTTTGTGGAATGGTTGGGAAGTTTTGTGGAGCGGGGTTTTGAGGAGTGCGGGGGTTTTGCGGAAAGCGGAATGGAGCGGCTTGGAAGGGGAAGGTAACGGCTTGAACTTGTTCGTTGGTCTGGACCCCCTCAGTGACAGGCCCTTGAGGTTTCTTGTGGTATTTAGGCTTTTGGTTCTCAAAGAGCGAGTGGATGGGGGAGTCTTTGAACTGTGTTTGAATGAACCGCGCCCGGCTATAGAGTTGGTGCATGTTGGCTATATCATTCATAGCAAGGATGTTACGGAAGGTCGGGTAGCATTTGAGATGAGTAGCTTGACCTTCTCTTCCTCCGGAATATGGCCTGGCACCCTGGCGGCCATCTGCCTCCATCTATCAGCATAAGTTGCAAACTCCTCATCGGGCTTCATTTTCTCGGCCACCAAGTCTGTGAAAGAATATTCTGGACCGACCCTGTCTTGAAACCGTTGGATGAACTTGTCTTTCACTATTTTGAAGCTCTCGGCATCCTCTAGCGACAGAGAATAGAACCATTCCAGTGCAACACCATCCAATGATCGGCGGAACAAATACGCCATGAGGCGATCATCATGCTGAAATTGGGTCGATTCATATAAAAAGTTCCTCACATGAATAAAGGGATTGCCGTTCCCATCATACTTGCGGTAATTAGGGAGCTCGGATTGCGAGAGGAATCGATGTTTTGGAAGCTGGGGACTGGAACATCTGCCAAGGACTGTGGGCCAACCTGTTTTTGGAGAAATCAAGCTGTTGTTGCATGGCGGCCCACTTATCAAGTAGTTCCTGCTCCTTGGATGGAGTAGGGGTAGTGAAAGACGAAGGTTGAAATTGAGGAGCAGAAGGATAGACTGTTGTAGGAGGTGGAAGCCCATAAGAGGGAGCAGAAGGATAAACAGACAAGGTAGGAAGCCCATAAGAAGGACATTGGGCCGAAGACTGGCCCAGATTAGAGTGGACCTGGGCAACCCCTTGTTGGGGGCGTAAGAAATCTGAAGGGCCAACAAGGACTTGTGGCACGATGGGCTGGACATGTGATGATCCACCTGAATGAAAGAAGGAAGAACAGACTTTCCCTTGTCAGAAGGTTGTTGGGCCGAAGCAGAATATTGGCCCGTCTCCATACCAGAAAAGGTGATGGTCCGAGGTTGGACCGGAGTAAGATCAATTGGAGTGGGCTGGATGGAGGGCCCACCAACTCTAGACTGGTCGATGGAAAGATTAGATTGGCCTTGCGCAATCGTGGGATGTGGGGTATTGGACCCCTGCATGGCCTGATAGACAGTCTGGAGTTGGGCCGGATCCAACTGGGCCATCATTTGGAGAATGGAACCAGCAGAAGGAGAAGAAAAGGAAGGAGTGGTTTGGCCGCCCTCCATAGGGACGGAGGACGGAAGAGGGGCAGACCCCTCTCCAGACGGGAATGAGATAACCCTAGAAGGGTTTTCAAGAAGCCCTTGAGGGAGAGACTCCTCTTGGGAACGGTGAGGATTGAAAGAGGCCATGATAGGTTCGAAGAGCGGATTGGAGTAGAGTTTGGAGAAGGAATTGACCCTAGAAGATGACCCTAATGGACGAAGATAACTCCACATGCAACGGAAGACCTTAACAAAAGCAAACAACACACAATAAACACACAATGAGTGATCAAACTTAGATGACTTTAACAAAGATGCAAGCGAAAAAGAGATGACAACATCAAGTCAACCAAGTTACTTAGATGATGCAACAAGATTTTTATGATTTCCTCCTTTAGAACCTTAGTGATTTGATTAAGATGTGCTCTCACAATAGGTTCCTAATAGGAAAGGATGGTGGCTTGGTCGACTCTAAATGTAATCACTCCTTCACTTATGCAATCCTAGACACGGGGTAGGAAAGGTATAACCGGCCCGGTGTCCGTGTGGGAATCCACGGATCACGGGGACTTATGGAGGTCCCTGATGTGTTTTTCTGGTCGGCCCCAAGGAATATGGAGACGAGAGGTCCACGCACCAAGGTAGGAGAATGCAATCTAATGTATGAAAATATGCATGAACCTATGTGCACCGGGGTGCATGCAAATTCTAGCCTAAAATCTAGCAATCAAATATGCACACAATGATATGAATATGTGAACCAACCAAGGAGGAGACCAAATAGCACCCAAGCATGAAAATCACAGCAAAAACTTCGGAAGTAAACTACACCTCGGATGCGTACCTATCTGGAGTATGTGACGGTCTAGAATACCTACGTCAGAGGAGTGTGACGGTCGAAGACCAGACCGCCAGAATAAGGTAACGCGTGGACGCAGGACCGTCAGAGTAGCCAGAGAACCAGAAACAGCAGAGAAATAGAGGGAAAATCTGGGGAAAACCAGAGCAACAAGGGCAAACAAAGGGGAGCAGGTTTAACAGAGATTCAAAGCACGATTGGCACTAGATGTCCCACCGTGATCGCCAAAAAATTCTGTTGGTTTTAATGTGTCCCTTCTTTTGCAAGATGGGCTATGATGCCAACTATGATGAAAGTATAAGCCAAGTAATGAAATCACTCAACCTATGAACATGTGAATCATGAACCTAGGCAACCAGCACAAGCTCTAGCATGGGCATGCTAACTCAATCAAAACTAAACTAAGCAAATAAAGAAAAACACACGCCAGGGCGTGGAATAAGGAATAAAGAAAAAACACACCGTATAGGTGGAACAAGCAAAGTAAAGAGGAGATATAATGAAAGAGAAAGCTAATGCCCAAACTAAGGAAAGATGTGATCGCCACTAAGGTAGAAACAAGTCAAAGACCTGATAAGTACCTTAGAATAGGAGATGATGCACCCGCCCACGGGAGAGAGAAAGCAACCAGGAAACTACAGCTCCGTCAGATGTAACGGTCGAAGACTGATGCGCCACAGCAAGTGTGACGGTCTCACGATAGACCGCTACAAGACTCTAACGCGCCTGTGACAGACCGTCAGAGCTTCTGCAGAATAGAAGTTGGGAATCTTTTGATCTCCAAGCTTTCCAGTCGGCAGAGAGCTTGGGCCTCGTGCTATGGACTCTGTAAACCTGCAAAAGAGTGTAGAACACAAGAAAAACAACCCAGATTAGCCCTTAGACAAAGTAGTATCAATAAATCCAAAGAAACTTAAAAACATGCAAAAGGAAAGGGAAATACCGGGGAGGTTGGTTTTTTAACCCTCTGGGCGTTTTAAAAGATGGGAGGATGTTTTAATGAATGCAGCAAGTGCAAGAACGTGGGAGATGGAGAGGGACAATGCTATGAGTGCTTGAAAGAGGGAAAAGACACTAAGAACACAACTTGACTGAACTAAACCCTTGGAAACGATACTCCCTGAACTTTGGAAGCAGATGGACGTGGGAAGCAGCTCTCCTTGGTTGGTTCTAGCTCCAGGATGCGGCAGCACTTCGACGCGAACTCCAGATGTCTCCTCTCAAGCCATGAAGTCAAGGGTTCTATTTATAGACCCTCAAAGTCTAGGTTCGAGTTGAGGATAATCCAACTAGAAAGTAGGACGTTTCTTGGCAAACTCTCTAAGATAATACTCCCAAGAGTCCATAGAAACAAACAGAATGTTCTAAGGATCAGATTTGAAAGAGAAATCAAAGAATCAAACTCTTAAGTCGGCCACGGAGTAGCAGAGAAAGAGCAGTTCTGCTAGAACTCTCTGTTGAATGTAACGGCTGCACGATAGACCGCCACAAGGATGTAACGCCCAGGAAGGGACCGTCACGACACCCTATCCATTAAAAGATAAGATCAATGGGCGAAGTTTACGAGCATAGGACTCTAGATGAATGTAACGGTCAAGGGTAGACGCGTCATAATGCATGTAACGGCCGCACGATAAGCCGTCACACCCAACGGATAAGCCAAAAAGATAAACTTGAAAGAAGCCTTAGGTTTAAGGACTCTGTAGGGATGTAACGGACCAAGGAAGATGCGTTAGAGGACTGTAATGCGCCCTCAAAGGACCGTTAGAGACAATAGAAGAGTACATGAAATGAAAGTTTGCTAAGCTTCGTCCAACGGAAAGGGAAAAGGAACCAGACCCAACCAAGAAGACATGACCCATTAAATAAACCTTGAATTGACCAAGAAAGCTCAATAAAGGTGAACAACTCGGAGCATCATATAGAATGAACAAGGAGATGTTCCAACTTATTGGTCATAAAATGGGTGTCAACAACGGGGTCTTACGGAGGTCTCATAATAGTGGTCCTAGTCCGACGGAAGGAATATCCGGCGGAGAGTCCCATCTATTACAAGAATTGAGGCTTAAACAACACGGAAAACCAAGACGGTGCGGTCAGTCAATCCCACTGGAGTGGAATGACTCTAAAACAAAAATGCCAAGACCAATATACATCTAGCATGGATCATAATTTATACAAGTATTAAGGGTTTTTATCAAATTCCATATGATCATTCAACTTAGGATTATCTAACAACTTTCATGTAGAGAATAAAAAGTTAATATTTATGATCATGATACTAGATTATTATCACGTTCTGCGTTGTTACAGATCAAGATTTCATACTAAAACATAGCAACTTCCTGGTTCAAAACACATGAATTAGAGTTTAAAACACCTTGCCAGAAGAACATGACGGTCCATATAAGGGACGTTATAAGCATGTAACGGTCTATAGTAGGTGTGTTACGTATCAGAAAATAATTAGATAAAAATCTTAAAATTTTAAAACACAAGGGCATGTGACGGTCTGTCGTGAGGCCGTCAGGCTCAGGTGACGGTTTATCGTGCAACTGTCACGGTTGTAACGGTCTCTGGAAGGCGCGTCACCTCGACCTGGAACCCGCCAACGACGAACTTCGACATGCTATGCTAAAAACCTCGATTTCTAATGATAGAGAGAACAAAAATTAGGGAAAATACTACCGTTCGAAAGAGCATTAAATTTCAAACAAGATATCATGCTTTGATTAAGACTAAAAATGATTGAATTCAACTTTAGTCTAGTTAACATGAAAGTTACCCTTTTATATACTTCGAAGTAAAACATGAAATTAGAACATCATGGTGTACGAAAATTAGGCAATTAGGTATCAAAAGAAAGGGCTCAAGAAGACAGACAATATGGTATCATTAGATTTTTGTTTGGCCTGAGAGACACCTACCTTAGCTTGAAGGAAAGAAAGATGAAAGGAAGGGTCGCCGGAACCCTAGGTATCGCTCCTAGAACGCTCAAATTCTCTCCCGTCCGGTCACGATCAGCTACGCCACCCGCCGCTGGTGCAAATAGGGTTCTATAGCATCGAAAGCCCTCAATAAATAGGACCTATAGTGACTCCTAGCGATCGAATTTGGTTGAAGAGTCCAATGAAGAAACTCTGGCGAAAATCTTGGATGGGGTTCTAATCCACCGCCGCCGCTGCTAGTAGAAGCATATGGACTTAGGGTTTTCGAAGAGAAAACAAGGACCTATCAATGGGCTAGGGTTTGGCTCAAATTGGGGTGCAAATGGGCTTAAATTGGACCCAAATTGCGATGGTTAAACTAGGTCTTCTAACCCACGAAAAACTACTAAAACAAGAAATTGGGTCTTCACAAATTTTATTATGGGCTTATACCTAAAGGCAAAGTTATTACAAATTCAATTTTACACTAGATACATATTTTTATAGATTTTTAATAATTTCATTAGAAGTTGAGCCAATAAATAATTAACTTATATGGAATTATTATATTAAAAATACAGGATGCTACACCCTCCCCCTCTTTAAGGAATTTGGTCCCCAAATTCACCGAATCTGATAACAACCAACCTTAAAACAATTCGGGGTATAACTTCCTGATTGCATCCTCGGACTCCCATGTTGCTTCCTCTGCTCCACGCCGACTCCACTGGACCTTGACCATCGAAATAGATCGATTCCTGAGTTGCTGTTGCTTGAAGTCCAATATCTTGATAGGCTTTTCTTCATAAGATAAGTCTTTCTTCAATTCCAAATCAGCATACAGGATAATGTGCGAAGGGTCATACAAATACTTCCGAAGCATGGATACATGAAACACATTGTGAATGCCTGCTAACTGTGGTGGTAAGGCCAATCTATAGGCAACTTTGCCTACCCTCTCTAAAACTTCAAATGGGCCAACGAACCTTGGGCTTAACTTGCCTCAAATTCCAAATCTTCTAATTCCTCTTGATGGTGAACCTTTTAGAAATACGTGTTCCTCAATCTGAAATTCTAACTCCCTTCTTCTATTATCTGCATAGCTCTTTTGTCTAGACTGGGCGACCTTCAAACGGTCTCTGATAACTTGAATGTTCTTGGATGATTCTGAGATAAGATCTGGCCCGAGCCATTGCTTTTCACCAACTTCTTCCCAACAAAGAGGAGATCTACAACTCCTGCCATACAAAGCTTCAAATGGTGCCATCTGAATGCTGGATTGGTAACCATTATTGTATGCAAACTTCAATCAAAGGTAAGTGTTCATGCCAACTGCCTCCAAAATCAATTACGTAGGCTCTGAACATGTCTTAAACAATCTGGTTCGCTCTCTCAGTCTGCCCGTCAGTCTGAGGGTGAAAAGCTGTACTGAAGTTCAAACGGGTTCCTAATGATGCTTGTAGTCCTTTCCAAAAGTGAGATGTAAACCTAGGGTCTCTGTCAGATATGATGGATACAGGCACTCCATGTAATCTTATTATTTCCTTCACATACAGGGCAGCCAAAACATCCACAGTCCACTTTGACTTAATAGGCAAAAAGTGTGCGGACTTTGTTAGTCGGTCAATGATCACCCAAATTCCATCAAGGCCTCCTCGTGTTCGGGTAAACCCATAATAAAATCCATACCGACACTTTCCCACTTCCATTGGGGTATTTCAAGAGGCTTTAATTTCCCAGTAGGCCTGAAATGCTCTACTTTTACTTGTTGACATACTAAACACCTGCTCACAAAATCGGCCACTTCCCTTTTCATGTTCGGCCACCAAAAAGTTCTCTTCAAATCTCTATACATCTTTGTAGCTCCTGGATATATAGTATACTTAGATCTGTGCGCTTCTTCAAGAATCTTCTTCTTTATCTCCGTGGAATCAGGAACACATGTTCTCCTTCGAAATAACAATCTCCCATCAATAGCTAACATAAAATCTGGTCGACTATCCATCTGTTCTTTAATTTCAACGAGCACTGGGTCATTATCCTGCAACTGCTTAATTTCTGCTAGCAATTCTGAACGAAGCTAGACATGAGCCACCAAGATTCGATCTTCCTTTTCTGTAATATCTAGACTGGCAAACTGTTCTAACAACTTCCACTCTTGAAGCATCAAACTGGCTAATCTAGCTGTCGGCTTTCTGCTCAAAGCGCCTGCTACAACATTCCCTTTTCGGGATGATATTCAATGGAGAAGTCGAAATCCTTTAAGTACTCTAGCCACCTTCTCTGTCTCATATTCAATTCCTTTTGAGAAAATAGATATTTTAAGCTCTTATGGTCTGAGTACACGGTGAAAGTTCTCATAAGATAATGCCTCCATATCTTAAGAGCAAACACAACAGCTGCTAACTCCAGATCATGAACAGGGTAATTCTCTCATGTTTTCTCAATTCTTGGAGGAATAGGCTATCACTCTCCCTCGCTGCATCAATACGCAACCCTACCGATTCCTGAAGCATCGGTGTAAACTTCAAAACCTCCTTCACCTAAGGGCAAGGCCAAAACTGGGGCAGTGGTCAAACACCCCTTCAAAGTCTGAAAACTCTTCTCACAATCATCAGTCCACTCAAAACAATTCTCCTTACGAGTTAACCTTGTCAAAGGCACTGCAATCTTGGAGAAATCCTTAATGAACCTTCGATAATAGCCTGCTAAGCCTAAGAAACTTCTGATCTCAGTTACATTCGCAGGTCTTTCCCAATTACGTACAGCCTCAACTTTGGAAGGGTCTACTGCGATTCCCTCTTTAGAAATAATGTGCCCTAGAAAAGATACCTCTTGTAACCAGAACTCACATTTACTAAACTTGGCGTATAGCTGATCATCCTTTAATATTTGTAACGCCATTCTCAAGTGCCTTTCATGCTCCTCCTTGCTCCTTGAATATATCAGAATATCATCAATAAATACCACGACCCACTGATCCAAGTAGGGCCGGAACACACTATTCATTAGCTGCATAAAAGCTGCAGGAGCATTAGTTAGTCCAAACGGCATTACCACAAATTCAAAATGCCCATACCTGCTACGGAATGCCGTCTTAAAAATATCTTCATCTTTTATCCTCAACTGATGATACCCAGATCTGAGATCGATCTTTGAGAAGTACTGGCTCCAGATATCTGATCAAATAACTCATCGATCCTTGGTAATGGGTACTTGTTCTTCACGGTGAGCTGATTCAACTGACGATAATCAATACACAGCCTCAAGGAACCATCTTTCTTCCTTACAAAAAGAACAGGAGCACCCCACGGGAAGTACTCGGACGAATGAACCCTCTCTCTAGCAAGTCTAACAACTGCACCTTCAATTCTCTTAACTCAGCAGGGACATACGATAGGGGGCTCTCGAAACAGGCGAGACGCCAGGAATCAGATCGATAGAGAAAACCACCTCCCTTTCAGGGGAAGATCTGGTAATTCATCTGGAAACACCTCCGGAAAATCTTGAATAACAGGGATATCCTTCAACTCCACTTTCTCTTATCAGTTAAAGAAATCAAAGCCAAGAATGCTGGACACCCCTTTCTTAACAACTTATCTGCCCGAAGTGCCGAAATGAGTGGCACAGACTTGGATAGCCTAGAGCCAGAGAAAGAAAGCTCAGGACGTCCAGGGAAAGACACTACTCCTGACTTACAATGAACACTAGCACCATGCTTAGATAACCAATCAGCCCCTAAGATTACGTCATAATCTTTCATCTTCATGCATACTAGATTGGCAGACAAATTACAACCATTAATCAAAACTTCACTGGAAGGATAATAATATTTAATCTCGGATCCCGAACCAATAGGGGTGGATATCATAAGATGAGAGTCCAATAACACCGTTTCACAGATAAGGTCTTAGCAAATTTCAGAGATATAAAAGAATGAGTGGCTCCCGTGTCAAAAAGTACGAATGCTGGCTTGGAAAGAATAGTAAGAGTACCTTCGACAATACCTCCTTCCTCGGTAGTTTGGTTCTCAGTCTCTGCCTCTTGGAGGGCTTGGAGCCTGCCTTGCCGCTTGAAACCTCCTTGTGACTTATCAGATGCTGCCGGTTCATTAATAAGGGGACATTCTGGAATTCGGTGGTCCCTGCTACCACACCTTAAACAAGCGCCTAACTTGCGCCAACATTCTTCCATCTTGTGACCTGGACGGTCACAATACTTGCAAACTGCCTTAGATGGCACGGCTGGTCCAACCTTTTTCTCACCTTCTCTGGGTTTCTTGTTCTTAGAAAAACTCGGCCCGCCATTGGGCCTCTTCTGACCATTACCGGGTTTAAGTTCCCAGAACTGGTAGTCTGTTCCTTCTTCTTATCCGACCTCTTATTCGGTCAGTCATCTCCATCGTGTCTTCCAAAACTTGTGCTTTCCTTACTATCTCAGCATAGATATAGATTTCCAAGGGTGCCAATTGATTGATATACTGAAGCTTCAAACCATTCAGAAATCTTTTAGCCTTCATTTTCTCAGTGGACACAAAGTGTGGGGCATACTTACACAATCTGGAAAACTATGCTTCATACTCTGCAACCGACAAGTTTCTTTGTTTCAAAGCAGCAAACTCGGCCGCTTTCTTCTCCTGCACCCGATCTGAAAAATACTTGCTATTGAAAAACTCTTTGAACTCGTTCCACGTGGCACGCCTATTCCCAAGCGTGGCTTCCACGGCTTCCCACCAAGCACGAGCATCGCGTTCTAACTGGAAAGTCACTAACAGGACGCGATCCTGATCCCCACATTGCATAACCCTGAAGATCCTCTCTGTCTCCTTCAGCCAGTTCTCGGCCTCATCTGGGTCCGAAGATCCACTGAAATGTGGGGGATTCAAGCCTTGAAAGTTCCGATGTAGATTGCCTGCTCCTTGCTGTCCGCCGCCTTGGGCTACTTGCTGTAAGGCCTGGGTCAGGCCCTGCACTGTACGTTGCATGTCTCGCCATTGAGCACGTTCTGCCGCCATCACGGGAAATTCCTACAACATAAAAGAAGTGAATTAGAACGTTCTATTGAATCTATCTTCTTATAGTTAATTAATTAATCTTAGCCCAAGTCTCTACCCAACTCACTGGGTCGGATTCTGACTTTACTAATGTTAAAGGTTCTATAACACTACTAGCAACCTAGGGTCTAAAGAAAACCTAGGCTCTGATACCACAAAAACTGTCACGCCCCGACGCGGAAAATCGGAACGTAGCAGTTTATATCATTCATGTCAATCAGAGCATACATTGCCACAAGAGACTAAACCACCAAGCTAATAATAAAGAAAATAATTAACCCATCTTTATTGATAATAATACGAGAAAGTATTTAATTACACCCGACTCCTTGTGGACTTCTAACTTATTAACGGAAAATACATCAACTCTAGATAACAACTCAACAACTAATCTAAACTTGACTGGAACATCATTCTAAAAGGCTCGCTCCTGGAATCACTCGTTCCCGTCCCCATCGGAGCGCACGTCCTCATCCGAACTACCTGAAAAGGATTGGAAAGTAGGGGTGAGCAAAGCTCAGTAGGATTTTATATCTCTATCATCAGGCATAATTAAAGTAATTAACCATTCAATTAGGAATAACGTTGAAACGAAAGTAATGATAAATAATGACAAAAGATAGATAGAAAAAGAATATGAACTTTCAAGTAAAGAGTATAGCAAGTATAGCAAGAACTATTCATGAAAATTGCATGAAAATGATAGATGGAATTGGCCATAACAAGCACGCATGTCACGCAGGAATTTCAAGTAAATGAGTAAAAGTGGAATGTCTCAGACCAATCACGCTAGTCATGCACTTCGGTGCAATGCCACACCTTGTCATTACAAACTCTCCGGGGCACAAGTACTTTCGGGCGCTCCTCCCAGGACCAGACCGGGCCCTTTATGATGTGTTGGCATTGAAGGGTTGGATCATAGATCCTAGTCTAGACATTCATCACCTTAAATGGCCAAGATTTCCAAAGTTTAAGCTCACGAACTTACTTATAAGATTGAGAGAAATTTCCAACATCGTTGGAATGATCATTAGGTAGAAAGACAAGGATGCAAACAAGGATCACGCACAATTTCATAGTTCAAGGCCAACCTTGATGACTGCTACACGATAATAAAATAAGGGAAACGTATGAAATATCTTACCTGTGGTGGTCGATAACTGGGCCGCTAAAGGAACGTGACGGTCTGACCTTAGTCCGTTACGGTGACGTGACGGTCCAACCTCGGGCCATTACAGTTCACAGATCAGTCCAGTTTGGACTGGCCCAATACACGATTCAAACCACGATCATGGGTTCAGGTCTTTGGGGTACAACCTGCCCGGCGTCTTGGTGGGAATCCCAAGCTCACGGGGTCTTACGGAGGTCTCATAATAGTGGTCCTTGTCCTATGGAAGGAATATCCGATGGAGAGTCCCATCTATTACAAGAATTGAGGCTTAAACAACACGAAAAACCAAGACGGTGCGGTCAGTCAATCCCACCGGAGTGGAATGACTGTAAAACAAAAATGCCAAGACCAATATACATCTAGCATGGATCAAAATTTATACAAGTATTAAGGGTTTTTATCAAATTCCATATGATCATTCAACTTAGGATTATCTAACAACTTTCATGTAGAGAATAAAAAGTTAATGTTTATGATCATGATACTAGATTATTATCATGTTCTGCGTTGTTATAGATCGAGATTTCATACTAAAACATAGCAAGTTCCTGGTTCAAAACGCATGAATTAGAGTTTAAAACACCTTGCCAGAAGAACGTGACGGTCCATATAAGGGGCGTTACAAGCATGTAACGGTCTATAGTAGGTGCGTTACGTATCAAAAAATAATTAGATAAAAATCTTAAAATTTTAAAACACAAGGGTATGTGACGGTCTATTGTGAGGCCGTCAGGCTCAGGTGACGGTTTATCGTGCGGCCGTCACGGTTGTAATGGTCTCTGGAAGGCGCGTCACCTCGACCTGGAACCCGCCAACGACGAACTTCGACATGCTATGCTAAAAACCTCGATTTCTCATGATAGAGTAACAAAAATTAGGGAAAATACTACCGTTCGAAAGAGCATTAAATTTCGCACAAGATATTATGCTTTGATTAAGACTAAAAATGATTGAATTCAACTTTAGTCTAGTTAACATGAAAGTTACCCTTTTATATACTTCGGAGTAAAACATGAAATTAGAACAGCATGGTGTACGAAAATTAGGCAATTAGGTATCAAAAGAAAGGACTCAGGAAGACGGACAAGATGGTATCATTAGATTTTCGTTTGGCTGAGAGACACCTACCTTAGCTTGAAGGAAAGAAAGACGAAAGGAAGGGTCGTCGGAACCCTAGGTACCACTCCTAGAACGCCCAAATTCTCTCCCGTCCGGTCACGATCAGCTACGCCACCCGCCGCTGGTGCAAATAGGGTTCCATAGCGTCGAAAGCCCTCAATAAATAGGACCTATAGGGACTCCTAGCGATCTAATTTGGTTGAAGAGTCCAATGAAGAAACTCCGGTGAAAATCTCGGATGGGGTTCTAATCCACCGTCGCCGCCGCCAATAGAAGCATCTAGACTTAGGGTTTTCGAAGAGAAAATAAGGACCTATAAATGGGCTAGGGTTTGGCTCGAATTGGGGCGCAAATGGGCTTAAATTGGACCCAAATTGCGATGGTTAAACTAGGTCTTCTAACCCACGAAAAACTACTAAAATAAGAAATTGGGTCTTCACGAATTTTATTTTCGGCTCCTACCTAAAGATAAAGTTATTACACATTCAATTTTACACTAGATACATATTTTTCTAGATTTTTAATAATTTCATTAGAAGTTGAGCCAATAAATAATTAACTTATATGGAATTATTATAATAAAAATGCAAAATGCTACATGATGGCTAGTGCAAATTTAGTTCCTGTCTTTGATGGTTTTGATTTTACATCATGGCTTGGAAAAATCTGTATTTAGATTTCTAGTATTGATCCAATGCTCATGAACTTAATTACTCACGGTCCTCATAGTCTTCCTAAAAATGAGTCAAGGTGGACCAATAAGCATAAGAAAAACAATTCTGAGAATTTGTTTGTTTTGAATGCTCTTAAGGCTGCTGTGGACACTAATCAATTTACTTTTGTCTCATCTTGTAGGTCAGCCAAAGAGATCTTGGATGGGCTATGTGAAGCCCAAGAAGAAAGTTGGAATAGTAAGTGTCTCGTGGGCAACAATGAGAACGAATGTCAAAGAAAGGAAAGCTCTGAGGTAACCTCTACCTCTGACTCTGATGATGAGGAAATTTCTCTTGAAGAACTCATAGAAGCATATGACTTGTTGTTAGATAAATATAAAAAAGTTAAGACTGAAAATAAAAACTGGAAACGGAAATTTCATGATTATGTCCAGTCTAGAAATACATGTGCTAAGTGCTCCAAACTTGAAACTTCGAATGAAATCTTAATTCGACAAGATGATGCTAATGAAGAAATAATTTCAAATCTAAGAAAAGAGAATGAATCTCTTTGTCTAAGAATTGTCTAATTCGAGAAAAATGAAAGGGAAATGAGAGAAAAATTGAGCGCTATGTCAAACGATCAATGTTTACTTGATGAACTAATTTCAGATAAAAATCATGCTGAAGAAATTGAGAAGATCAAAAATGAGAATGAAAACTTGCAAGCTAAACTCATGCTATTTGAAGAAGAAACTGCATGGTTAGAAATTGAAAAATAAGATGCATACAATAAGCTGGGTAACTTGAATGAAGAGAAAGAAAAATGGAGTGAAGAAATTGAAAGCCTTAAAGATCAAAATAAATTGTTGTGTGATGAGCTGGAAATCTTTAAAAAAGGAAAAAGTGTGGTCGTTGATGACCTTGAAAATCTTCATGTTCTAGAACAAGAAATTTAAAGTTATAAAAGTGTTAACTCTTTGTTGAATGAGAAAATTGTGTCATGTGAGGAAGAATTGATTAGCACTGAATTACATAACTTGTCTCTTGAAAATGAAGTCAAGAGTTTGAATGAATCTTTATCTTTGTGTGATAAAGAAAATGAAAAATAGAAAAATATTGTTAATTGTTCTTGTGTGCATGAAAATTTTTCATCTATTAAATATGATCATGCAACAATGAAAAGGTGGAATGTTTCATGCTTTTATTGTGGCAAATTTGGTCATGACATGTAGTTGATGAAATTTGATGATAATGAGACATTGAAGTCAAAATGGAAATTGTTGATGATTCTAAAAATCATGAAAAATCTATGAAGAAAAACTTCAATGTTCATTGCTTCTACTGTGGCTTACATGGTCATGTTATTAAAAATTACTTTACAAAGAAAAATGATGATGAGTGGTCTATCAAAAAGAATTTTTCTTGTCATTATTGTGGTGAATTTGGACATATGATGAATAATTGATTTTCAATGAAATATGATGAAAAATGGTCCATGAAAAGAAATTTTTCTTATTGTTATTATTGTGGTGAGAATGGTCATTCTATGGATGATTGTTACACAATGAGATTTGATGATGATCAATTTGCTAGGAGATATAAGAATTCATCTGTTCGTGTTAACACTAACTCCTCTGGAGCCAAGATGACTTGGGTATCCAAATGTCCAAAATGAGAATCTATTTTACAGGGGCGCCTTGAGGACAAGGAATATTGATAAATAAAGGATTCTCAAGATGAGAAAGAAAATTGGCTTGGTTCTGTGAGTTTATTATGCTTAGGTTCATTTTGAAAAATCTGAAAAGGTAAAATTTGAGTTTGGAGAAAAATGATTGCATTTAAACTGTCGTACTTCTGCTTCATTGATTTTAGTAACTTATGAAATGTTGAGATTTTGTGAGTTCATTGATCAGATGACTTGAATACATCTCTTTGCACATCTTGTGAATAATTTTAGTTTTGAACTACTTAACACTGCACATATAGAGTCTTGCATATAACAATTTAGTTTTGCATACATAGCATATATACTTAACTTTATGCACATATCATACACATCTTTGCATACTTGTAAATAAGGATAGATTTCAATCATTTTCCATTTACATGAACATACTTGCATATACACTACATACTTGTGTGCCTGAATGTCATGATTATCTGGTATATCAAATGGCGATAGTGGAAGGTTGGATTACGTCCAACTGGAAGCTTTCCTCATGCGTGATGGTGGTCTTTGGACCTACGTCTCCGCCAAGTACCGATAATCAATTTGCTTGAAAATTTTGAAAGGTCCTGGCTTGATTGCATGTATATACTTTATACAGCTACTTCTTGATATCCTTCTATGACCTTTTACCATGCTAAATTAAATTACATTGGTTTAGACATGTTTGTTACATGACATATATTAAGGGGGAGATTTTTCATAAATGTGCATACACTTAGGGGGAGACATGACTGTGATGTGGGCAATTCATCTTTTACATTCAGTACAACCACCCACTCACTTTGCACCTTTTTGAGATAAGTGATTCAATTTAATAAGGATTACAATCATTCTACTCAACACTTCAAGAGCTATTGATTCTCTACATGGAAATCACATATCTCGTGAGGAAAAAGCTATTTACACCACAAAAAGGTTGAATAAGTGGAACGTGGATCCAAGTAACCGGGAATCCCCCCCGAAATAAAGGAGAAAACTCGTGTCGATTGGAGAAACAAATACACATCTAGAATAAGTGTGACTCGCCACCGAGTAGCCAGGAAGTGTCCCTGAGACAAAAGATATAACTCGCGCCGAAAAATGATAAAATTCATAATTAATATAAGTGACAAAACTGAGTAACCGGGAAGTTCCCCTGAGACAAAGGGTACAACTCGTGTCAAAAGGTTAGTCACACCATTTATAATAATTTAAAAAAATGGGGTTATACGTAACTACCAATATTCGAGCATTGTGTATGAAAGTGTATGGATGATAAGTTCTTTTTAGTGTTCTTCAGAGAATCTGAACATCCATATTGTCTTGGAATTCATTGCTCAATTTTTTCACATATACACTTTGGGTATGATTGTGTGAATGTTCTTTGTGAATCAGTCGCCTTTCACAGTTAATGCAGTACCTTCTTTATGTAAGCACGACCTTCTTAGTATTGTACATGTTCCTCATGTTCAACAATCAATTGCATAATTCTTACACCTATCTCGAAGGGACTTGCTTGAGTATATATCATACTATGCATGCTTGACTGTTTGATTGCTTGATACTCTTTGTTCATACCATACATCATTTCATATTGCTGCACTTTTTGATCATACATGTACATATCAGCTTAAATAACCCCATTGTCAATCAGTTTTTGTTCATGACAAAAAGGGGAGAATAATGTGCTTTTCAGCGAGACACTTGTATATAGCTTAGGTTAATCATACAACTTGTGCATAGTTTGGTCATATACTTTGAACAAAATTCAAAAATTGAACATTTGTATATAATTTTGTCATCTTGCATACTGCACATCAAATTTCATTTCTTGCTTGGTGTTCATGGTTCACACACCTTCCTTTCATGGTAGGTCAATTGTTGGGTTCGTGCGCCATTCTTGTTCAAATTTCATTTTTAGTTGTTTCTCTGGTCGCCCACTTTTTGATAATGCCAAAGGGGGAGAGAGCCACAATATATTGTCATCAACAAAAAGGGAGAGATTGTTGGATTTGCGGTGCTCCCTCTTTGCCCTTAGTGATGGTTTTGATGATAACAATATATTGTGTGTAAGAGTATTGTGAAAATGCTAAAAAGCATATTAGTCATTCTGGAGCCTAATGTTGATATCTTGTCTTGAAGGAGGTTTGTACAATTTGCTTTATGGAGTCGACCTCAATGTGCCTCAATGAACTGTGGAGATGACCTCATCACTCAGGGAGTCGACTTGTTCCTCATGGCATTGGTCTGTGTTTCATATGTTCAGACTTGAGCATTTCTTGCATCGACCTATATAAGACATGCTCAGACTTCTTTTGATATCTTCTTCATAAGAGTCGACCTTAGTTGCACTCAGCCATCATAAGGTTGACCTTAGTGTTATGTGTGGCTGCTTTGAGCATTGTTTATGAATGGCTTGAATTTTGAATGAGAAACTGGTTTCCATGTTGGTCTATATGATGAGTTTAAGTCATGGAAATTCATGTCTCTAAGTGCCTCTGAATGAGGTTCAATGATCCTTAGTTGGCTGGTTTTGTATTGGTTTGAGCTACTTTCTTTTTGACTGAGCCTGGAATCTTGGACTAATCTAACTAGTCTTGGTCTGATCATGAAACTTATGGTTGGGCTGCTTTAATCATAATTGATGTGTGAAGCTACATTTCAATATATTATATTGCAGGTTGAATGGCCATCCTTGAGCGGAAATTGAAATGCCTTACATTATTTAATCAATTTGGTTTCATGTTTAATGGACTGTGTAAGCTTGGCTTGTTATGGACAGCTCATGTGATCCATAATCTAAATATGGTTGCTTCATCTGAATTGAAAATGGGCTGACTTTGCATGGATCATCAAAGTTGATATGTTGAAGGATTTATGCATATGACATATGGCATACTCATATTGAGTTGGACTAAACTTGATTGTCTTGGTCTGAAATAGGATTCATATGCAGGTTGATCTATTTCTGACAAAGGTTGATTGATTCATTATTTGATATGTTGACTAAGATTGTCATGTATTGGCTATAGATTTAATTTGATCCTTGTTGACAATGGATTGAGTTCATGTGTGACTAGATATTAAAGTGGTCAAGGCTTGCTTGAACTATATTAGAATTGGGTTTTCCATGCTGAATCAATTTTGATATGTGAAGAATATGAATTGAAAATATGTGTATCACCTGTGCTTGTGGCTGCAATTCATCATAATTCCACTGCAGGTTGATGACTTAGTCATGTGTGTGAAAATGGCTTGAAGTTGGTTCATTCACCTGTATTGAATTTAGATTAACATGAATTTGTGATTTCAATGTTGCAGGTTCTTAAATGTCCACAAATCTTCAAGTCATGGTAAGAATGTATTTTTGATGTATTTCCATGTCGCTAAATTAGGTTTATTTCATACTCCATGGCTTTGGGCTTAATTCGGATGCATTAGGCCTTTTTCTGTTTCTGCACTGCAAGAGTCGACTCCTTGAGTCGACTCTTGGTGCTCTTGAGTCTGTTGTTCATGCCGACAGAATGTTCTTTGAAAAGTGTCGACTCAAAGAGTCGACACTTTCAAGTAAGTGTAGTTTTCTTAACGCCAACAGAACCTCTGGCTAAAAGAGTCGACTCTAAGAGTCGACTCTTTCAACCTGGGTCCTATTTTTTTTTTAAAATAGGACATATTGCATTGACTAAAGTGTCGACTCCATGAGTCGACAATTCTTCTGGGTGACCCGAGTCGGGTTTGCCATTTTGGTTTCGAACTCCTTGTTTCTAGGTCTGATTGGCTTAGGCTTTTTACCCCAATACCCTTAGGGTTTCTCCCATCTATTGAGTGTTATTTGAAGGGTTTTTAGAGGGGCTTTGTGGTCTTTTTGCTGCTATTTTTTTTGAGTATATGTTGGCCGCGATTTGCTTCGACGGTAAGATTTTTGGGCTTAACATTTTCATTTGCTGTAGGAAAGAAGGAGAGGGGCGACACCACTACCTGGAGGAGGAATAGGAAGGAGAGGAGGACGCCAGCAGCAAGCACTCTTTGCCGATCTGAATAAGCTGGGAGCAAGGTCACTGAACCATTCTCCTTTGGGCGTCTTCTACGAGCTTAAGAGGCTTCCACTCTACGGACAAATATTTCCAACGCACCCATCCATCTCATGCACGAGTTTCATTGCGGATTGAGGGGGATTTCTTCTTCTCTCATTTTCATCCTTTTTATTTGAACATAGATTCATATTATGGGCATTTATTGTATATCCTTTCTTTTCATCGAACTTGATATATTATCGTTTGTGGGCGGAGCTGCGTCTCTGAGTGTTTGGTTTTATTATGGGGCAAGGTTCCCCGAGTTTGTGTGTAGACGGAGCTGTGTCTCCGTGTGGGTTTTGTGTCCGGGGTGTGTTCCCCAACTACGTGTGTGTGTGTGTTGCGGTGGCAGTGGCTTGGGGCTAGGCCCCGTGGTTGTGCATTGCTGCGGTAGCAGTGTGTATGGTGTTGGGGTTCGTCCCCGTTCTGCTACGGTTCGTAGCGTGTAGTGAAGCCTCACCGGGGTTCGGTGAGGGGTGGACGTAGGGAGCCTGTCGTGATCCCGAACCACCTAAAAATCTATGTGTTCCTTGTGGATGCCTGTGTGATTGTCCATTTTCTCTATCTCCATTCACAGATCAATTATATTGGTTTTTATTCACTGCACCATCTCACATTGCTTCTTCCGCTATCCGTGTTTGGCATAGGTTCTATCATTCATTGCATAGATTATTCGAGTGAGATCGGAAAGTTTGAGAGAACATTTTAAACTCACGTCAGTTTAGGCTAATGAACGTAGTTAATTTTAATTCCGCTGTGTTTAGTTTAGAAAGTTTTTAAAATCCGCCATCTCGGCAAGGGGACAATTCAACCCCCCTTCTTGTCTGCCATCTAGTCTGGGCCAACAAGACCGCTAACACATTCACGCATAAAAGGGAATGCACAAGATAATATACTTAAAACTTCACTTTTTGAATAATACTCAACTACATTAATAGTTGACTCTTTTTACTAGACTCAAATAAAGGAAAAATTATATAGACTCGGCGTGACCCATGACTCTACAAGGTCTTCTCTCGATTCTTAATCACTCTCGGACTCATCACTTGAGTAGTCCGAATTCCCGCTAGAATTTCCTGAAAGATTGAAAAAGTAGAGAATGACCACACTTGCCCAGTAGGTATCTTCGTATCAACATGAAAGCAATGTTTAAGTAATTAGCATTTTAGCTCAAGAAATAAAGATAATGCATATGATGAAACATGCGAATAAAACTGTAGTAACAATTTAAGTAACAAGACATGACTGTGAAAATATGAGATTTATATAGAGATGAAAAGGATATTCATTTAAGAATGTATAGTGGCTTGTCATGTAAAAAGAATGTACTAGCATGTATCAAGAATGTACTATTCATAATTATGAAGGTCATGCACTAGAAAGTCATGTAATCAAGAATGTATATTTCATGTAGAGCCTCATGGTTTTCACTCGTCTATAAACAAAGTACTCCCAGTACAATGCGACGTCAGTATCATCGTACCCTATGATTTTCAGCACATTTCCGACAATCAACCGAGGGACTAGCATGGAGCCCTTGGACACAATCAGTGTCTGATCTGCATCTTCAAGTTATAAATCAAGCTACTTCAACAAAAAATATCAATAATGTAGGCCAATAATGTGTCAATTCAAATAATAAGCTCAGAATAACAATGTCAAGGTAAGAATGCTTCAATTAAGAACATGAGAGTTCAAAAAAATATTTAAGACAAGATCACGCTACGGGAGAAATCCGGCAGCATAACGGTATATTCATTAACTTCCATAATTCGTTAGATAGCTTTTGAACAAGATGTTAGGTTCTAGATAATGAATAGACAATCTAGGATCATAGGAAAATCAACCCTTAGGTCAAACCTTGGGTTAAGGACTTTTGAGACAGAAACGGTCATGCCGGGGCCATTTCTTGAAATGGCGGTCATTTACTAGACCGTTTCTACACAATAGCGGTCAGTACTTGACCGTTTATTGATAGGGTCGATGCATGAAGAAAGAAAGTGTCAACGTAGTGAAATCTCTGGAACCTTGCGGTCATGGCAGGGCCACTAGGCGTCTTTGGCGGTAAGTAATTGGCCGCTACTAGACACTTGCAGTCTAATGGATGGCGCTAAGATCCAGAACATATAAAATGTCGGTAAAGTACTTTCTAGACAATTGGGCTTTGAGGGTACAACCAGCTCGATGTCCTAGTGGGAATCTTAGGCTCGCTGAGACTTATGGAGACTTTGAAATAAGATCACCTAGTCCGGTGGAAGGAATATCCAACGTAGAGGATCACAAGTCCAAGATTGTGTGCTTATAAGTGCAAAGTGTATCTAATGGCTACGCACCGAGGTACGCACCTTGTACTTAAGAAAAGACTATAGATGAGAAATGATCGTGGTAAAGTAGTTATCAAATATCAAAACTTAAACAAGTCCATGAAGTAAGTAAAATATGATCATTAGTATAAGAATATAAGTTTTGGCATGAAAGTAGCATAAGCTAAAAATAAACATTTAAACTATATAAGACATACAATCCATCAAGGATGATGCACAATATAACCAATATTGCGAATATGAAGTCAAAACTAGGATTAAGACCTAATTAACTAGGCTTAACATATGTTTAATAGGGCCAATATGCAATCTGTTTGGAGTTAACAAAATGCAGACAGCAGAAACCAAATAGCGGTCAGGTGAGGACCGCATACTGGGCTTAGCGGTCTATCGCAGGGCCGCTATATCTATATGGCGGTCTAATAGAGACCGTTTATTCCCTATAGTAGACATAAGTAGAACCGCGGTACGGGGCTAATTTCTAGAAGGATTTATGCATGAAACTTATGAGGACTAGAAGGGTACAGCATGCTAATATGTTTTTATCGACTAGGATGCATGACTGGTCATGAATTAAGCAAGAATTATCATCTTTGGTTAAGGGGTATAAGGATAACATGCTATAAGGATCATGCTTGCGCAGTCATAGAAAAACATGAAATATTACCAATAAAAAGCATGAAATGGAATGAAACCTTAGGGCTTTTATTCCTAACATGTTGATTTAGCCTTTTCATGAGATAACCTACCTTTGATTTAATCTCTATACTTCGGATTTCTGACTGGAAACAGACCCTAGTTCCTGTACGTCTAGTGCCAAACCAGCAAGTTCCCGTCCCTCGTTCTCCTCAACCACTTGACCTAAAACTGTGAAAATTGGAGGGTATGTAGAAGATATGAAGTGGAATAGAAAGTTCTAAAGCCACTGCGTGAACTAACCCCGTTTAGGGCTTCTAATCCTTTGACCTTCACTGGAGCAGTGTACTGGTTCTTGCACAGCCTGTAGCGAACCAGCATCTTGTGGATGCCCTAATTCTTCAACGGTTGGATCTTCTAGCACAAAAATTGGTGGGAAGTTAGATAAAACTAAGGAGAACAAATTCTTCTAAAGGACCAACCTGAGTAGACATCTCTTTACCTCTGAATTACGCGAGCCAACATTAGGGTTTGCATGGGTCCAAGTTAGGGTCTATTTATAGGGTTTTGAGTTAGGGCTGAGGATTTGATCGAATTGAGAGTCCTACTTAGGGGTAGGATCAATCCCCAAGAGTCCTAGACATGTTTACATGTCTACACACTTCAATCCATGAAGATTTGGATGCCAAAGATCTGAGTTTTTCACGTTTCTTCCATTTACGAAATCAGAGGGGTTTAACGGTCATAGGGAGACCTCTAGCATCGCTTGGCGATCTCACGATAGACCGCCAATTGGCGTTAAATTCAAAAAAATTGGATTTTCCTATTATCTTTTATTTATCTCCTAACTAGTGTATATATCCTATTTTGAATCCGTAAATTACCCAATTTACGTTTCTATTAATGGGCTTGGGTCTAAAGGTCTTGGAATTGGGTCTTTGGGCCTATTTGAGTTGTACTTAACCCTTTGATGAATATAGGGCCTTTAAATGGATTAAAATAAATCCTTAATTTCTTCTTAATAGTCCATTAAGCCTTTTTAAATACTTAATAATTATATTTAATCTTAGAAAATTCTTAAAAAATTCTCGGATGTTACACCCTCCCCTACTTAAAAGAATTTGGTCCCCAAATTCAATACATGTAATTGATAAGGAGAGTGTACTTACAATTGAGTAGTTTTGAGAATCGTTTGCGCATTGCTTCTTCCGTTTCCCATGTTGCCTCATGTGGCCAAGATTTGTTCCATTGGACTTTGACCATAGGAATAGTTTTATTCCAAAGTTGACATACTTCATGCTTAATTATTTTGATTGGCCTTTGTTCGTACGTCAAATCCTTATGTATCACCAGATCCTCTTGACTTATAGTATGAACAGGGTCATAAACGTACCTCTTGAGCATGGATATATGAAATACGTCATGGATGCCAGATAATTATGGAGGCAATGCTAGTCGATAAATGACCTCGCCCACCCTTTCAAGAATTTTGAAGGGGCCGATAAATCTTGGTGTGAGCTTGCCTTTGATGCCGAACCTTTGAATACCTCAACCTGGAGAAACCTTTAGAAACACATGGTCTCCTACTTGGAATTCCAGATCACATGTATCTTGTGCAAACATATACAAGACTCATAGTTGTCATCATCAAAAAGGGGGAGATTGTTGGAACCCTGGTTTTGATTATGTCACACTATGAATCATGTTGATACAGAACTGCATAAAGTCATTCATGTTATACAAGTCATTCATATTCTAAATGTCAGAAATCAAGGTCGATGCACATTGCACCATAGGCTCAGCAAGATCAATGCTTATCGGATCTTGTCTTTAGCAAGGTCGATGCATATTCAAGCACTCAGTCTTCAAGGCCGACGCACATGCAAGCAGTATGTTTATCAGGTTGAAGCACATGTTGCAACATGCACTATAAGGAACGTGCACATGCACAGTCTAGGTTATAACATGTCGGTGCACCTTTGTTATTCACTGAACTCAGGTCTAAGCTTTCATGTTTGCTTAAAGCATCTGGTTGATGTTTAAGCTTCAGCTATTCTAGCCATCGCCTTAACTGGTCTGTGCAACATTACATGGTTTAGCTCGATAGGTCAACCTGTGTATCACATAGGTCGGTGCATCTTCATATATTCTTGTCTTCATTCATATCACTTTGCATATAAGGTCTACCTGTGTTCTACACAGGTAAGTGCTGTTGCAGTTAACGTACTACATTCATACTAAAGCATGTTCACACAGGTCAATGCATTGAGTTTATACATCAAAGCATATACATCATTCATATACATTTTTGATCTGAGTGACTAATCTTATGAAATTGCTTAAGTCTGCATTCTACTAAGTAGTTATGATGATAAACTGTTTGATAAAATTATTTTATGTCTTGTTGACAGGGACTTAAGTATGAAAAGCCTAAAATCACTAATGCAACCTGATCGAACACTTAAAGAGCAGGAAGCATCAGAGTCATAAGTGGTCACGTGGTTCGAGATTTGAATTAACATGCACGTGATCCAAGGTGAAATCTCCACCAGAACGATGGGCCACGTGGATTTGCATCTTCTTCAGATCTGACACGTGAACTTCATTGAGCTACTTTTTAGGAAAGGCTATTGGCGAGAATGCTCCCTCCACGCGCCGGACTGAAATCTTGTGGGACCACAAGATACAATTCGTAAGTATAAAAGGGGATCTCTCTGTCGAAGAAAAAGATGGACGGGGCGAACCATAAAGAAGATAAGAATAGAAGAGAGAATCTAGAGCAGTGAGAGCGCCATATAGAAGAGCTGAAGAGAAGAAGCCAGAGTGCTGGAGAGAAAGAGAGATAGTTACAGAAAAGAGAGGAAGAAGGAAGAATAGAGTATCAGAGATAGAAGAAGAATTCAAGGGTGAGATTGTTGCTAGTTGTTTTTGATATCTAGAGCATATCTAGAATCGATTGCTTATCTCCGAGCTACATTGTTCTTCGAGTTTTATCTATTTACTGTTCCTAGTTTTCCTTGTTTCCTTAAACATTTTTTCATTTTGTTAGTCAGCAGAGCAAGCTGTGGTGCTCAGTGGCGAGGAGGTATTCTTCGGATAGCAAGCTGTGAGGCCTAGCGAAGCAAGCTGTGAGGGTCAGCAGAGCAAGCTGTGCGGCTCAGTAGTCTGGGATTTATTCCCCAAAGCTGTGGATCAGCAGTCCGTAGGGATTCGTGCCTGAAGCTGTGGATCAGCGGTTTAACCTGTGTATCAGTGGTTTAAGCTGTGTATCCGCGGAAGCCTCACTCTAGTTTGAGTGAGGGGTGGACGCAGGTCTCAAGGTTGAGACCGAACCACCTAAAATCTCTTGTGTCTTGTGTGATTGTTTATCTGCTCACAAATTCGTTGGATGTATGCTTAGGATCGATCTCTACTAGCATATGGTTTTGATTGTAGTTTCATTCGCATGAACTGTGTAAGCCTTCAATCAATCAGTATATAAAAAGGTGAAGAGTTCACTCTGTAAGTATGCGCTGATATCTCTTTAAATCAGTCAGTGTAGTTTAAAATCTGTAAGTTTTCTCCCTTCTTAAAACCCTTCACACCAACGCAACTGCGTCATCCATGCTCTCTCAGCACTTGCGTAATCCTATTTTCTCCATCCCTGCTCTTCATGTCTCTTTAATCCGTGCTGTTAGCCTCCGTTTCGTACCTTCATATCAGTCATGTCTTCTCCTGCTACCAAAAGCCAAGGGAAATGACAGGTTCCAGAGGAGAAGCGCCCAGAAGCCTTGCAATCTGGGAATGAAGCTGAAAAACCTCGCAAGGAGGGTAGGTCCAAGTATCTGCATGACAAGGGGATTGTTTCAGGCGTGATTGCAGAGAAATCTGTTAAGGGTAAAGAGAAGGTGTCTGAGTCACCGGCAAAGCTTCGCCGGATTTCTGTTGAGGAAGAAACTCACCAGCTAACTGAAGAAAAAGATGACTCTGAAACAACATCTATGCAAGCAGAGTCTTTGGTTGAGTCTAACAAGATTATCTTTCCTCGGTATGTAGATTTCCATGATCAAAAGATGCTTAGTGAATATCTTGAGTTTTTGAGTCTCGTTAAATTACAGGGTTGGAAGAAGTTTTTGGGGAAACATAGGTATTATTGTCCTAGGTTGGTCAATGAGTTTTACAAGAACTTGAAATATGATCCAGAACAATCTAAGATATGGTCCTATGTTAAGGGAATCAGAATTGAGCTAACTAGACATTCCCTTCACAAGTTTTTAAGAATACCCGAGGATTGGATTACTGAGAATGAACTGGAGTATGATGAATTTGAGGCCTATACCATTATCACAGATCAGCCCAGTGATCCGAATGACCACAAGCAAACCAAGTTAACAAATTTTAACACAAATAGGTTCTCTCCCTTGAAGAGATTGCTACATCATATGTTCACCACCATTATAACTCCACAAGATGGGGGGAGAGGAAGGCTGACTGAATCCCAAAGATTCATATTTTATTGTATGTTTAGAAACTTCAAAGTTTGTCTGCCAGAGATTATGATTCAGATTATAGGCAAGGAATCCAGAAGGCATTTTCCTTATGCAGCTCACTTGACTGCAATTTTCAAGAAGATGAAAGTCCCTTTGGAGGATAAAAAGTTTAAAGAGATTCCTAAGGTGAATGTATACAACATGGACTTTATTACAAAGTTCATGAAATTGAAACCCACAGCCTTAAAGGAGTTGCCACAGCTAGCAGAGCTACAAGAGACAGAGCAACAGAATGTACAACAAGAGCAACTGCCAACGGAACAACAAGAACAGCCACAATTAGAAGAACATCTAGAGCAGCTGGAAAAAGAGCAACTAGTAGAACAACAAGAGCTACAATTTGAGATGGAGGCAGTGCAGTAGCTAGAACAATAAATTGATCAGCTAGTAGAACAACTAGATGAGCAGCTGGGAGAACAACAAGAGTATGTCCAGGAAGTAGAGCAACAGCAGCAGCAGCAACAGCAGCTTGAATTGCAATTAGAACAGCAAGAAGAACAACCAGATGAGCAGCTGGCAGAACATGAGCAGTCTGAACAATTGTAGGAACATCAAGATGAGCAGCTGGATTTACAGGAGCAGGAGGAACTAGAGCAACATGCAGAGCTGCAGGAAGAGCAATAGCTTGAAGAACAACAAGTACATCAAGAAGAGGCTGCAATGCCACAAGACACTTATCAAGGTCCTGCCACATATTATGGACCCTATCATGGACCTCTTATGGCATTTGGCATACAACCACCTCTATCTCCTGAGGAGCCTCAGATTCCACCAGAATTCCATGCATCTACTTCAGTAGGACCAAGTTCAGCTCCAAGTGCATATGACATCCATCCTTGATTGGTAAGACTTCTGATGTATCAGTTCGGGAATTTTAATTCTTCTGTTATGCAATTGAGTCTGGCAGTGGAAAGAATAGATGCTAGACTGGTGCATGTAGAGTAGACAGTAAACAGTCAATGGAAAAAGTTTGTAAGGGACAAACATAGGACTGATGAGCGTTTGCAGGGGTTTATGGACTCTTTACTTCATGTTAGTGAAAAGCAGGTCAGATTCTGAGCAGGACAAGGCAGAACCAAGCTGAGACTCACTTAAAAACCACTCAGATGCTAGTACATGCATTTGACATCAGGAAAGAACAACAGAGTCTGAGAGAAGAAATGAGAATCATTAGAGATGAACAAAGGAATCTATCTCAACAATTGACTCAATTATTCGATGAAACTCATAGCATCTTTGTTTACCTCAGAAATCTATATGTCAGGACAGATTCTGTTCAAGAAGTAGTCCTCAAGCTGACTAATAATTTGGAAGAAGTTATCACTGCACATGGTGCTAGTTCCTCCACTTCTATGGCAGAAATTCATCACCAACAGACATCTCAGATTGATAACATGTGGAGCAAGTTACAGAACTAGTTTGTTGATTTGACTTCAACAGTTAATGAACTCAGGGCTCAAGTACATCAAAATGATCAGAAATTCACTGCAAAATTTGTTGCATTGGGTACTAAAGTTGACAGGATACCTGTGACGACCCAGGGTCCGGGTACCGGGTAAACCTGATACCAGTTGGATCCTGCGAGGCCTCCCAAGAGCCGAAAAGCTCCTTAAAGATATAAAAGGGTTGTCGTGGGGTGTACAACAATCTAAAATAAGTGCAGGAAAGAAGGAACTGAAATTTAAAATTTCTTTTCATATAATTTACATGCTTAAAATAGAAAGTAGTCCAGTAACTATACATGCTCCCAAAGTACAACTCAAAAGAAAGGTACAAAGCCTAGGGGCATACCCTGGCTGACACGTGCTGGTTGACCTATCAACTGCCTTCAAACCACGCAAGAAAGCCAAGCCTACTGCGTTTCACATGTATCCATAAAGGGTGAGACTCATTTCATTGGCTCAATAGGGGACACGCCGATCCCTACCTCGCAGCAAACATTACAAGAACAATATCATAATTGCATGGAACATAAGAAATTAAATAGAACTGCATGGAACTATCAACAGAATAACATGGCTAAGAATTACTAGAAAGACAAGTAATCAAGATATCACACATTATATGAAGACTAACAGTTCATGGCATACGAAGATTAATAATTTATGACATATGAAAACTAATAGTTCATGGCATATGAAGACTAATAGTTCATGGCATATGATTACATACAAGGATCACATGTTCATCACGAGAAGGAAATAAATCACATGGAGAAGTAAGAAAAGTTAAACATGAGTATCAAGACTTTAACATGTGAATGAAGCTAACTATTTAATTTACTTCATATTACCATATGTTCTACAACATGGGAACGAACATATAATGAAACTAGCTATTTCATTGAATACATTCTACCATATGTTCTTCAACGTGGAAACGAACATATAATGAAACTAGCTGTTTAATTGAATACATTCAACATTCAATATATTCGAAGACCGTTAAATGAATAAACGAATATATTAAAGCATCCTACCGTATTCGAGGACCTTCATACGAATATAAAAATAGTCTAATATCCAATTAAGTCTAGTTCCTATAATCCATCTGACAGGAGAAAGAAGCCACTAGAAGCAAGACCAGATGCGTCCACTGACGACTTACACTGCGTCTCAAGAGTCTCACACTCGTGACGAACACGGGAACAGGAGACACCGTAGTAAATACAAGGGACAACAGTAACGAGTGACTAGTTAGGGTTGCACCCGTCGGCGCTAGTCCAAGCCCCTGACCACGTGTGCACACACCGGCTCGTGCCTAGAGCCAAGCATATAGCTAGTTACCCCCCCCCCCCCAGCAGGACGCTACTGTATAGCAGGGGCCCACGGAAACTAGCCTAAAAACTGTATATCGGGATTACCTAGCCACCCCTCCCAGGTGGTTCGACTCATCGTCGCTAGGATACATCTAGTGGGATCAGTCAAATAGAGATAAGAAGTTAACTTTAATGGAATATGAAAACACGTTATAAGCAAAAGAAATGATAATGCGCAATATAACACATATCATGATTTATAACTAAGTCCAAGCAATAACTATGTTTAAGCATGCTAAACATTCAGCATTAAGCACATAATCAGGAGAATGTGATGAAAATGCAATAAAACTATATTCTGAAAAGAATGATGGTCTAGACTTGGCCGCAAAGGTCAATAGGTAGTCACTCGACAAGCCATTTACATGACGATAGCGGTTAGTCTAACGGCCGCTACATTCTTGCCGCTTAATAGAACGGAAACCTGTAAATAGTGTACGAAGATGAAACGGTCTAGCCTGAACCGCTAAGCTGAGAGACGGTCATGGGAAAAGGCCGCTCGACAACAATAGTAGTCAGCCATACAATCGCTACTCTGTCAGTTTAACACACATGATTTCCATATTAATGAAGATTTAAATACACATGAGGAATAAATCTAAATAGTTCATTATGCTTTTGAACACCATTAAGAAATGTGATTATATGCAAAAACTACTCATTCATCATGAGAATTTAATAAATCACATGAAGAAATAATGAAAGCTAAACAATTTATAAATCATGGGATCAATTCAGCATTCAACACATTCCTATTATTGTCACAGCATAGGAGCATATGGAAAATATAACTCATAACTCATGCATCAATAAATATGCCACAGTTTATAAAACTCTTTAAACGTGGTAAATATGCAACATTAAATGCATAATTAAGCGAACACGCATATGCATAATTAAACAAACACGCATATGTTGCAAATTAGGCGATCGAATAACCAACCGCTGCGTGCTACTAAACGGTTTTGCTGCGAGGCTTCCACCACCATACAGATTTAAAATATTTACGCGGTCAAATTGTTAGCCGCTCGGGTCAGTAAACGGTTTATGGGTGGGCCGTTACAAAATCTAAAATAATTCAAACATAGTCCTTACCGGAGAACCGGATCCACCGGAATCATAACCGGATCCCCTCCCGGTCAACTCAAATCGACGGGAGTTATTATTTTTAACCTGTTCCCTACCATTCCACCATCATAATATAATAATTTATCGCCTATGAACTCAGCAATGATGGGCATGCCAGTTAATCTATGAACTCAGTGACGATGGGCATGCGATTGTTAGTCTATGAACTCAGCGACGATGGGCATGCTATTATTAATCTATGAACTCAGCGACGATGGGCATGCTTTAGTTAATCTATGAACTCAGCGACGATGGGCATGCTATTATTAATCTATGAACTCAGCGATGATGGGCATTCTATTATTAATCTATGAACTCAGTGGCGATGGGCATGCTTTAGTTTAATAATTTAACAGACTAGGGCATCGATCCCCTTACCTTAATCGTGACGGAAACTCCGTTCCGACCGCATGCAAGCCAAGAGCCGCTGCAGATCACCATCGTCCGGTCGTCATCATGCTCCATGGTTCATCCCGGGGTTGCTGCCACCACGTTCCTCGCCTCGCAGGGAACCTCCCGTCGCTCCGAGCGGGGCAAGAAAACCGTTCCCCCACACCGGACTCAAGCCAAGGATGCCGATTCTGCCGTGAGGAAGGGCAGGGAGAGAGCCGCGCCATCTCTGCCATAGGATCGCACCTCCGCGGGCCGCGTCCGACCCCACGACGACACCGCCGTGCTCCTCACCCTGCTAGGTCACCGGTGAAGCCTCGTACTCCACCGCCGTGGCCGCGCGTCACCGCGCCAAGAAGAGAGGAAAGGGGGGCGATGGGGGGTCTCACGGTGTTCGTGGGTGCGCGCCTGTGGGTTCCGTTGAAGGGCCGCGAGCGTTCGGGTGTGTGCGCCTGGAAGAGAGAAAGGGGCGAGAGGGGCGCCAGTCGCGGATCCGCGTCTCCACGCCGGGGGCGGCTCCGACGGTGGCGCCGCCGCGGTGGTCCACGCCGGCGATGCTCCGGCGGCGAGCGCCTCCGCCGTCTTGGATCGCCGCGCGCCGGGATGAGGGGAAGAGGGGAGGCGGTGTCACGGCCGCCCGCGGGTTCCCCTGCGTCTTGGGTGAAATAGGGGGGGGGGATTAGGAAAGTAAGAGAGAGGGGAAGGGATCGAAGGAGTTAAAAAAATGAATTAAAATATATATTTTTTGATTTTTAACCTTTATTTACTTTCCAAACCCCCAAAAAGGATAATTATGAATATACCCATTAATTTCTTAAAACTCTTTAATCTAATTCGATTAAATACTAGAAAAAGCCCGTAAATTTCATTAAAATAGTCAAAATTCATGGAATTAATTCTATTTTATTACCTGTAGAGATCCGTTAAAGAACGGGTCTCACAGTCCCTCCCTCCTAATAGAAATTTCATCCTCGAAATTTAGGACTACTAACTTAGGGTACGGGTAGAACTCACCCAAGGATAATATATAATGCTCCCTAAAATAGGTTCTGATTTACTCGACATGAATGAGATAAAACAGCCATAAAAGTCGACTAATCACTACTCCACGTAAAATCTAACCTCACGCTAACAATGGAACACTAAAACAATAAATAAACAACACAGAACACCAAATTCACATAGAAGCATAAACAAAGCACCAATCCCTGTCCAAATATAAGGAAGTCAATTACCTTCTCAAAAGATTTACCATGCATCTAGCAACGCTGAGAATCTAATCTTGCCACATTCAAAACTTAATACAATGGCTAAGATAGCACCTAGGACAACCTCACACTAAAAGTCTTACTCGGTTGCACCTGTAGTACCTCTGAACTTAGGAACCATCTTGTAAGGCTAAAATAAACCTAAACATACACGTTAATACATGGAATCATAGAACAAAACATGAATTTCACAAATTAAACAAAGCTATACAGAAATCATAACTGAACCTTCCAAGACGAAACTCCATATGCATGCCCAACAAGAGCATGTGACACTTCCACTATCTATGATTCACGCTAACGAGATGGTCGAGGACACTCACGGAGATAGTGTCCCACCTGACCACATCTATAGCAACTACGAAACGGGCATTGATTCGGCACATGGCCCTCTTGAGTGCACGCAGAACAAATCCTAGCCGTAATAACTTCTGGACAAACTTGTTTAGGATAAGGACACTGCACAGGTTTCTTATGTCTCAACGGACAATCACGGGCCACGTGACCTAGCTGGTTGCACTAAAAACACACCACTGGCACTGAACACGGTCGTCCCCGATGATAACCGCCACACTTCGGGCAAGGTCTCGGCTGACTCATAACCAATCCCTATCGCTGAGAAGGTGCAGATTGTGGTACACTGCCAGCTGAAGCTTGCTGGTCAAGCCGCTTCTTAGCTCTTCTGAACAACCGCTTAAACTTCCGCTTCTGCTTCTGTTTTCCCTCCTGAGGTTGATTCGGAACAGGTGTAGAAGGTCTAGGTAACATCACTTGCCACGTGGGAAATTGCTGCGTGTCACCCTGATGAACTTGTGCCACCCGAGTCTGTTCCTGAACCCTCAGAAAGTCCATCTCTGAGATAGCCGCAGTTCGAATAGTTGTTTCCAAATCACCCACACCAGCCATCATAAGAGTACGACGGATCTCTGACCTCAACCCTGCGATGAACTGTTGGGTCAGTATCACTAGATTTATCATGATACGTGGAGCGAACCTGCTCAACTCTCTGAATCTTGCCGCATAAGTAGCAACTGGAAATCCTTCCTTTCGCAAGGCTAGAAACAGAGATGATAAGAACATATCTGTCGGTCTCGGTGCTTCAGGGACGACAGTAGTGGGCAAAGGTACCATTCTAACAAGTACCACTGGAGACCTCGATGCCTGATCCACCGAAAGCCAAACTTCTACTCGCTGCTCTATAGAAATCTTAAACACACAAAATGGAAACGATTAACAGGAAAGCAATGAATAACCTAAACCAGCAGATGAGTGTACGGGACTTCTGGACAAGCAATCGCTGCATTTACTTTACATTGCCATACACCAACACAACAATGCTCTGATACCATCTGTGACGACCCAGGGTCCGGGTACCGGATAAACCCGATACCAGTTGGATCCTGCGAGGCCTCCCAAGAGCGGAAAAGCTCCTTAAAGATATAAAAGGGTTGTCGTTGGGTGTACAACAATCTAAAATAAGTGCAGGAAAGAAGGAAGTGAAATTTAAAATTTCTTATCATATATTTTACATGCTTAAAATAGATAGTACTCCAGTAACTATACATGCTCCCAAAGTACAACTCAAAAGAAAGGTACAAAGCCTAGGGGCATACCCTGGCGACACGTGCTGGTTGACCTATCAACTCCCTTCAAACCACGTAAGAAAGCCAAGCCTACTGCATTTCACATGTATCCACAAAGGGTGAGCCTCATTTCATTGGCTCAATAGGGGTCACGCCGATCCCTACATCGCAGCAAACATTACAAGAACAATATCATAATTGCATGGAACATAAGCAATTAAATAGAACTACATGGAAATATCAACAGAATAACATGGCTAAGAATTACTAGAAAGACAAGTAATCAGGATATCACACATTATATGAAGACTAACAGTTCATGGAATATGAAGATTAATAATTCATGGAATATGAAAACTAATAGTTCATGGCATATGAAGACTAATAGTTCATGGCATATGATTACATACAAGGATCACATGTTCATCACGAGAAGGAAATAAATCACATGGAGAGGTAAGAAAAGTTAAACATGAGTATCAAGACTTTAACATGTGAATGAAGCTAACTATTTAATTGACTTCATTTTACCATATGTTCTACAACATGGGAACGAACATATAATGAAACTAGCTATTTCATTGAATACATTCTGCCATATGTTCTTCAACGTGGAAACGAACATATAATGAAACTAGATGTTTAATTGAATACATTCAACATTCAATATATTCGAAGACCATTAAACGAATAAACGAATATATTAAAGCATCCTACCGTATTCGAGGACCTTCATACAAATATAAAAATAGTCTAATATCTAATTAAGTCAAGTTCCTATAATCCATCTGACAGGTGAAAGAAGCCACTAGAAGCAAGACCAGATGCGTCCACTAACGACTTACACTGCGTCTCAAGAGTCTTACACTCGTGACGAACACGTGAACAGGAGACACCGTAGTAAGTACAAGGGACAACAGTAACGAGTGACTAGTCAGGGTTGCACCCGTCGGTGCTAGTCCAAGCCCCTGACCACGTGTGCACACACCGGCTCCTGCCTAGAGCCAGTCTTCTAGATAGTTTCCCCCCCCAGCAGGACGCTATTGTATAGCAGGGGCCCACGGAAACTAGCCTAAAAACCGTATATCGGGATTACCTAGCCACCCCTCCCAGGTGGTTCGACTCATCATCGCTAGGCTACGTCTAGTGGGATCAGTCAAATAGAGATAAGAAGTTAACTTTAATGGAATATCAAAACACGTTATAAGCAAAAGAAATGATAATACGCAATATAACACATATCATGATTTATAACAATGTCCAAGCAATAACTATGTCTAAGCATGCTAAACATTCAGCATTAAGCACATAATCAGGCAAATGTGATGAAAATGCAATAAAACTATATGCTGAAAAGAATGACGGTCCAGACTTGGCCGCAAAGGTCAATAGGTAGTCACTCGACAAGCCATTTACATGACGATAGTGATTAGTCTAACGGCCTCTACATTCTTGCCGCTTAATAGAACGGAAACCTGTAAATAGTGTACGAAGATGAAATGGTCTAGCCTGAACCGCTAAGCCGAGAGACGGTCATGGGAAAAGGCCGCTCGACAACAAAAGTAGTCAGCCATACAATCGCTACTCTGTCAGTTTAACACACATGATTTTCTTATTAATGAAGATTTAAATACACATGAGGAATAAATCTAAACAATTCATTGCGCTTCTGAACACCATTAAGACATGTGATTATATGCAAAAACTACTCATTCATCATGAGAATTTAATAAATCACATGAAGAAATAATGAAAGCTAAACAATTTATAAATCATGGGATCAATTCATCATTCAACACATTCATATTATTATCACAACATAGGAGCATATGGAAAATATAACTCATAAATCATGCATCAATAAATATGCCACAGTTTATAAAACTATTTAAACGTGGTAAATATGCAACATTAAATGCATAATTAAGCGAACACGCATATGCATAATTAAACAAACACGCATATGTTACAGATTAGGCGGTCGAATAACCAACCGTTGCGTGCTACTAAACGGTTTGGCCGCGAGGCTTCCACCACCATACAGATTTAAAATATTTACGCGGTCAAATTATCAGCCGCTCAGGTTAGTAAACGGTTTATGGGCGGACCGTTACAAAATCTAAAATAATTCAAACATAGTCCATACCGGAGAATCGGATCCACCGGAATCATAACCGGATCCCCTCCCGATCGACTCAAATCGACGGGAGTTATTATTTTTAACATGTTCCCTGCCATTCCACCATCATAATATAACAATTTATCGCCTATGAACTCAGCAACGATGGGCATGCCCGTTAATCTATGAACTCAGCGACGATGGGCATGTGATTCTTAATCTATGAACTCAACGACGATGGGCATGTTATTATTAATCTATGAAGTTAGCGACGATGGGCATGCTATTATTAATCTATGAACTCAGCGACGATCGGCACGCTTTAGTTAATCTATGAACTCAGCGACGATGGGCATGCTATTATTAATCTATGAACTCAACGACGATGGGCATGCTTTAGTTAATAATTTAACGGACTAGGGCATCGATCCCCCTACCTTAATCGTGACGGAAACTCCATTCCGATCGCATGCAAGCCGAGGGCCACCACGGCTCGCCTTCGTCCGGTCGTCATCATGCTCCGTGGTTCATCCCGGGGTTGCTGCCACAACGTTCCTCGCCCCGCAGGGAACCTCCCATCGCTCCGAGCGAGGCAAGAAAACCGTTCCCCCACACCAGACTCAAACCAAGGATGCCGATTCTACCGTGAGGAAGGGGTGGGAGAGAGCCGTGCCATCTCTACCGTAGGATCGCGCCTCCGCACGCCACGTCTGACCCCACGATGACGCCGTCGTGCTCTTCACCCAGCTAGGTCACCCGCGAAGCCTCGTACTCCTCCGCCGTGGCTGCGCGTTGCCGCACCAAGAAGAGAGGAAAGGGGGGCGATGGGGGATCTCACGGTGTTCGTGGGTGCGTGCCTGTGGGTTCCGTTGAAGGGCCGCGAGCGTTCGGGGGCGTACGCCTGGAAGAGAGAAAGGGGCGAGAGGGGCGCCGGTCGCGGATCCGAGTCTCCACGCCGGGGGCGGCTCCGACTGTGGCACCGCCGCGTTGGTCCACGCCGGCGAGGCTCCGGGGGCGAGCGCCTCCGCCATCTTGGATCGTAGCGTGTCGGGACGAGCAGAAGAGGGGAGGCAGTGTCGCGGTTGCCCGCGGGTTCCCCTGCGTCTCGGGTGAAATGGGGGGGGGAGAATTAGGAAAGTAAGAGAGAGGGGAAGGGATCGAAGGAGTTAAAAAAATGAATTAAAATATATTTTTTTATTTTTAACCAGGTACCAGGTAAACCCGATACCACTTGGATCCTACGAGGCCTCCCAAGAGCAGAAAAGTTCCTTAAAGGGATAAAAGGGTTGTCGTGGGGTGTACAACAATCTAAAATAAGTGTAGGAAAGAAGGAACTGAAATTTAAAATTTCTTTTCATATAATTTACATTCTTAAAATAGACAATAGTCCAGTAACTATACACGCTCCCAAAGTACAACTCAAAAGAAAGGTACAAACCTAGGGGCATACCCTGGCTGACACGTGCTGGTTGACCTATCAATTGCCTTCAAACCACACAAGAAAGCCAAGCCTACTGCGTTTCACATGTATCCACAAAGGGTGAGCCTCATTTCATTGGCTCAGTAGGGGTCATGCCGATCCCTTCCTCGCAGCAAACATTACAAGAACAATATCGTAATTGCATGGAACATAAGCAATTAAATAGAACTGCATGGAAATATCAACAGAATAACATGGCTAAGAATTACTAGAAAGACAAGTAATCAGGATATCACACATTATATGAAGACTAACAGTTCGTGGCATATGAAGATTAATAATTCATGGCATATGAAAACTAATAGGTCATGGCATATGAAGACTAATACATCATGGCATATGATTACATACAAGGATCACATGTTCATCACGAGAAGGAAATAAATCACATGGAGAAGTAAGAAAAGTTAAAGATGAGTACCAAGACTTTAACATGTGAATGAAGCTAACTATTTAATTGACTTCATTTTACCATATGTTCTACAACATGGGAACAAACATATAATGAAACTAGCTATTTCATTGAATACATTCTACCATATGTTCTTCAACGTGGAAATGAACATATAATGAAACCAGCTGTTTAATTGAATACATTCAACATTCAATATATTCGAAGACCGTAAACGAATAAATGAATATATTAAAGCATCCTACCATATTCGAGGACCTTCATACGAATATAAAAATAGTCTAATATCCAATTAAGTCATGTTCCTATAATCCATCTGACAGGAGAAAGAAGCCACTAGAAGCAAGACCAGATGTGTCCACTGATGACTTACACTGCGTCTCAATAGTCTCACACTCGTGACGAACACGGGAATAGGAGACACCGTCGTAAGTACAAGGGACAACAATAATGAGTGACTAGTCAGGGTTGCACCCGTCGGCGCTAGTCCAAGCCCCTGAGCACATGTGCACACACCGACTCGTGCCTAGAGCCAAGCCTCTAGCTAGTTTCCCCCCCCCCAGCAGGACGCTACTGTATAGCAGGGGCCCACGGAAAGTAGCCTAAAAACCGTATATCGGGATTACCTAGCCACCCCTCCCAGGTGGTTCGACTCGTCGTCACTAGGCTACGTCTAGTGGGATCAGTCAATTAGAGATAAGAAGTTATCTTTAATGGAATATGAAAACCCGTTATAAGCAAAAGAAGTGATAATGCGCAATATAACACATATCATGATTTATAACTATGTCCAAGCAATAACTATGTCTAAGCATGCTAAACATCCAGCATTAAGCACATAATCAGGAGAATGTGATGAAAATGCAATAAAACTATATGCTGAAAAGAATGACGGTCTAGACTTGGCCGCAAAGGTCAATAGGTAGTCACTCGACAAGCCATTTACATGACGATAGCGGTTAGTCTAACGGCTGCTACATTCTTGCCGCTTAATAGAACGGAAACCTGTAAATAGTGTACGAAGATGAAACGGTCTAGCCTGAACCGCTAAGCCGAGAGACGGTCATGGGAAAAGGCCGCTCGACAACAAAAGTAGTCAGTCATACAATCGCTACTCTGTCAGTTTAACACACATGATTTCCTTATTAATGAAGATTTAAATACACATGAGGAATAAATCTAAACAATTCATTGCGCTTCTGAACACCATTAAGACATGTGATTATATGCAAAAACTACTCATTCATCATGAGAATTTAATAAATCACATGAAGAAATAATGAAAGAAAAATGATTTATAAATCATGGGATCAATTCATCATTCAGCACATTCATATTATTATCATAGCATAGGAGCATATGGAAAATATAACTCATAACTCATGCATCAATAAATATGCCACAGTTTATAAAACTATTTAAACATGATAAATATGCAACATTAAATGCATAATTAAGCGAACACACATATGCATAATTAAACAAACACGCATATGTTACAGATTAGGCAGTCGAATAACCAACCGCTGCGTGCTACTAAACAGATTGGCCGCGAGGCTTCCACCACCATACAGATTTAAAATATTTACGCGGTCAAATTGTCAGCCGCTCGGGTTAGTAAACGGTTTATGGGTGGACCGTTACAAAATCTAAAATAATTCAAACATAGTCCTTACCGGAGAACCGGATCCACCGGAATCATAACCGGATCCCCTCCCGGTCGACTCAAATCGACGGGAGTTATTATTTTTAACATGTTCCCTACCATTCCACCATCATAATATAACAATTTATCACCTATGAACTCAGCAACGATGGGCATGCTAGTTAATCTATGAACTCAGCGACGATGGGCATGCGATTGTTAATCTATGAACTTAACGACGATGGGCCTGCAATTATTAATCTATGAACTCAGCGACGATGGACATGCTATTATTAATCTATGAACTCAGCGATGATGGGCATGCTTTAGTTAATCTATGAACTCAGCGATGATGGGCATGCTATTATTAATCTATGAACTCAACGACGATGGGCATGCTTTAGTTAATAATTTAACAGACTAGGGCATCGATCCCCCTACCTTAATCATGACAGAAACTCCGTTCTGACTGCATGCAAGCCGAGGGACGCCGTGACTCGCCTTCGTCTGGTCGTCGTCATGCTCCGTGGTTCATCCCGGGGTTGCTGCCACCGCGTTCCTCGCCTCACAGGGAACCTCCCGTCGCTCTGGGCGAGGCAAGAAAATCGTTCCCCCCCCCCGGACTCAAGCCAAGGATGTCCATTCTACCGTGAGAAAGGGGAGAGAGAGAGAGCCGCGCCATCTCTGCCGTGGGATCGTGCCTCCGCGAGCCGCGTCCGACCCCACGATGACGTCGCCGTGCTCCTCATCCTGCTAGGTCACCAGCGAAGCCTCCTACTCCTCCGCCGTGGCCGCGCGTCGCCGCGCCAAGAAGAGAGAAAAGGGGGGAGGTGGGGGGTCTCGCGATGTTTGCGGGTGGGCACCTGTGGGTTCCATCGAAGGGCCGCGGGCGTTTGCGCGCGTGCGCCAGGAAGAGAGAAAGGGGCGAGAGGGGCGCCGGTCACGTATCCGCATTTCCACGTCGGGGGCGGCTCCAAAGGTGGCGCCGCCACGATGGTCCACGCCGGCGAGCGCCTCCGCCGTCTTGGATCGCCGCACGTCGGGACTAGGGGAAGAGTGGAGGTGGTTTCGCGGCCGCCCGCGGGTTCCCCTGCGTCTCGGGTGAAATGGCAGGGGGGGAGAATTTGGAAAGTAAGAGAGAGGGGAATGGATCGAAGGAGTTAATAAAAATGAATTAAAATATTTTTTTTATTTTTAACCATTATTTACATTCCAAACCCCCAAAAAAGGATAATTATGCATATACCCTTTAATTTCTTAAAACTCTTTAATCTAATTAGATTAAATACTAGAAAAAGCCTATAAATTTCATGAAAATAGTCAAAATTTATGGAATTAATTCTATTTTATTACCGGTAGAGATCTGTTAAAGAACGGGTCTCACAATACCTTAGAATATTCCAGAAGCTATACCCTTGAGATTACCTGGAAGCTCCAGCAGAACACCCACTCGTCGACCATGACAAAGGGGAGGAAGCTCTGCAGCATATGTGTAATGATGATGCTGATGATGTGCCAGAGTCAGGGGGAGAAGATAGCTTATCTCTCTTATGTTTGTTTTTGACAATGACAAAGGGGGAGAGATTTATGAGTCATGAGGATTTATGAGTCATGAGAAGGAAGAAGAAAACTTGCTAGAGATCTGGAGATTTGGACAGAAAATAGCAGAAATTCTCTTTATTGTACACAGAGTGTATCTGCATGTTAGTTAGTGTCATTAATGTTGCATTTTCTCCTTTGGTATTACATTTTCACTTTTGGAATCATGTTTTGCATAAAGTCATTCATGTTATACAAGTCATTCATATTCTAAGTGTCAGAAATCAAGGTCGATGCACATTGCACCTTGGGCTCAGCAAGATCGATCCTAATCGGATCTTGTCTTTAGCAAGGTCAATGCATATTCATGCACTCATTCTTCAACGCCGACGCACATGCAAGCAGTATGTCTATCAGGTCGATGCACATGTTGCAACATGTACTATAAGGTCGATGCATAGGTAGAGTCTAGGTTATAACAGGTCGGTGCACCTTTGTTATTCACTGGACTCAGGTCTATGCTTTCATGTTTCCTTAAGGCATCAGGTCGATGTTTAAGCTTCGGCTATTCTAGCCATCGCCTTAATTGGTCTATGCAACATTACATGGTTTAGCTCGACAGGTCAACCTCTGTATCACATAGGTCAGTGCATCTTCATATATTCTTGTCTTCATTCATATCACTTTGCATATAAGGTCTACCTGTGTTCTACACATGTCAGTGCTGTTGCAGTTAACGTACTGCATTCGTACTAAGACATGTTCACACAGGTCAATGCATTGAGTTTATACATCAAAGCATATACATCATTCATATACATTTTTGATCTGAGTGACTAATCTTATGAAATTGCTTAAGTCTACATTCTTCTAAGTAGTTATGATGATAAAGTGTTTGATGAAATTGTTTTATGTATTGTTGACAGGGACTCAAGTATGAAAAGCCTTAAATCACTAATGCAACCTGATCGAACACTTAAAGTGCAGAAGCATCAGAGTCATAAGTGGTCACGTGGTTCAAGATTCAAATTAATAGGCACGTGATCCAAGGTGGAATCTCCACCAAAATGATGGACCACATGGATTCACATCTTCCTCAGATCTGACACGTGAACTTCTTTGAGCTACTTTTCTGGAAAGGCTAGTGGCGGGAATGCTCCCTCCACGTGCCGGACTGAAATCTTGTGGGACCACAAGATACAGTTCGTGAGTATAAAAAGGGGATCTCTCTGTCGAAGAAAAAGATGGACGGGGCGAACCATAAAGAAGATACGAATAGAAGAGAGAATCCAGAGCAGTGACAGCGCCATATAGAAGTGCTAAAGAGAAGAAGCCAGAGTGCTGGAGAGAAAGAGAGATAGTTGCAGAAAAGAGAGGAAGAAGGCAGAATAGAGTATCGGAGATTGAATAAGAATTCAAGGGAGAGATTGTTGCTGGTTGTTTTCGATTTCTTGATCAGATCTAGAATCGATTGCTCATCTCTGAGCTACATTATTCTTCGATTTTTATCTGTTTATTGTTCCTAATTTTTCTTGTTTCCTTAAACCATTCTTCAAGCTGTTAGTCAGCAGAGCAAGCTGTGAGGCTCAGGGGAGAGGAGGTATTCCTCAGACAGCAAGTTGTGTGGCTCAGCGGAGCAAGCTGTGAGGCTCAGTAGTCTAAGATTTATTCCCCAAAGCTCTGGATCAACGGTCTGTAGGGATTCATCCCCAAAGTTGTGGATCAACGATTTAAGCTATTTATCAGCGGTTTAAGCTGTGTATCAGTGGAAGCCTCACTCTAGTTTGAGTGAGGGTTGGATGTAGGTCTCAAGGTTGAGACTGAACCACCTAAAATCTCTTGTGTCTTGTGTGATTGTTTATTTGCTCACAGATTCGTCAGATGTATGCTTAGGACTGATCTCTACTAGCATATGGTTTTGATTGCAGTTTCATTCGCATGAACTGTGTAAGCCTTCAATCAATCAGTATATAAAATGGTGAAGAGTTCACTCTGTAAGTATGCGCTGATATCTCTTTAAATCAGTGAGTGTAGTTTAAATTTTTTAATTCCACAAAAGTTTTCTCCCTTCTTAAAACCCTTCACACCGACGCAGCTGATTGTGCTCTCTCACCACTTGCATAATCCTATTTTCTCCATCCCTGCTCTTCATCTCTCTCTAATCCGTGCTGTTAGCCTCCATTTCCTACCTTCGTATCAGTCATGTCTTCTCCTGCCACCAAAAGCCAAGGGAAACGAAAGGTTCTAGAGGAGCAGCACCCAGAAGCCTTGCAATCGGGTAATGAAGCTGAAAAACCTCGCAAGGAGGGTAGGTCCAAGTATCTGTATGACAATGGGACTGTTTCAAGCGTGATTGCAGAGAAATTTGTTAAGGATAAAGACAAGGTGTCTGAGTCACCGGCAAAGCGGCGTCGAATTTCTGCTGAGGAAGAAACTCACCGGCTGACTGAAGAAAAAGATGACTCTGAAACAGCATCTATGCAAGTAGAGTCTTTGGTTGAGTCTGCCAAGATTATCTTCCCCTGGTATGTAGATTTCCATGATCAAAAGATGCTTCGTGAATATCCTGAGTTTTTGAGTTTCCTTAAATTCCAGGGTTGGAAGAAGTTTATGGGAAAACATAGGTATTATTGCCCTTGGTTGGTCACTGAGTTTTACAATAACTTGAAATATGATCCAGACCAATCTAAGATATGGTCCTATGTTAAGGGAATCAGAATTGAGCTAACTAGACATTCCCTTCACAAGTTTTTAAGAATATCCGAGGATGGGATTACTAAGAATGAACTGGGGTATGATGAATTTGAGGCCTATACCATTCTCACAGATCAGCCCACTGATCCGAATGACCACAAGCAAACCAATTTAACAAATTTTAACACAAATAGGTTCTCTCCCTTGAAGAGATTGCTACATCATATGTTCACCACCATTATAACTCCACAAGATGGGGGGAGAGGAAGGCTGACTGAATCCCAAAGATTCCTATTTTATTGTATGTTCAGAAACATCAAAGTTTGTCTGCCAGAGATTATGATTCAGATTATTGGAACATGCAAGGAATCCAGAAGGCATTTGCCTTATGTAGCTCACTTGACTGCAATTTTCAAGAAGATGAAAGTCCCTCTAGAGGATGAAAACTTTAAAGAGATTCCTAAGGTGAATGTATACAACATGGACTTTATTACAAAGTTCATGAAATTGAAACCCACAGCCTTAAAGGAGTTGCCACAGCTAGCAGAGCTGCAAGAGAAAGAGCAACAGGATGTACATCAAGAGCAGTTGCCAACAGAACAACAAGAATAGCCACAATTATAAGAATAGCTGGAGCAACTGGAAAAAGAGCAACTAGCAGAACAACAAGAGCTACAATTTGAGATGGAGGTGGTGCAGCAGCTAGAACAACAGATTGATCAGCTAGTAGAACAACTAGATGAGTAGTTGGGAGAACAACAAGAGCAAGTCCAAGAAGTAGAGCAGCAGTAGCAGTAGCAACAACAACTTGAATTGTAATTAGAATAGCAAGAAGTACAGCCAGATGAGCAGCTGGCAGAACATGAGCAGTCAGAACCGCTGCAGGAACAGCAAGATGAGCATCTGGATTTACAAGAGCAGTCAGAACAGCTGCAGGAATAGCAAGATGAGCAGCTGGATTTACAGGAGTAGGAAGAACTAGAGCAACAGGCAGAGTTGTCGGAAGAGCAACAGCTTGAAGAACAGCAAATACATCAAGAAGAGGCTACAATGCCACAAGACACTTATCAAGGTCCTGCCACATATTATGGACCCTATCATGGACCTCTTATGGCATTTGGCATACAGCCACCTCTATCTCCTGGGGAGCCTCAGATTCCATCGGAATTCCAGGCATCTACTTCAGCAGGACCAAGTTCAGCTCCAAGTGCATATGACATCCATCCTTGATTGGTAAGACTTCTGATGTCTCAGTTCAGATATTTGAATTCTTCTGTTATGCAATTAAGTCTGGCAGTGGAAAGAATAGATGCTAGACTGGTGCATGTAGAGCAGACAGTAAACAGTCAATGGAAAAAGTTTATAAGGGACAAACATAGGACTGATGAGCGTTTGCATGGGTTTATGGACTCTTTACTTCATGTTAGTGAAAAATCAGGTCAGATTCTAAGCAGGATAAGGCAGAACCAAGCTGAGACTCACTTAAAAACCACTCAGATGCTAGTACATGCATTTGACATCATGAAAGAACAATAGAGTCTGAGAGAAGAATTGAGAATCATTAGAGATGAACAAAGGAATCTATCTCAACAGTTGACTCAATTATTGGATGAAACTCATAGCATCTTTGTTCAGCTCGAAAATCTGTATGTCAAGACAGATTCTGTTCAAGAAGTAGTCCTCAATCTGACTAATAATTTTAAAGAAGTTATCACTGCACAGGGTGCTAGTTCCTCCACTTCTATGGCAAAAATTCATCACCAGTCGACATCTCAGATTGATAACCTGTGTAGCATGTTACAGAACTGGTTTGTTGATTTGACTTCAACAGTTAATGAACTCAGGGCTCAAGTACATCAAAATGATCAGAAATTCATTGCAAAATTTGTTGCATTGGGTACTAAAGTTGACAGGATACCTCAGAATATTCCAGAAGCTGTACCCTTGAGATTACCTGGAAGCTCCAGCAGAACACCCACTCGTCGACCACGATAAAAGGGAGGAAGCTCTGCAGCAGATGTGTAATGATGATGCTGATGATGTGCCAGAGTCAAGGGGAGAAGATAGCTTATCTCTCTTATGTTTGTTTTTGATAATGACAAAGGGGGAGAGATTTATGAGTCCTAAGGATTTATGAGTCATGAGAAGGAAGAAGAAAACTTGCTAGAGATCTGGAGATTTGGACAGAAAATAGCAAAAATTCTCTTTGTTGTACACAGAGTGTATCTGTATGTTAGTTAGTGTCATTAATGTTGCGTTTTATCCTTTGCTATTGCATTTTCTCTTTTGGAATCAGGTTGATATAGAATTGCATAAAGGAATTCATGTTATACAAGTCATTCATATTCTAAGTGTCAGAAATCAAGGTCGATGCACATTGCACCTTGGGCTCAGCAAGATCGATGCTAATCAGATCTTGTCTTTAGCAAGGTCAATGCATATTCATGCACTCATTCTTCAACGCCGACGCACATGCAAGCAGTATGTCTATCAGGTTGATGCACATGTTGCAACATGTACTATAAGGTCGATGCATATGCAGAGTCTAGGTTATAACAGGTCGGTGCACCTTTGTTATTCACTAGACTCAGGTCTAAGCTTTCATGTTTCCTTAAGGCATCAGGTCGATGTTTAAGCTTCGGCTATTCTAGCCATCGCCTTAATTGGTCTATGCAACATTACATGGTTTAGCTCGACAGGTCAACCTCTGTATCACATAGGTCGGTGCATCTTCATATATTCTTGTCTTCATTCATATCACTTTGCATATAAGGTCTACCTGTGTTCTACACAGGTCAGTGCTGTTGCAGTTAACGTACTGCATTCGTACTAAGACATGTTCACACAGGTCAATGCATTGAGTTTATACATCAAAGCATATACATCATTCATATACATTTTTGATCTGAGTGACTAATCTTATGAAATTGCTTAAGTTTGCATTCTACTAAGTAGTTATGATGATAAACTGTTTGATAAAATTATTTTATGTCTTGTTGACAGGGACTTAAGTATGAAAAGCCTAAAATCACTAATGCAACCTGATCGAACACTTAAAGAGCAGGAAGCATTAGAGTCATAAGTGGTCACGTGGTTCGAGATTTGAATTAACAGGCACGTGATCCAAGGTGAAATCTCCACCAGAACGATGGGCCACGTGGATTCGCATCTTCTTCAGATCTGACACGTGAACTTCATTGAGCTACTTTTCAGGAAAGGCTATTGGCGAGAATGCTCCCTCCACGCGCCGGACTGAAATCTTGTGGGACCACAAGATACAATTCGTGAGTATAAAAGGGGATCTCTCTGTCGAAGAAAAAGATGGACGGGGCAAACCATAAAGAAGATACGAATAGAAGAGAGAATCTAGAGCAGTGAGAGCGCCATATAGAAGAGCTGAAGAGAAGAAGCCAGAGTGCTGGAGAGAAAGAGAGATAGTTGCATAAAAGAGAGGAAGAAGGAAGAATAGAGTATCGGAGATAGAAGAAGAATTCAAGGGTGAGATTGTTGCTAGTTGTTTTTGATATCTAGAGCATATCTAGAATCGATTGCTTATCTCCGAGCTACGTTGTTCTTCGAGTTTTATCTATTTACTGTTCCTAGTTTTCCTTGTTTCCTTAAACATTTCTTCATTTTGTTAGTCAGCAGAGCAAGCTGTGGTGCTCAGTGACGAGGAGGTATTCTTCGGATAGCAAGCTGTGAGGCCTAGCGAAGCAAGCTGTGAGGGTCAGCGGAGCAAGCTGTGAGGCTCAGTAGTCTGGGATTTATTCCCCAAAGCTGTGGATCAGCAGTCTGTAGGGATTCGTGCCTGAAGCTGTGGATCAGCAGTTTAACCTGTGTATCAGTGGTTTAAGCTGTGTATCAGCGGAAGCCTCACTCTAGTTTGAGTGAGGGGTGGACGTAGGTCTCAAGGTTGAGACCGAACCACCTAAAATCTCTTGTGTCTTGTGTGATTGTTTATCTGCTCACAGATTCGTTGGATGTATGCTTAGGACCGATCTCTACTAGCATATGGTTTTGATTGTAGTTTCATTCGCATGAACTGTGTAAGCCTTCAATCAATCAGTATATAAAAAGGTGAAGAGTTCACTCTATAAGTATGCGCTGGTATCTCTTTAAATCTGTCAGTGTAGTTTAAATTTTTAATTCCGCTAAAGTTTTCTCCCTTCTTAAAACCCTTCACACCAACGCAGCTGCGTCATCCATGCTCTCTCAGCACTTGCGTAATCATATTTTCTCCATCCCTGCTCTTCATGTCTCTCTAATCCGTGCTGTTAGCCTCCGTTTCGTACCTTCATATCAGTCATGTCTTCTCCTGCTACCAAAAGCCAAGGGAAATGACAGGTTCCAGAGGAGAAGCGCCCAGAAGCCTTGCAATCTGGGAATGAAGCTGAAAAACCTCGCAAGGAGGGTAGGTCCAAGTATCTGCATGACAAGGGGATTGTTTCAGGCGTGATTGCAGAGAAATCTGTTAAGGGTAAAGAGAAGGTGTCTGAGTCACCGGCAAAGCTTCGCCGAATTTCTGTTGAGGAAGAAACTCACCAGCTAACTGAAGAAAAAGATGACTCTGAAACAACATCTATGCAAGCAGAGTCTTTGGTTGAGTCTGACAAGATTATCTTTCCTCGGTATGTAGATTTCCATGAGCAAAAGATGCTTAGTGAATATCTTGAGTTTTTGAGTCTCGTTAAATTACAGGGTTGGAAGAAGTTTTTGGGGAAACATAGGTATTATTGTCCTAGGTTGGTCAATGAGTTTTACAAGAACTTGAAATAAGATCCAGAACAATCTAAGATATGGTCCTATGTTAAGGGAATCAGAATTGAGCTAACTAGACATTCCCTTCACAAGTTTTTAAGAATACCCGAGGATTGGATTACTGAGAATGAACTGGAGTATGATGAATTTGAGGCCTATACCATTATCACAGATCAGCCCAGTGATCCGAATGACCACAAGCAAACCAAGTTAACAAATTTTAACACAAATAGGTTCTCTCCCTTGAAGAGATTGCTACATCATATGTTCACCACCATTATAACTCCACAAGATGGGGGGAGAAGAAGGCTGACTGAATCCCAAAGATTCATATTTTATTGTATGTTTAGAAACTTCAAAGTTTGTCTGCCAGAGATTATGATTCAGATTATTGGCAAGGAATCCAGAAGGCATTTTCCTTATGCAGCTCACTTGACTGCAATTTTCAAGAAGATGAAAGTCCCTTTGGAGGATGAAAAGTTTAAAGAGATTCCTAAGGTGAATGTATACAACATGGACTTTATTACAAAGTTCATGAAATTGAAACCCACAGCCTTAAAGGAGTTGCCACAGCTAGCAGAGCTACAAGAGACAGAGCAACAGAATGTACAACAAGAGCAACTGCCAACAGAACAACAAGAACAGCCACAATTAGAAGAACATCTAGAGCAGCTGGAAAAAGAGCAACTAGTAGAACAACAAGAGCTGCAATTTGAGATGGAGGCAGTGCAGTAGCTAGAACAATAAGTTGATTAGCTAGTAGAACAACTAGATGAGCAGCTGGGAGAACAACAAGAGCATGTCCAGGAAGTAGAGCAACAGCAGCAGCAGCAACAGCAGCTTGAATTACAATTAGAACAGCAAGAAGAACAACCAGATGAGCAGCTGGCAGAACATGAGCAGTCTGAACAATTGCAGGAACATCAAGATGAGCAGCTGGATTTACAAGAGTAGTCAGAATAGCTGCAGGAATAGCAAGATGAGCAGCTGGATTTACAGGAGCAGGAGGAACTAGAGCAACATGCAGAGCTGCAGGAAGAGCAATAGCTTGAAGAACAGCAAGTACATCAAGAAGAGGCTGCAATGCCACAAGACACTTATCAAAGTCCTGCCACATATTATGGACCCTATCATGGACCTCTTATGGCATTTGGCATACAACCACCTCTATCTCCTGAGGAGCCTCAGATTCCACCAGAATTCCATGCATCTACTTCAGTAGGACCAAGTTCAGCTCCAAGTGCATATGACATCCATCCTTGATTGGTAAGACTTCTGATGTCTCAGTTCAGAAATTTTAATTCTTCTGTTATGCAATTGAGTCTGGCAGTGGAAAGAATAGATGCTAGACTGGTGCATGTAGAGTAGACAGTAAACAGTCAATGGAAAAAGTTTGTAAGGGACAAACATAGGACTGATGAGCGTTTGCAGGGGTTTATGGACTCTTTACTTCATGTTAGTGAAAAAGCAGGTCAGATTCTGAGCAGGATAAGGCAGAACCAAGCTGAGACTCACTTAAAAACCACTCAAATGCTAGTACTTGCATTTGACATCAGGAAAGAACAATAGAGTCTGAGAGAAGAAATGAGAATCATTAGAGATGAACAAAGGAATCTATCTCAACAATTGACTCAATTATTCGATGAAACTCATAGCATCTTTGTTTAGCTCGGAAATCTATATGTCAAGACAGATTCTATTCAAGAAGTAGTCCTCAACCTGACTAATAATTTTGAAGAAGTTATCACTGCACAGGGTGCTAGTTCCTCCACTTCTATGGCAGAAATTCATCACCAACAGACATCTCAGATTGATAACATGTGGAGCAAGTTACAGAACTGGTTTGTTGATTTGACTTCAACAGTTAATGAACTCAAGGCTCAAGTACATCAAAATGATCAGAAATTCACTGCAAAATTTGTTGCATTGGGTACTAAAGTTGACAGGATACCTGTGACGACCCAGGGTCCGGGTACCGGGTAAACCTGATGCCAGTTGGATCCTGCGAGGCCTCCCAAGAGCTGAAAAGCTTCTTAAAGATATAAAAGGGTTGTCGTGGGGTGTACAACAATCTAAAATAAGTGCAGGAAAGAAGGAACTGAAATTTAAAATTTCTTTTCATATAATTTACATGCTTAAAATAGACAGTAGTCCAGTAACTATACATGCTCCCAAAGTACAACTCAAAAGAAAGGTACAAAGCCTCGGGGCATACCCTGGCTGACACGTGCTGGTTGACCTATCAACTGCCTTAAAACCAGGCAAGAAAGCCAAGCCTACTGCGTTTCACATGTATCCACAAAGGGTGAGCCTCATTTCATTGGCTCAATAGGGGTCACGTCGATCCCTACCTCGCAGTAAACATTACAAGAACAATATCATAATTGCATGGAACATAAGAAATTAAATAGAACTGCATGGAAATATCAACAGAATAACATGGCTAAGAATTACTAGAAAGACAAGTAATCAGGATATCACACATTATATGAAGACTAACAGTTCATGGCATATGAAGATTAATAATTTATGACATATGAAAACTAATAGTTCATGGCATATGAAGACTAATAGTTCATGGCATATGATTACATACAAGGATCACATGTTCATCACGAGAAGGAAATAAATCACATGGAGAAGTGAGAAAGGTTAAACATGAGTATCAAGACTTTAACATGTGAATGAAGCTAACTATTTAATTTACTTCATTTTGCCATATGTTCTACAACATGGGAACGAACATATAATGAAACTAGTTATTTCATTGAATACATTCTACCATATGTTCTTCAACGTGGAAACGAACATATAATGAAACTAGCTGTTTAATTGAATACATTCAACATTCAATATATTCGAAGACCGTTAAATGAATAAACGAATATATTAAAGCATCCTACCGTATTCGAGGACCTTCATACGAATATAAAAATAGTCTAATATCCAATTAAGTCTAGTTCCTATAATCCATCTGACAGGAGAAAGAAGCCACTAGAAGCAAGACCAGATGCGTCCACTGATGACTTACACTGTGTCTCAAGAGTCTCACACTCGTGACGAACACGGGAACAGGAGACACCGTAGTAAGTACAAGGGACAACAGTAACGAGTGACTAGTTAAGGTTGCACCCGTCGGCGCTAGTCCAAGCCCCTGACCACGTGTGCACACACCGGCTCGTGCCTAGAGCCAAGCATATAGCTAGTTCCCCCCCCCCCCAGCAGGACGCTATTGTATAGCAGGGGCCCACGGAAACTAGCCTAAAAACCGTATATCGGGATTACCTAGCCACCCCTCCTAGGTGGTTCGACTTGTCCTCGCTAGGCTACGTCTAGTGGGATCAGTCAAATAGAGATAAGAAGTTAACTTTAATGGAATATGAAAACACGTTATAAGCAAAAGAAATGATAATGCGCAATATAACACATATCATGATTTATAACTATGTCCAAGCAATAACTATGTTTAAGCATGCTAAACATTCAGCATTAAGCACATAATCAGGAGAATGTGATGAAAATGCAATAAAACTATATTCTGAAAAGAATGATGGTCTAGACTTGGCCGCAAAGGTCAATAGGTAGTCACTCGACAAGCCATTTACATGACAATAGCAGTTAGTCTAACGGTCGCTACATTCTTGCCGCTTAATAGAATGGAAACCTGTAAATAGTGTACGAAGATGAAACGGTCTAGCCTGAACCGCTAAGCCGAGAGACGGTCATGGGAAAAGGCCGCTCGACAACAATAGCAATCAGCCATACAATCGCTACTCTGTCAGTTTAACACACATGATTTCCATATTAATGAAGATTTAAATACACATGAGGAATAAATCTAAATAGTTCATTATGCTTTTGAACACCATTAAGAAATGTGATTATATGCAAAAACTACTCATTCATCATGAGAATTTAATAAATCACATGAAGAAATAATGAAAGCTAAACAATTTATAAATCATGGGATCAATTCAGCATTCAACACATTCCTATTATTGTCACAGCATAGGAGCATATGGAAAATATAACTCATAACTCATGCATCAATAAATATGCCACAGTTTATAAAACTCTTTAAACGTGGTAAATATGCAACATTAATTGCATAATTAAGCGAACACGCATATGCATAATTAAACAAACACGCATATGTTACAAATTAGGCGATCGAATAACCAACCGATGCGTGCTACTAAACGGTTTTGCCGCGAGGCTTCCACCACCATACAGATTTAAAATATTTATGCGGTCAAATTGTCAGCCGCTCGGGTCAGTAAACGGTTTATGGGCGGATCGTTACAAAATCTAAAATAATTCAAACATACTCCTTACCGGAGAACCGGATCCACCGGAATCATAACCGGATCCCCTCCCGGTCAACTCAAATCGACGGGAGTTATTATTTTTAACCTGTTCCCTACCATTCCACCATCATAATATAACAATTTATCGCCTATGAACTCAGCAACGATGGGCATGCCAGTTAATCTATGAACTTAGTAACAATGGCATGCGATTGTTAGTCTATGAACTCAGAGACTATGGGCATGCTATTATTAATCTATGAACTCAGCGACGATGGGCATGCTATTATTAATCTATGAACTCAGTGATGATGGGCATTCTATTATTAATCTATGAACTCAGTGGCGATGGGCATGCTTTAGTTTAATAATTTAACAGACTAGGGCATCGATCCCCTTACCTTAATCGTGACGGAAACTCCGTTCCGACCGCATGCAAGCCAAGGGCCGCCGCGGATCACCATCGTCCGGTCGTCATCATGCTCCATGGTTCATCCCGGGGTTGCTGCCACCGCGTTCCTCGCCTCGCAGGGAACCTCCCGTCGCTCCGAGCGAGGCAAGAAAACCGTTCCCCCACACCGGACTCAAGCCAAGGATGCCGATTCTACCGTGAGGAAGGGCAGGGAGAGAGCCGCGCCATCTCTGCCATAGGATCGCACCTCCGCGGGCCGCGTCTGACCCCACGACGACACCGCCGTGCTCCTCACCCTGCTAGGTCACCGGTGAAGCCTCGTACTGCACCGCCGTGGCCGCGCGTCACCGCGCCAAGAAGAGAGGAAAGGGGGGCGATGGGGGGTCTCACGGTGTTCGTGGGTGCGCGCCTGTGGGTTCCATTGAAGGGCCGCGAGCGTTCGGGCGTGTGCGCCTGGAAGAGAGAAAGGGGCGAGAGGGGCGCCAGTCGCGGATCCGCGTCTCCACGCTGGGGGCGGCTCTGACGGTGGCGCCGCCGCGGTGGTCCACGCCGGCGAGGCTCCGGCGGCGAGCGCCTCCGCCGTCTTGGATCGCCGCGTGCCGAGACGAGGGGAAGAGGGGAGGCGGTGTCACGGCCGCCCGCGGGTTCCCCTGCGTCTTGGGTGAAATAGGGGGGGGGGATTAGGAAAGTAAGAGAGAGGGGAAGGGATCGAAGGAGTTAAAAAAAATGATTTAAAATATATATTTTTTGATTTTTAACCATTATTTACTTTCCAAACCCCCAAAAAGGATAATTATGAATATACCCATTAATTTCTTAAAACTCTTTAATCTAATTTGATTAAATACTAGAAAAAGCCCGTAAATTTCATGAAAATAGTCAAAATTCATGGAATTAATTCTATTTTATTACCTATAGAGATCCGTTAAAGAACGGGTCTCACAGTCCCTCCCTCCTAATAGAAATTTCATCCTCGAAATTTAGGACTACTAACTTAGGGTACGGGTAGAACTCACCCAAGGATAATATATAATGCTCCCTAAAACAGGTTCTGATTTACTCGACATGAATGAGATAAAACAGCCATAAAAGTCGACTAATCACTACTCCACGTAAAATCAAACCTCACGCTAACAATGGAACACTAAAATAATAAAATAAACAACACAGAACACCAAATTCACATAGAAGCATAAACAAAGCACCAATCCCTGTCCAAATATAAGGAAGTCAATTACCTTCTCAAAAGATTTACCATGCATCTAGCAACGCTGAGAATCTAATCTTGCCACATTCAAAACTTAATACAATGGCTAAGATAGCAACTCAGGACAACCTCACACTAAAAGTCTTACTCGGTTGCACCTGTAGTACCTCTGAACTTAGGAACCATCTTGTAAGGCTAAAATAAACCTAAACATACACGTTAATACATGGAATCATAGAACAAAACATGAATTTCACAAATTAAACAAAGCTATACAGAAATCATAACTGAACCTTCCAAGATGAAACTCCATATGCATGCCCAACAAGAGCATGTGACAGTTCCACTATCTATGATTCACGCTAACGAGATGGTCGAGGACACTCACGGAGATAGTGTCCCACCTGACCACATCTATAGCAACTACGAAACGGGCATTGATTCGGCACATGGCCCTCTTGAGTGCACGTAGAACAAATCCTAGCCGTAATAACTTCTGGACAAACTTGTTTAGGATAAGGACACTGCACATGTTGCTTATGTCTCAACGGACAATCACGGGCCACGTGACCTAGCTGGTCGCACCGAAAACACACCACTGGCACTGAACACGGTCGTCCCCGATGATAACCGCCACACTTCGGGCAAGGTCTCGGATGACTCATAACCAATCCCTGTCGCTGAGAAGGTGCAGATTGTGGTACACTGCCAGCTGAAGCTTGCTGGTCAAGCCGCTTCTTAGCTCTTCTGAAAAACCGCTTAAACTTCCGCTTCTGCTTCTGTTTTCCCTCCTGAGGTTGATTTGGAACAGGTGTAGAAGGTCTAGGTAACATCACTTGCCACGTGAAAAATTGCTGTGTGTCACCCTGATGAACTTGTACCACCCGAGTCTGTTCCTGAACCCTCAGAAAGTCCATCTCTGAGATAGCCGCAGTTCGAATAGTTGTTTCCAAATCACCCACACCAGCCATCATAAGAGTACGACGGATCTCTGACCTCAACCCTGCGATGAACTGTTGGGTCAGCATCACTTGATTTATCATGATACGTGGAGCGAACCTGCTCAACTCTCTGAATCTTGCCGCATAAGTAGCAACTGGAAGTCCTTCCTTTCGCAAGGCTAGAAACTGAGATGATAAGAACATATCAGTCGGTCTCGGTGCTTCAGGTACGACAGTAGTGGGCAAAGGTAACATTCTAACATGTACCACTGGAGACCTCGATGCCTGATCCACCGAAAGCCGAACTTCTACTCGTTGCGCTATAGAAATCTTAAACGCACAAAATGGAAACAATTAACAGGAAAGCATAGAATAACCTAAACCAGCAGATGTGTACGGGACTTCTGGACAAGCAATCGCTGCATTTACTTTACATTGCCATACACCAACACAACAATGCTCTGATACCATCTGTGACGACCCAGGGTCCGGGTACCGGATAAACCCGATACCAGTTGGATCCTGTGAGGCCTCCCAAGAGCGGAAAAGCTCCTTAAAGATATAAAAGGGTTGTCGTGGGGTGTACAACAATCTAAAATAAGTGCAGGAAAGAAGGAAGTGAAATTTCAAATTTCTTATCATATAATTTACATGCTTAAAATAGACAGTACTCCAGTAACTATACATGCTCCCAAAGTACAACTCAAAAGAAAGGTACAAAGCCTAGGGGCATACCCTGGCGACACGTGCTGGTTGACCTATCAACTCCCTTCAAACCACGTAAGAAAGCCAAGCCTACTGCATTTCACCTGTATCCACAAAGGGTGAGCCTCATTTCATTGGCTCAATAGGGGTCACGCCGATCCCTACATCGCAGCAAACATTACAAGAACAATATCATAATTGCATGGAACATAAGCAATTAAATAGAACTACATGGAAATATCAACAGAATAACATGGCTAAGAATTACTAGAAAGACAAGTAATCAGGATATCACACATTATATGAAGACTAACAGTTCATGGCATATGAAGATTAATAATTCATGGAATATGAAAACTAATAGTTCATGGCATATGAAGACTAATAGTTCATGGCATATGATTACATACAAGGATCACATGTTCATCACGAGAAGGAAATAAATCACATAGAGAAGTAAGAAAAGTTAAACATGAGTATCAAGACTTTAACATGTGAATGAAGCTAACTATTTAATTGACTTCATTTTACCATATGTTCTACAACATGGGAACGAACATATAATGAAACTAGCTATTTCATTGAATACATTCTACCATATGTTCTTCAACGTGGAAACGAACATATAATGAAACTAGATGTTTAATTGAATACATTAAACATTCAATATATTCGGAGACCGTTAAACGAATAAATGAATATATTAAAGCATCCTACCGTATTCGAGGACCTTCATACAAATATAAAAATAGTCGAATATCTAATTAAGTCAAGTTCCTATAATCCAACTGACAGGTGAAGGAACCTACTAGAAGCAAGACCAGATGCGTCCACTAACGACTTACACTGCGTCTCAAGAGTCTTACACTCGTGACGAACACGGGATCAGGAGACACCGTAGTAAGTATAAGGGACAACAGTAACGAGTGACTAGTCAGGGTTGCACCCGTCGGTGCTAGTCCAAGCCCCTGACCACGTGTGCACACACCGGCTCGTGCCTAGAGCCAGTCTTCTAGATAGTTTCCCCCCCCCAGCAGGACGCTATTGTATAGCAGGGGCCCACGGAAACTAGCCTAAATATCGTATATCGGGATTACCTAGCCACCCCTCCCAGGTGGTTCGACTCGTCATCGCTAGGCTACGTCTAGTGGGATCAGTCAAATAGAGATCAGAAGTTAACTTTAATGGAATATCAAAACACGTTATAAGCAAAAGAAATGATAATACACAATATAACACATATCATGATTTATAACTATGTCCAAGCAATAACTATGTCTAAGCATGCTAAACATTCAGCATTAAGCACATAATCAGGCAAATGTGATGAAAATGCAATAAAACTATATGCTGAAAAGAATGACGGTCCAGACTTGGCCGCAAAGGTCAATAGGTAGTCACTCGACAAGCCATTTACATGACGATAGCGATTAGTCAAACGGCCTCTACATTCTTGCAGCTTAATAGAACGGAAACCTATAAATAGTGTACGAAGATGAAATGGTCTAGCCTGAACCGCTAAGCCGAGAGACGGTCATGGGAAAAGGCCGCTCGACAACAATAACAGTCAGTCATACAATCGCTACACTGTCAGTTTCAAAAACATGATTTCCATATTAATGAACATTTAAATACACATGAGGAATAAATCTAAACAGTTCATTGTGCTTCTGAACACCATTAAGACATGTGATTATATGCAAAAACTACTCATTCATCATGAGAATTTAATAAATCACATGAAGAAATAATGAAAGCTAAACAATTTATAAATCATGGGATCAATTCATCATTCAACACATTCATATTATTATCACAACATAGGAGCATATGGAAAATATAACTCATAAATCATGCATCAATAAATATGCCACAGTTTATAAAACTATTTAAACGTGGTAAATATGCAACATTAAATGCATAATTAAGCGAACACGCACATGCATAATTAAACAAACACGCATATGTTACAGATTAGGCGGTCGAATAACCAACCGTTGCGTGCTACTAAACGGTTTGGCCGCGAGGCTTCCACCACCATACAGATTTAAAATATTTACGCGGTCAAATTATCAGCCGCTCAGGTTAGTAAACGGTTTATGGGCGGACCGTTACAAAATCTAAAATAATTCAAACATAGTCCATACCGGAGAATCGGATCCACCGGAATCATAACCGGATCCCCTCCCGATTGACTCAAATCGACAGGAGTTATTATTTTTAACATGTTCCCTGCCATTCCACCATCATAATATAACAATTTATCACCTATGAACTCAGCAACGATGGGCATGCCCGTTAATCTATGAACTCAGCGACGATGGGCATGTGATTCTTAATCTATGAACTCAACGACGATGGGCATGCTATTATTAATCTATGAAGTTAGCAACGATGGGCATGCTATTATTAATCTATGAACTCAGCGACGATCGGCACGCTTTAGTTAATCTATGAACTCAGCGACGATGGGCATGCTTTAGTTAATAATTTAACAGACTAGGGCATCGATCCCCCTACCTTAATCGTGACGGAAACTCCATTCCGATCGCATGCAAGCCGAGGGCCACCACGGCTCACCTTCGTCCGGTCGTCATCATGCTCCGTGGTTCATCCCGGGGTTCCTGCCACCGCGTTCCTCGCCTCGCAGGGAACCTCCCATCGCTCCGAGCGAGGCAAGAAAACCGTTCCCCCACACCGGACTCAAGCCAAGGATGCCGATTCTACCATGAGGAAGGGGTGGGAGAGAGCCGTGCCATCTCTGCCGTAGGATCACGCCTCCACGCGCCGCGTCTGACCCCACGATGATGCCGCCGTGCTCTTCACCCTGCAAGGTCACTGGCGAAGCCTCGTACTCCTCCGCCGTGGCCGCGCATTGCCGCGCCAAGAAGAGAGGAAAGGGGGGCGATGGGGGATCTCACGGTGTTCGTCGGTGCGCGCCTGTGGGTTCCGTTGAAGGGCCGCGAGCATTCGGGGGCGTACGCCTGGAAGAGAGAAAGGGGCGAGAGGGGCGCTGGTCGCGGATCCGAGTCTCCACGCCGGGGGCGGCTCCGACGGTGGCGCCGCCGCGTTGTGTCCATGCAGGCGAGGCTCCGGGGGCGAGCGCCTCCGCCATCTTGGATCGCAGCGTGTCAGGACGAGCGGAAGAGGGGAGGCAGTGTCGCGGCTACCCGCGGGTTCCCCTGCGTCTCGGGTGAAATGGGGGGGGAGAATTATGAAAGAGAGAGGGGAAGGGATCGAAGGAGTTAAAAAAATGAATTAAAATATAATTTTTTATTTTTAACCAGGTACAAGGTAAACCCGATACCACTTGGATCCTGCGAGGCCTCCCAAGAGCGGAAAAGTTCCTTAAAGGGATAAAAGGGTTGTCGTGGGGTGTACAACAATCTAAAATAAGTGTAGGAAAGAAGGAACTGAAATTTAAAATTTCTTTTCATATAATTTACATTCTTAAAATAGACAATAGTCCAGTAACTATACAAGCTCCCAAAGTACAACTTAAAAGAAAGGTACAAAGCCTAGGGGCATACCCTGGCTGACACGTGCTGGTTGACCTATCAACTGCCTTCAAACCACACAACAAAGCCAAGCCTACTGCGTTTCACATGTATCCACAAAGGGTGAGCCTCATTTCATTGGCTCAGTAGGGGTCATGCCGATCCCTACCTCGCAGCAAACATTACAAGAACAATATCGTAATTGCATGGAACATAAGCAATTAAATAGAACTACATGGAAATATCAACAGAATAACATGGCTAAGAATTACTAGAAAGACAAGTAATCAGGATATCACACATTATATGAAGACTAACAGTTCATGGCATATGAAGATTAATAATTCATGGCATATGAAAACTAATAGTTCATGGCATATGAAGACTAATACATCATGGCATATGATTACATACAAGGATCACATGTTCATCACGAGAAGGAAATAAATCACATGGAGATGTAAGAAAAGTTAAACATGAGTACCAAGACTTTAACATGTGAATGAAGCTAACTATTTAATTGACTTCATTTTACCATATGTTCTACAACATGGGAACGAACATATAATGAAACTAGCTATTTCATTGAATACATTCTACCATATGTTCTTCAACGTGGAAATGAACATATAATGAAACCAGTTGTTTAATTGAATACATTCAACATTCAATATATTCGAAGACCGTAAACGAATAAATGAATATAATAAAGCATCCTACCATATTCGAGGACCTTCATACGAATATAAAAATAGTTTAATATCCAATTAAGTCAAGTTCCTATAATCCATCTGACAGGAGAAAGAAGCCACTAGAAGCAAGACCAGATGTGTCCACTGATGACTTACACTGCGTCTCAATAGTCTCACACTCGTGACGAACACGGGAATAGGAGACACCGTCGTAAGTACAAGGGACAACAATAACGAGTGACTAGTCAGGGTTGCACCCGTCGGCGCTAGTCCAAGCCCCTGACCACGTGTGCACACATCGGCTCGTGCCTAGAGCCAGTCTTCTAGATAGTTTCCCCCCCCAGCAGGACGCTATTGTATAGCAGGGGCCCACGGAAACTAGCCTAAAAATCGTATATCGGGATTACCTAGCCACCCCTCCCAGGTGGTTCGACTCGTCATCACTAGGCTACGTCTAGTGGGATCAGTCAAATAGAGATAAGAAGTTAACTTTAATGGAATATCAAAACACGTTATAAGCAAAAGAAATGATAATACGCAATATAACACATATCATGATTTATAAATATGTCCAAGCAATAACTATGTCTAAGCATGCTAAACATTCAGCATTAAGCACATAATCAGGCAAATGTGATGAAAATGCAATAAAACTATATGCTGAAAAGAATGACGGTCCAGACTTGGCCGCAAAGGTCAATAGGTAGTCACTCGACAAGCCATTTACATGATGATAGCGATTAGTCTAACGGACTCTACATTCTTGCCGCTTAATAGAACGGAAACCTGTAAATAGTGTACGAAGATGAAATGGTCTAGCCTGAACCGCTAAGCCGAGAGACGGTCATGGGAAATGGTCGCTCGACAACAATAGCAGTCAGTCATACAATCGCTACACTGTCAGTTTAAAACACATGATTTCCATATTAATGAAGATTTAAATACACATGAGGAATAAATCTAAACAGTTCATTGTGCTTCTGAACACCATTAAGACATGTGATTATATGCAAAAACTACTCATTCATCATGAGAATTTAATAAATCACATGAAGAAATAATGAAAGCTAAACAATTTATAAATGATGGGATCAATTCATCATTCAACACATTCATATTATTATTACAACATAGGAGCATATGGAAAATATAACTCATAAATCATGCATCAATAAATATGCCACAGTTTATAAAACTATTTAAACGTGGTAAATATGCAACATTAAATGCATAATTAAGCGAACTCGCATATGCATAATTAAACAAACACGCATATGTTACAGATTAGGCGGTCGAATAACCAACCGTTGCGTGCTACTAAACAAATTGGCCGCGAGGCTTCCACCACCATACATATTTAAAATATTTACGCGGTCAAATTGTCAGCCGCTCGGGTTAGTAAACGGTTTATGGGTGGACCGTTACAAAATCTAAAATAATTCAAACATAGTCCCTACCGGAGAACCGGATCCACCGGAATCATAACCGGATCCCCTCCCGGTCGACTCAAATCGACGAGAGTTATTATTTTTAACATGTTCCCTACCATTCCACCATCATAATATAACAATTTATCACCTATGAACTCAGCAACGATGGGCATGCCAGTTAATCTATGAACTCAGCGACGATGGGCAAGCAATTGTTAATCTATGAACTTAACGACGATGGGCCTGCTATTATTAATCTATGAACTCAGCAACGATGGACATGCTATTATTAATCTATGAACTCAGCGACGATGGGCATGCTTTAGTTAATCTATGAACTCAGCGATGATGGGCATGCTATTATTAATCTATGAACTCAACAACGATGGGCATGCTATTATTAATCTATGAACTCAACGACGATGGGCATGCTTTAGTTAATAATTTAACAGACTAGGGCATCGATCCCCCTACCTTAATCATGACAGAAACTCCGTTTCGACCGCATGCAAGCCGAGGGCCGCCGTGACTCGCCTTCGTCTGGTCGTCATCTTGCTCTGTGGTTCATCCTGGGGTTGCTGCCACCGCGTTACTCGCCTCGCAGGGAACCTCCCGTCACTCCGAGCGAGGCAAGAAAATCGTTCCCCCCCCCAGGACTCAAGCCAAGGATGTCGATTCTACCGTGAGGAAGGGGGGAGAGAGAGCCGCGCCATCTCTGCCGTAGGATCGTGCCTCCGCGAGCCGCGTCCGACCCCACGATGACGTCGCCGTGCTCCTCATCCTGCTAGGTCACCGACGAAGCCTCCTACTCCTCCGCCGTGGCCGTGCATTGCCGCGCCAAGAAGAGAGAAAAGGGGGGAGGTGGCGGGTCTCGTGATGTTCGCGGGTGGGCGCCTGTGGGTTCCGTCGAAGGGCCGCTGGTGTTTGGGCGCGTGCGCCAGGAAGAGAGAAAGGGGCGAGAGGGGCGCCGGTCACGTATCCGCATCTCCACGTCGGGGGCGGCTCCGAAGGTGGCGCCGCAGCGATGGTTCACGCCGGCGAGGCTCCGGCGGCGAGCGCCTCCGCCGTCTTGGATCGCCGCACATCGGGACGAGGGGAAGAGGGGAGGTGGTTTCGAGGCCGCCCGCGGGTTCCCATGCGTCTCGGGTGAAATGGCGGGGGGGAGAATTTGGAAAGTAAGAGAGAGGGGAATGGATCGAAGGAGTTAATAAAAATGAATTAAAATATTTTTTTTATTTTTAACCATTATTTACATTCCAAACCCCCAAAAAAGGATAATTATGCATATACCCTTTAATTTCTTAAAACTCTTTAATCTAATTAGATTAAATACTAGAAAAAGCCTATAAATTTCATGAAAATAGTCAAAATTTATGGAATTAATTCTATTTTATTACCGGTAGAGATCTGTTAAAGAACGGGTCTCACAATACCTTAGAATATTCCAGAAGCTATACCCTTGAGATTACCTGGAAGCTCCAGCAGAACACCCACTCGTCGACCATGACAAAGGGGAGGAAGCTCTGCAGCATTTGTGTAATGATGATGCTGATGATGTGCCAGAGTCAGGGGGAGAAGATAGCTTATCTCTCTTATGTTTGTTTTTGATAATGACAAAGGGGGAGAGATTTATGAGTCATGAGGATTTATGAGTCATGAGAAGGAAGAAGAAAACTTGCTAGAGATCTGGAGATTTGGACAGAAAATAGCAGAAATTCTCTTTATTGTACAGAGAGTGTATCTGCATGTTAGTTAGTGTCATTAATGTTGCATTTTCTCCTTTGGTATTACATTTTCACTTTTGGAATCATGTTGATACAGAATTGCATAAAGTCATTCATGTTATACAAGTCATTCATATTCTAAGTGTTAGAAATCAAGGTCGATGCACATTGCACCTTGGGCTCAGCAAGATTGATGCTAATCGGATCTTGTCTTTAGCAAGGTCAATGCATATTCATGCACTCATTCTTCAACGCCGACGCACATGCAAGCAGTATGTCTATCAGGTCGATGCACATGTTGCAACATGTACTATAAGGTCGATGCATATGCAGAGTCTAGGTTATAACAGGTCGGTGCACCTTTGTTATTCACTAGACTCAGGTCTAAGCTTTCATGTTTCCTTAAGGCATCAGGTCGATGTTTAAGCTTCGGCTATTCTAGCCATCGCCTTAATTGGTCTATGCAACATTACATGGTTTAGCTCGACAGGTCAACCTCTGTATCACATAGGTCGGTGCATCTTCATATATTCTTGTCTTCATTCATATCACTTTGCATATAAGGTCTGCATGTGTTCTACACAGGTCAGTGTTGTTGCAGTTAACGTACTGCATTCGTACTAAGACATGTTCACACAGGTCAATGCATTGAGTTTATACATCAAAGCATATACATCATTCATTTACATTTTTTATCTGAGTGACTAATCTTATGAAATTGCTTAAGTCTACATTCTTCTAAGTAGTTATGATGATAAAGTGTTTGATGAAATTATTTTATGTCTTGTTGACAGGGGCTCAAGTATGAAAAGCCTTAAATCACTAATGCAACCTGAACGAACACTTAAAGTGCAGAAAGCATCAGAGTCATAAGTGGTCACGTGGTTCGAGATTCAAATTAATAGGCACGTGATCCAAGGTGGAATCTCCACCAAAATGATGGACCACATGGATTCGCATCTTCCTCAGATCTGACACGTGAACTTCTTTGAGCTACTTTTCTGGAAAGGCTAGTGGCGGGAATGCTCCCTCCACGCGCCGGACTGAAATCTTGTGGGACCACAAGATACAGTTCGTGAGTATAAAAAGGGGATCTCTCTGTCGAAGAAAAAGATGGACGGGGTGAACCATAAAGAAGATACGAATAGAAGAGAGAATCCAGTGCAGTGAGAGCGCCATATAGAAGTGCTGAAGAGAAGAAGCCAGAGTGCTGGAGATAAAGAGAGATATATCGGAGATTGAATAAGAATTCAAGGGAGAGATTGTTGCTGGTTGTTTTCAATTTCTTGATCAGATCTAGAATCGATTGCTCATCTCTGAGCTACATTATTCTTCGAGTTTTATCTGTTTATTGTTCCTAATTTTTCTTGTTTCCTTAAACCATTCTTCAAGCTGTTAGTCAGCAGAGCAAGCTGTGAGGCTCAGTGGAGAGGAGGTATTCGTCAGACAGCAAGTTGTGAGGCTCAGCAGAGCAAGCTGTGAGGCTCAGTAGTCTAAGATTTATTCTCCAAAGCTCTGGATCAACGGTCTGTAGGGATTCATCCCCGAAGTTGTGGATCAACGATTTAAGCTATGTATCAGCGGTTTAAGCTGTGTATCAGCGGAAGCCTCACTCTAGTTTGAGTGGGGGGTGGATGTAGGTCTCAAGGTTGAGACCGAACCACCTAAAATCTCTTGTGTCTTGTGTGATTGTTTATTTGCTCACAGATTCGTCAGATGTATGCTTAGGACTGATCTCTACTAGCATATGGTTTTGATTGCAGTTTCATTCGCATGAACTGTGTAAGCCTTCAATCAATCAGTATATAAAATGGTGAAGAGTTCACTCTGTAAGTATGCGCTGATATCTCTTTAAATCAGTCAATGTAGTTTAAATTTTTTAATTCCACAAAAGTTTTCTCCCTTCTTAAAACCCTTCACACCGACGCAGCTGAGTCGTCTGTGCTCTCTCACCACTTGCATAATCCTATTTTCTCCATCTCTGCTCTTCATCTCTCTCTAATCCGTGCTGTTAGCTTCCATTTCCTACCTTCGTATCAGTCATGTCTTCTCCTGCCACCAAAAGCCAAGGGAAACGAAAGGTTCCGGAGGAGCAGCACCCAGAAGCCTTGCAATCGGGTAATGAAGCTGAAAAACCTCTTAAGGAGGGTAGGTCCAAGTATCTGCATGACAATGGGACAGTTTCAAGCGTGATTGTAGAGAAATTTGTTAAGGATAAAGACAAGGTGTCTGAGTCACCGGCAAAGCGGCGTCGAATTTCTGCTGAGGAAGAAACTCACCGGCTGACTGTAGAAAAAGTTGACTCTGAAACAGCATCTATGCAAGTAGAGTCTTTGGTTGAGTCCGCAAAGATTATCTTCCCATGTTATGTAGATTTCCATGATCAAAAGATGCTTTGTGAATATCCTGAGTTTTTGAGTCTCCTTAAATTCCAGGGTTGGAAGAAGTTTATGGGAAAACATAGGTATTATTGTCCTTGGTTGGTCACTGAGTTTTACAATAACTTGAAATATGATCCAGACCAATCTAAGATATGGTCCTATGTTAAGGGAATCAGAATTGAGCTAACTAGACATTCCCTTCACAAGTTTTTAAGAATATCCGAGGATGGGATTACTAAGAATGAACTGGAGTATGATGAATTTGAGGCCTATACCATTCTCACAGATCAGCCCAGTGATCCGAATGACCACAAGCAAACCAATTTAACAAATTTTAACACAAATGGGTTCTCTCCCTTGAAGAGATTGCTACAACATATGTTCACCACCATTATAACTCCACAAGATGGGGGGAGAGGAAGGCTGACTGAATCCCAAAGATTCCTATTTTATTGTATGTTCAGAAACATCAAAGTTTGTCTGCCAGAGATTATGATTCAGATTATTGGAACATGCAAGGAATCCAGAAGGCATTTGCCTTATGCAGCTCACTTGACTGCAATTTTCAAGAAGATGAAAGTCCCTCTAGAGGATGAAAACTTTAAAGAGATTCCTAAGGTGAATGTATACAACATGGACTTTATTACAAAGTTCATGAAATTGAAACCCACAGCCTTAAAGGAGTTGCCACAGCTAGCAGAGCTACAAGAGAAAGAGCAACAGGATGTACAACAAGAGCAGTTGCCAACAGAACAACAAGAACAGCCACAATTATAAGAATAGCTAGAGCAGCTGGAAAAAGAGCAACTAGTAGAACAACAAGAGCTACAATTTGAGATGGAGGTGGTGCAGCAGCTAGAACAACAGATTGATCAGCTAGTAGAACAACTAGATGAGCAGTTGGGAGAACAACAAGAGCAAGTCCAAGAAGTAGAGCAGCAGCATCAGTAGCAACAACAACTTGAATTGTAATTAGAATAGCAAGAAGTACAGCCAGATGAGCAGCTGGCAGAACATGAGCAGTCAGAACCGCTGCAGGAACAGCAAGATGAGCAACTGGATTTACAAGAGCAGTCAGAACAGCTGCAGGAATAGCAAGATGATCAGCTGGATTTACAGGAGTAGGAAGAACTAGAGCAACAGGCAGAGCTGCCGGAAGAGCAACAGCTTGAAGAACAGCAAATACATCAAGAAGAGGATGCAATGCCACAAGACACTTATCAAGGTCCTGCCACATATTATGGACCCTATCATGGACCTCTTATGGCATTTGGCATACAGCCACCTCTATCTCTTGGGGAGCCTCAGATTCCATCGAAATTCCATGCATCTACTTCAGCAGGACCAAGTTCAGCTCCAAGTGCATATGACATCCATCCATGATTGGTAAGACTTCTGATGTCTCAGTTCAGATATTTGAATTCTTCTGTTATGCAATTAAGTCTAGCAGTGGAAAGAATAGATGCTAGACTGGTGCATGTAGAGCAGACAGTAAACAGTCAATGGAAAAAGTTTATAAGGGACAAACATAGGACTGATGAGCGTTTGCATGGGTTTATGGACTCTTTACTTCATGTTAGTGAAAAAGCAGGTCAGATTCTGAGCAGGATAAGGCATAACCAAGCTGAGACTCACTTAAAAACCACTCAGATGCTAGTACATGCATTTGACATCATGAAAGAACAATAGAGTCTGAGAGAAGAATGAGAATCATTAGAGATGAACAAAGGAATCTATCTCAACAGTTGACTCAATTATTGGATGAAACTCATAGCATCTTTGTTCAGCTCGAAAATCTGTATGTCAAGACAGATTCTGTTCAAGAAGTAGTCCTCAACCTGACTAATAATTTTAAAGAAGTTATCACTGCACAGGGTGCTAGTTCCTCCACTTCTATGGCAAAAATTCATCACCAGTCGACATCGCAGATTGATAACCTGTGCAGCATGTTACAGAACTGGTTTGTTGATTTGACTTCAACAGTTAATGAACTCAGGGTTCAAGAACATCAAAATGATCAGAAATTCATTGCAAAATTCGTTGCATTGGGTACTAAAGTTGACAGGATACCTAAGAATATTACAGAAGCTGTATCCTTGAGATTACCTGGAAGCTCCAGCAGAACACCCACTCGTCGACCACGATAAAAGGGAGGAAGCTCTGCAGCAGATGTGTAATGATGATGCTGATGATGTGCCAGAGTCAAGGGGAGAAGATAGCTTATCTCTCTTATGTTTGTTTTTGATATTGACAAAGGGGGAGAGATTTATGAGTCAGGAGGATTTATGAGTCATGAGGATTTATGAGTCATGAGAAGGAAGAAGAAAACTTGCTAGAGATCTGGAGATTTGGACAGAAAATAGCAAAAATTCTCTTTGTTGTACACAGAGTGTATCTGTATGTTAGTTAGTGTCATTAATGTTGCGTTTTATCCTTTGCTATTGCATTTTCTCTTTTGGAATCATGTTGATATAGAATTGCATAAAGGCATTCATGTTATACAAGTCATTCATATTCTAAGTGTTAGAAATCAAGGTCGATGCACATTGCACCTTGGGCTCAGCAAGATCGATGCTAATCAGATCTTGTCTTTAGCAAGGTCAACGCATATTCATGCACTCATTCTTCAACGCCGACGCACATGCAAGCAGCATGTCTATCAGGTCGATGCACATGTTGCAACATGCACTATAAGGTCGATGCATATGCAGAGTCTAGGTTATAATAGGTCGGTGCACCTTTGTTATTCACTAGACTCAGGTCTAAGCTTTCATGTTTCCTTAAGGCATCAGGTCGATGTTTAAGCTTCGGCTATTCTAGCCATCGCCTTAATTCGTCTATGCAACATTACATGGTTTAGCTCGACAGGTCAACCTCTGTATCACATAGGTCGGTGCATCTTCGTATATTCTTGTCTTCATTCATATCACTTTGCATATAAGGTCTACCTGTGTTCTACACAGGTCAGTGTTGTTGCAGTTAACGTACTGCATTCGTACTAAGACATGTTCACACAGGTCAATGCATTGAGTTTATACATCAAAGCATATACATCATTCATATACATTTTTTATCTGAGTGACTAATCTTATGAAATTGCTTAAGTCTACATTCTTCTAAGTAGTTATGATGATAAAGTGTTTGATGAAATTGTTTTATGTCTTGTTGACAGGGACTCAAGTATGAAAAGCCTTAAATCACTAATGCAACCTGATCGAACACTTAAAGTGCAGAAAACATCAGAGTCATAAGTGGTCACGTGGTTCGAGATTCAAATTAACAGGCAGGTGATCCAAGGTGGAATCTCCACCAGAACGATGGACCACGTGGATTCGCATCTTCTTCAGATCTGACACGTGAACTTCTTTGAGCTACTTTTCTGGAAAGGCTAGTGGCGGGAATGCTCCCTCCACGCGTCGGGCTGAAATCTTGTGGGACCACAAGATATAGTTCGTGAGTATAAAAAGGGGATCTCTCTGTCGAAGAAAAAGATGGACGGGGTGAACCATAAAGAAGATACGAATAGAAGAGAGAATCCAGAGCAGTGAGAGCGCCATATAGAAGAGCTAAAGAGAAGAAGCCAGAGTGCTAGAGAGAAAGAGAGATAGCTGCAGAAAAGAGAGGAAGAAAGCAAAACAGAGTATCGGAGATAGAAGAAGAATTCAAGGGAGATATTGTTGCTGGTTGTTTTCGATTTCTAGATCAAATCTAGAATCGATTGCTCATCTCTGAGATACATTGTTCTTCAAGTTTTATCCGTTTACTGTTCCTAGTTTTTCTTATTTCCTTAAACCTTTCTTCAAGCTATTAGTCAGCAGAGAAAGCTGTGGTGCTCAGTGGCGAGGAGGTATTCCTCGGACTGCAAGCTGTGAGGCTCAGTGGAGCAGGCTGTGAGGCTCAGTAGTCTGGGATTTATTCCCCAAAGCTGTGGATCAGTGGTCTGTAGGGATTTGTCCCCGAAGCTGTGGATCAGCGGTTTAAGTTGTGTATTAGCGGAAGCCTCACTCTAGTTTGAGTGAGGGGTGGACGTAGGTCTCAAGGTTGAGACCGAACCACCTAAAATCTCCTGTGTCTTGTGTGATTGTGTATCTGCTCACAGATTTGTTAGATGTATGCTTAGGACCGATCTCTTCTAGTATATGGTTTTGATTGTAGTTTCATTCGCATGAACTGTGTAAGCCTTCAATCAATCAGTATATAAAATGGTGAAGAGTTCACTCTGTAAGTATGTGTTGATATCTCTTTAAATCAGTCAGTTTAGTTTAAATTTTATAATTCTACAAAAGTTTTCACTAGGATCCATTCACCCCCCCTCTGGATCTCAGCCGTCCACCCCAACACCTTCGTGATTAGCTTCTTAGTGTCAGCATGATTCGGAACACATATTCGATCTTTGAATAATATCCTTCCATCATTTGAGATAGAGAATTCCGGCCTTCGATCAATATTACCCTTGATTTCTATTAGTGTAGGGTCATTTTCTTGTAATTTGACTAGATCTTCAATCAGTGTAGGTTATGACCAGATATTAGCAATAATACCCTTCTCTTCTTCTGCACCCACATCTAGATTCAAATGAGTAAAATCCTCGATCAGACAAGTCATACCTTTCCGGAGGCTTGCTAGAGTTGCCACTGGTCTTCTGCTAAGAGCATCAGCTACGGCATTTGATTTGCCTGGATGGTACTGAATAGAGAAGCCGAAGTCCTTAAGGTATTCTTGTCATCTCCTTTGTCTCATGTTTAGCTCCTTTTGGGTGAAAAGACATTTCAGACTTTTGGGGTCCGAAAATATAGTGAACTTATCCCCATAAAGGTAATGTCGCCAGATCTTTAAGGTTAAAATAATAGCAGCCAATTTCAGATCATGGACATGATAGTTTTCTTCGTGACGCTTCAATTGCCTCGAAGCGTAATAGATCACCTTGCCATGTTGCAAAAGGATGCACCCGAGGCCAATGCTAGATGCATCCATGTAGACTTCAAATCCACCACCTTCAATAGGTAGTGCCAAGACAGGAGCAGTGGTGAGATGTTCTTTAAGAGTTAAGAAACTCTCCTCGCAGTCTTTTGACCATACGAAGGGATTTTCCTTTCTTGTGAGCCTAGTTAACAGAACGACGATTTTGGAGAAATCCTTAATGAATCGCCAATAGTAACCAGCCAAACCTATAAAGCTTCTAACTTCAGATACGGTCGTTGGTCGGCTCCAATTCTTGACAGCTTCTACTTTTGAAGGATCAATAGCGATACCTTCCTTTGAAATAATATGGCCAAGGAAAGAGACCTCCTTTAGCCAGAACTCGCACTTGTTGTGCTTTGCATAGAGTTGATGCTCTCTTAGAGTTTGCAGAGCTATTCTTAAATGTTCTTCATGTTCTTCCTTTGTTTTGGAATAGATGAGAATATCATGAATAAATATGACCACAAATCAGTCGAGATACGGCCTCAAAACATTGTTCATGAGTTGCATAAATGCTCCAGGGGCGTTGGTCAACCCGAATGGCATTACCACAAACTCATAATGCCCATATCTGCTTCGGAAAGTAGACTTGTAAATGTCTTCATCTTTGATGCTTAGCTGATGGTAACCTGATCTGAGGTCGATCTTGGAAAAATACTCAGCCCCAGAAATTTGAACAAATAGCTCATCGATACACGGCAACAGATATTTGTTCTTGATGGTGAGTTGATTAAGTCATCGGTAGTTGATACATAACCTGAGAGATCCGTCTTTCTTCTTGACAAATAGAACCGGTGCATTCTAAGGGGATGTGCTGGGTCGAATGAAGCCCTTATCTAGTAACTCCTAAAGTTGCCTCTTCAGTTCCTTGAGTTCTATGGAGGACATCCTGTAGGGAGCTATGGAGACAGGTGCTGCTCCTAGAATGAGTTCAATGGAGAAGTTTACTTCCCTTTCGGGTGGTAAACCAGGTAAGTCCGATGGAAAGACATTGGAGAATTCTTTGACAATAGGGATTTCTTCTATGTGAATTTCCTTGGACTCGGTGACCATCACGGAAGCAAGAAAAGCTTTACATCCTTGAGAAATTAGTTTGCAAGCGTGAAGAGAAGTAATAATGGTAGGGAGCTTTCTATATTTGATGCCAAGGAAAGAGAAATGCGGGAGTCCTGGTTTTCGAAAAGAAATTCTCCTATTGCGACAATTTATGTAGGCGTCATGGTCAACAAGCCAGTCTACTCCTAGAATGGCATCGTAACCTTCCATATCAAGGCATACAAGGTTTGTCGAAAGATTATGACCTTCTACGATTACCTCACTATCGGGGTAGTGGGTCGTGAGTTTTGTGCTGGGACCTAAAGGTGTTGTGATTGTTATGTCCGATGGTAGAGGAATAGGTGAAATTGGTAAAGTTCTTGCAAAGGCAGTAGATATAAAAGAATGAGAGGCACCAGTATCGAATAATATAAATGCATGATGCGAAAAAATTTGAACGGTGCCTTCCATCAGCCCATCATCCTTGGGCACTTCCTCATCATCTAGAACTGTATTAAGATGCGCTTGCCGCTTGCGTCCACTATTAGAGGGTTGTTCCTTCATAAGAGGGCAATCGGGCATACGATGCTCCTGACTTCCACAACGTAAACAAGCGCCAAGGCGCTTCTACCATTCCTCGGCCGAGTGGCCGAATTTTTCACAAAATGAGCAAGCCGTTGCGACTTGCGTTTCCTCCTCCTCTACCTTCTTATTTTTGTGATTACTCCTTCCGTTCCCATTGCGGGACCTCTTCTTCTTATCTCGGGAGTTGTAAGTGATGTTGAACTTTTCTTCTTTTCGTCCTCTCTTCTCGAACTTGCGGCTAGACTCATCACTCTTGACATTGTACCTTTCAACCTTTTCCAAGGTCCTTTCACATAAATGAGCTCGTTGGACCATCTCCGTATAAGTGCGGATATTCTGGGATCCGAGTTGTTGAATGAAGCCAGGCCTTAAACCGTCCATAAAATGATTTGCCTTTAAGAGATCCGTGCCGACAAGATGTGGGGCATAAGGAGCTAGACGAGAGAATTGAAGTTCATATTCTGCCACGGTCATCATGCCTTGGTGAAGTGCGATGAATTCCGCGGCCTTTCTCTCCTTCACATGCTCGGAGAAATACTTTGCTCAGAAGAGTGTGAGAAATTTCTCCTAAGTATGTGGTGCCTTTGGAGGCGGTGTCGGAATAGCTTTCCACCAAGTACGCGCATCTTTGTTCAATTGGAAGGTGACAAGATGGACCTTTTCTTGATCTGTGCATTGCATAACGTCGAATATCCTGTTCATTTCGTCAATCCAATTTTCCGCCTCGTCGGAGTTGGAGGATCCAGAGAATCTTGGAGGGTTCATGCTCCGAAAGTTCTCATGCAGATTACCTGCGCCAGCCCGAGCGCCAGCTTGGGCCACAATCTGTAGGGCCTGGGTAAGACCCGCAACTGTTTACTGCATCGCTTCCCAGTTAGCATGATTTGCGGCACGTTCAATGGCCATTGTAAGAGTAAAGTGCCTAAAGAAATAAACAAGAAATTATTTCTTATGGAATTGGAAGGGGATTATCCTAGAGATAATTTTTAATTAACTATCTCATCCTGGGTTTTACCCAATCTCTCATGGGTTCAAAAATTTCTTTCCTAGTTTATAGGTGTGGGTCCTTAAACCTTGGACTTAGCCTATGACATGACATTTTCTTAGGAATAAGTATGTCCTTAAACCTAGGCTCTATACCACTTTAACTGTCACGCCCCGAGATTTATGAACAACGGAAGATAATCGAGAACGAGAATAGTCAACTAGTATGCCTTAAGCGAGCAATATATTCAGAGCACTAACACATTCACACAAAAAAGGGAATGCACAAGATAATATACTCAAAACTTCACTTTATTGAATAATACTCAAGTACATTAATAGTTGACTCTTTTTACTAGACTCAAATAAAGGGAAAATTACATATACTCGACTTGACCCATGACTCTACTAGGTCTTCTCTCGATCCTTAATCACTCTCGAACTCGTCACTTGAGTAGTCCGAATTATCGCTAGAACTTTTTGAAAAGAATGAAAAAATAGGGAATGAGCACACTTGCCCAGTAGGTATCTTCATATCAACATGAAGGTAATGTTTATGATGAAACATGCGAATAACACCGTAGTAACAATGTAAGTGACAAGACATGACTATGAAGATATGAGATTTTATATAGAGATGAAGAGGATGTTCATTTAAGAATGTATAGTGTCCTGTCATGTAACAATAATGTACTAGCATGTATCAAGAATGTACTATTAATAACCATGAAGGTCATGCACTAGAAAGTCATGTAATCAAGAATGTATATTTCATGTAGAGCCTCGTGGTTTTCACTCGTCTATAAAAAAAGTACTCCCAACGCAATGTGATGCCAGTATCATCGTACCCCATGATTTTTAACACGTTTTCGATAATCAGCCGAGGGGCTAGGATGGAGCCCTTGGACACAATCAATGTCCGATCTGCATCTTAAAGTTATAAATCAAGCTACTTCCACTAGAAATATCAATAATGTAGGCCAATAATGTATCAATTCAAATAATAAGCTCAGAATAACAATGTCAAGGTAAGAATGCTTCAATTAAGAACATGAGAGTTCAAAGAAGAATTTAAGACAAGATCACGCTACGGTAGAAATCCGGTCGTATAACGTTATATTCATTAACTTCCATAATTCGTTAGATAGCTTTTGAACAAGTTGTTAGGTTCTAGAGAATCAATAGACCATCTAGGATCATAGGAAAATCAACTCTTGGCTCAAACCTTGGTTTAAGGACTTTTGAGACAGAAATGGTCATGCCAGGGTCGTTTCTTGAAATAGCGGTCGTTTACTCGATCGTTTCTATATAGTAGCGGTCAGTACTGGACCGTTTATTGACAAAGTCGACGCATGAAGAAAGAAAGTGTCGACGCAATGAAATCTATGGAACCTTGTGGTCATGGCAGGGCCGCTAGGCATCTTTGGTGGTCAAGTATTTGGCCGCTACTAGACTCTTGCGGTCTAATGGATGGCCGCTAAGATCCAGAACATAGAAAATGCCAGTAAAGTACTTTCTAGACAATTGAGCTTTGAGGGTACAACTAGCTCGGTGTCCTAGTGGGAATTCGAGACTTGCAGAGACTTATGGAGGCCTTGAAATAAGATCACCTAGTCCGGTGAAAGGAATATCCAATGGAGAGGATCACAAGTTCAAGATTGTGTGCTTATAAGTGCAAATTGTATCTAATGGCTACGCACCGGGGAACGCACCATGTACTTAAGAAAAGACTATAGATGAGAAAGGATCATGGTAAAACAGCGATCAAATATCAAAACTTAAAGAAGTCTATGAAGTAAGTAAAATATGATCATTAGTACAAGAATATAAGTTTTGGCATGAAAGCAGCATAAGCTAAAAATAAGCATTTAAACCATATAAGACATCTAATCCATCAAGGATGATGCACAATATAACCAATATTGCGAATATGAAGTCAAAACTAGGATTAAGACCTAATTAACTAGGCTTAACATATGTTTAATAGGGCCAATCTGCAATCTGTTTGGAGTTAACAAAATGCAGATAGTAGAAACCAAATAGCGGTCAGGTGAGGACCGCATTTTGGGCTTAGCGGTCTATCGCAGGGCCGCTATATCCATATGGCGGTCTAATAGAGACCGTTTATTCCCTATAACAGACAGAAGTAAAACCGAGGTACATGGCTAATTTCTAGAAGGATTTATGCATGAAACTTATGAGGACTAGAAGGGTAAAGCATGTTAATATGTTTTTATCGACTAGGATGCATGACTGGTCATGAATTAAGCAAGAATTATCATCTTTGGTTAAGGGGTATAAGGATAACATGCTGTAAGGATCAAGCATGTGCAGTCATAGAAAAACATGAAATACTACTAGTAGAAAGAATGAAACGGAATGAAACCTTAGGGCTTTTATTCCTAACATGTTGATTTAGCCATTTCATGACATAACCTACCTTTGATTTAATCCCTAGACTTCAGATTTCTGACTGGAAGTAGTCCCTAGTCCCTGCACGTCCTGTGCCAAACTAGCAATTTCCCGTCCCTCGTTCTCCTCAACCACTTGACCTAAAACTATGAAAATTGGAGGGTATGTAGAAGATACAAAGGGGAACATGAAGTTCTAAAGCCACTACGTGAACTAACCTCGTTTAAGGCTTCTAATCCCATGACCTTCACTGGACCGGTGTACTAGTTCCTGCACAGCCTGTTGCAAATTAGCGACTTGCAGACGCCCTAATTCTTCAAAGGCTGGATCTTCTAGCACGAAAATTGGAGGGAAGTTAGATAAAACTGAGGAGAACAAATTCTTCTAAAGGACCAACTTGAGTAGACGTCTCTTTACCTCTAAATTACGCGAGCCAACGTTAGGGTTCGCATGGGTCCAAGTTAGAGTCTATTTATAGGGTTTTGAGTTAGGGTTGAGGATTTGATCGAATTGAGAGTCCTACCTAGGGGTATAATCAATCCCCAAGAGTCCTAGATATATTTACATGTCTACACACTTTGATCCATGAAGATTTGGATGCCAAAGATCTGAGTTTTTCACGTTTCTTCCATTTACGGAATCAGAGGGGTTTAGCGGTCATAGGGGGACTGCTAGCATCGCTTGGCGATCTCACGATAGACCGCCAATTGGTGTTAAATCTAAAAAAATTAGATTTTCCTATTATCTCTTATTTATCTTCTAATTGGTGTATAAATCCTATTTTGAATCCGTAAATTATCCAATTTACATTTCTATTAATGGGCTTGGGTCTAAAGGTCTTGGAATTGGGTCTTTGGGCCTATTTGAGTTGGGATTAACCCTTTCATGAATATAAGGCCTTTAAATGGATTAAAATAAATCCCTAATTCCTTCTTAATAGCCCATTAAGCCTTTTTAAATGCTTAATAATAATATTTAATCCTAGAAAATTCTCGGGCGTTACAAGGAGAAAGTATGAGAGGCACGAGATCGCTCTCCACCAGTGGGGTGGTGTAGAGTACTCAGGATCACCTTACCTTTCTGGAGAGTTTTCTTGGGGTTTATATAGGCACTAGCCCTATGTAGGAGTCTTGGAGGATTGGGGGTTTAATGGGAGTTACGTCCTTGTCGTTGGCACTTTATGGCCGGAAGACTCTTGCTCCCCCTTATCCCGTCGAGTTCCCTGCTCCAGGTAATGGCGTAACCTTCGCCTGGATAGGCGTTCGGCAGCAGGGTCAAGCGTTGGGTACTCGTTCGGGGCTCTTCCCGGGTGACGGAGGCATCGTCAGACAGTTTATACTCGGTCCCTAATTAGGGTTCTTCTGAGCAACCGTTACTCGGTCTTCCGGGCCCGTAGGCCGCCTAGGAAGTATTGAGCCGAGCAGGTTTTGGGCTTCAAATAAAGTGGGCCCGTATGGGGGGGCTATCACTTTGGGAGTTCGGTATGTTTGGGTCAAGTAGGACCTATTTGGGCTGCTCTGGGCCATATGTCTTTGGGCCACTGATTTTACCCCTCTCCACTTGCCCCCTACTCCCGAGCCAAAGTTGGGCTTGGAGAGTAAAGCATAAGGGGGTAGCGCTGGCGGCTCGATTGGGGGTATCTTTTGCCGGCATGGGCCATTTAATGCGGCTGTCCTAGTGGCGTGCCTATGATGATGGCTCCCTCGATTTAATGCGGGGAGGCCCTTCTTGGAGTTCAAAACATCGCGTCGCTTCCCGCCAGGATCGCTGGGGTCTATAAATATCGCGTACGCTTGCATTCCACATCTCCTCCGTTTAGGGCTTTTCCCTCCATCGCATTTGCATTTCAAGAGGGTCCATCTGCCGTGAGGGAGATCATAGAAAGTAGAGCCTCGCAGAAGCTTTTGCAGAGTTGGCAGAGATCACGGCGGCGGCGATCCGGCAGCTTCCTCTTCCCCCTGAGTCTTTCGACTCCACTATTCCCTCTTATTCTCCTTGCTCTTCTCGTTTCTCCATGGCGGAGCATGACCCTGAGGCTGAGATTCGTGACTTCGAGCAAGGCGTGGGGACTTCAGTGCCAAAGTCTAGCCATCATCTGCGCAGCGAGCTGGGCAAGGCTGAGGTGAAAGAGATTGAGGACCGCTACAGGCTTCCTTGCCAGTACTACTTTTCTCCGGCCAAGCCCCACAAGTCCAACCTGGATACTCGTTCAGGCCTTTTCTGCATCTTCCTTTTGGATTGGAAGTGTGACTTTTGCCTTCCTCTCCACCCCTTTGTTATGCAATTGCTACAGATCTACCAACTGGCTCCTGTCCAGTTGGTTTCTAATTCATATACTTTCATCTTCTCCTTTATCTTCCTTTGCTGCTCGTGTGGCCTTGCCATTACTTTAGACCTTTTTCATGCCTTTTTTCGAGTTGAAGGAGCAAACCCATGCCGGGAAGGGTTTCTTCTATCTTCAGGCCAAGAGGGGGAGAAGCTACGTGATCCTTTCTCCTCAGGATTCGTGACATAAAGGATGGAAGACCCAATTCTTGTGGGTAGGGTTTACCAAGGGTGCTACCAGCTAGGGCTTCTCTGACAAATCAAACTTTTAGCCTATATGCCCTCCGAAGCAACTGGCGGTCTCCTCGGAGTTGGAGGAGACGATTAGGGTTCTTCAAGAGAATCGTCGATCGACCGTTGAGCTGATGACTCTGGAAAACATTGATGGGTTTCCTTGCCATGCCCTACCTCCCAACGGTAAGGGTTTTGAAAACTTAGCTTTTGCATTCTCTTGTCCCAGTCGGTAGAGCCCTTGTTGATGACTTACTTCCTGATGGGCAGAAACGAGGCGTGGTGAGGATGATGGGCGACCGTCGGAGCAGGAGGTCATCGATCTAGAGGAGGCGATTACTCCGAGCGTGCCTTGAACCTCCAAGGATCCTTCTTCTGCCCGGGATAGGGGCAAGCAGATTGCCTGGGAGGATGCCCTAGAGCGACGAGGGTCTAAGCGCAGGGACCCTGGGGAGAGGATATTGCTGTCCTCGATGAAAGCTATGACCGCCGAGAAGAAGCGGTTGAAGAAGGCAAAAGTTTCCCATCATTTTGAGGAGCTCACAGCTGAGGATATCCACCACCCGAGCCTTCCGCCGACTGAGCCAGAGGTGTCCGTGTCTGGCGAGAGGACTTTCGCCGAGCCCGCAGGAGCGCAAGGAGAGGAAGCCAGCTCCGAAGCCCCGGTCGAGGTTGATGGGGCGCACAGAGGGGCGAGGGTCCAGGCCGAGCTGAGCTTCATTGTTCCAAGCATGGGGATGTCCAAAGATGATCGCTTGGCCCCGATTCTTCTAGAGGGGACTCTTCCCCCCTCAGCTGGGCGGTTCGCCGTTCGAGCCCCTTCGTACAGTAGGTGCCGAGCTCTGGCGCCTTCGTTGGTTTGGGAGGAATTCCAACGTAGCTCCCCCTCAATGCTCTTTGAAAGAGTCATGGTGGGGGGTTTGATAATGGCCTAGCTAGGGGCTGAGATAACAGATTTCTTCACGCGGCTTGAGAGTGAGGGGAGTGCTCACAACTGGGCCCGCCCTGAGTCTGATCGGAGGATCGGGTGGCTGACCTGTGAGCTTGAAGTTCTTCGACGGGAGGTGACCTCACTTCAGGCTCAGAATTGGGCGATCCAAGAGGAGGCTCGGGCATTGGCCGAGCAATTATGCTAGGCTCGGTATATGGCCAACCTTAAAAGCAAGCTCCGGGAAGAGGAGCGACAGGCCCATGCGACACGCTCGGGACAATGGGCGGCTGAGCAAGAAGGGCTCAGAGGCTGGCTCCAAGAGGCCGAGTGAGCCAAGAAGGAGGCTGAAGTAGCACGGTCCGAAGCTGAAGTGAAGCTGACCGAGGCTAAGATAATGCTCGGGGGCCGGCTCTAGGAGGCCGAGTGGGCCAAGAAGGAGGCTGAAGTGGCTCGATCCGAAGCTGAGGAGAAGCTAGCTGAAGCTGAGAAAAAGATGATCGAGCTTGAGGAGAAGGCCGCGGGAGCTGTGGCGGAGGCGGTCGAGCGTTATTAAAGCTCGGACGAGTACAATGAGGCTCTGAAGCAAGCCGCCTTTGCATGCTATGGGCCAGGCTACCAGCGGGGGATGCGGAAGGGTTTTCCCCAAGGCTTTCATCGGGCGATCGTCGAGGCCCAACAGTAGGTACTTGATGAGCTTATCTTCGTTCCCGGGAAATGCTATGACTCAAACGGGGAAGGCTCGAGTTCTGCCTCCTCATCGTTGAGCGATGAAAGGGGGAGCGAAGATACCTTGGCTTCAGCGGAGGAGAGATCACCAACTCTGATTGCCTCGGGAGGGGGCACGGTCGGGGCAGTTCCCATACAAATGGGGCCAGTGCCCGGGCCGACCGTCGTCGAGGGATCCGGGGGCAAATCTCTGGGCGCCGAGGGCCCTCCGTCTGTCAAGCTTCAAGTGGGACCACGGGCTTCTCCAAGTTCCCCTATTCCCATAGATTAGGAAGGACCGTACTTACCTTGTTGGCTCTTTCACTTTTTTGCAATTTATATCTGGACTTGGCTATGTACTATTTTTGTTTCTACGTAATGGCAATAGTGTATGAAACGCAATTGACTACTTCTTACCACCTTTGACCGAGTATGATTACTGTATCTACGGTTGCAAGTAAATCGGAGATCTTGTATGATTTACAGTCAAAAAATCAGTCTGGCGTGTCGATCAGCCAAGTTGTTGGTGATGTACTTGCCCCTTTTTGTCTTTCCATGCTTTGAATGCCTTGCCATTTCACGTGTTCCCGTGGGAAGGTCCTATGTGGGAGGTGGCATAACTGCTTCTGGGGAAGGACGTCTGCCTCTCGCATCTTTTCGAGGGGAGAATCAATTAAGGTAAAAATCTCCCCCTCTGGCAAATAAAAGGTCCTGAAGGGCATCTCCCCCTCTCTATGCCGTTTTAGGCTCCCCTTGTAGTTTCTGCCTCTTCTTCCCTTTTTGCGAAGTGGCCATCCTTTTCTTGGTGATCGTCCTCAGGCGGAACATATAGAGTGATTCTAAAGATGAAGACTCTGGCGGCTGCTGGGGTGTTCATGCTGCTTTGGCATAGAAGAATGGAGGATGACGGGGTGGATGGGGTACAAGAAAGGAGGACGCGTTGCGACACGGGCTCCCTCTTGACCTCTGGACCGTCGCCCTACCCGGGGGGTGACTGAGAGAGGAGGAGATGTTTAACGTCATTGCTCCTCCTTTCTTTCATCCCCGCTCCCCCTCTCCCACTCCCTTCGGGGGAGTGTTCGATCTTTTCTCTTTCTTTTGTTCTTTTACCATCCTCACTCTTTGGAGGATGCCTATTTTTTGCTTCTTCTCTTTTCATTTCCTTGCTCGCACCACTCAGAGGGTACTTGCTTTCTGTTTCTTCTTGCCTGCGCCATCAATTCTTGATGGCTTCGTTATGCACCATCTTCCGAAGAGTTGGCAGAGGAGGCCTTCTCTTGTTTTCAACAGAGCTGGTGTCTAGGGCATATTTTCCTTTTCTTTTCCTTCCTACTGATATCGTCTCTTCCAAACTTCCCGAGCGGACAAAGTCAGTTGTCCCGTTATCCGTGCCAGTTTCCATACTGGGTGGAGTCAATGGCTTAGCTTGGAGCTGCTAACCTCATCCACACCAAGTATTCATTTCGTGTTGTATCAATTTTTTTTTTTTGCATATTGTCCTGGCTACAGCCTATCTAATGTACGAAGATGTTGATGCAATGAATAGGAAAGTTACTATCATGATTTGTCTCTTACATGTATGAAAGAAGCTCAAAAATAAAACTTTTGCAATGTTGCCGCGTTCCAAGTCCGAGGGATAGGCGTTCCTTCCATGCTAGATAACTGGTATGCTCCTTTTCCGAGCATCTCGACCACTCGGTAGGGGCCTTCCCAGTTAGGGGCCAACTTTCCCACAGCTCCTAGTGGTCATGAGGATTCGATTTTTCTCAAGACGAAGTCTCCCGGTTGGAAGTGTTTGTCTCGGACTCTGGCGTTGTAGTATCGAGTCATGCGTCGCTGATACTCCGTGGCTCGGATGCTCGCGACCTCTTGTACCTCATCTGCTAGGTCCAAGTTTTCTAACAACTTCTTCTCATTTGGCTCGGGCGAGAAGTTGATGACTTGGAGGGACGAGTTGCCAATCTCTAGGGGAATCACGGCCTCTATGCTGTACACCAGTTGGAAAGGAGTTTCACTGGTAGCAGCTCTTGGAGTAGTTTGGTACAACCATAGTACACTCGGCAATTCCTCGAGCCAATTACCCTTGGCCTTTTCGAGCCTGGTCTTGATGCCTTTTATGATAGTTTTGTTGGCATTTTCGACTAGCCCGTTAGCTTGGGGTGGGCTACTGAAGTGAAGTGATTACAAATGTGTAGGTCGACACACTTATTTTTTAAATAAGTGGAGTCAAATTGCCGACCATTGTCGCTCACAATCACTCAGGGGATGCCAACATGACAAATGATCGACCTCCAAATGAAACACCAGATGACTACTTCAGTAATTTTGGCAGTGGCTTCAGCCTCCATCCACCTGGAAAAATAGTCGATGGCGACGATGACGAACTTCTTCTGAGCCTGGGCCATGGGAAATGGGCCTAGGATGTCGATTCCCCACCGAGTGAAGGGATAAGGTTCGATTAGGGTTACGAACTCAGAGGCTGGCTGGTGGACTAAATGATCGAACCGCTGGCATCGATCACACCTCCGAACATAGGCCGAGCAGTCACGTTGGAGGGTGGGCCACCAATAGCCTTGTCGTAACAGGATACTTGCGATCGACCTTCCCCCTTGGTGTGCGTCGCAGATGCTTTCATGGACTTCTTTAATCACTCGGCGAGCTTCTGAAGCATCGAGGCACTTGAGGAGGGGACTGGCAAAGGACCTTTGGTACAGTGTCTCCTCTAGGATGACGAAACGCCGAGCTTGATACTTCAGTTTCTGAGCTTCCTAAGGGTTGGGAGGCTCTTGAGAGTCTCGGAGCCAAGATATATACGGGGTCCGCCAATCATCGGGTGATATTTGTACAACGGTCACTAGCTCAGTTTCCACGCTCAGTCGTTCTAATTCCTTAAGAAGGATCGACCGGGTGCCTTCTGGGCTGATGGAGGAGGCCAGACGAGAGAGGGCATCCGCCCGGGAATTTTCTTCCCAAGTTATCTGGATTACCTGAAAGTTCTCGAACAGTTGGGCTATTCCCCTCACTAGCTGAAGGTACTTGATCATTTGCGTTTCCCAAGCTTTGTACTCCCCGTTGATCTGACTAGCGACCAGTTGGGAGTCGGTATGAATTCTGACTTGCTCGACTCCCAAGCACCGTGCCATCCTGGCTCCAGAGATGAGAGCCTCATATTCGGAAACATTGTTGGACGCCAGAAAGCTGAATTTCAAGGCGTATTGTAGTTCTGCTCCTTCTGGGGATCTAAGGAGAATACCGGCACTGCATCCGGTTGAGTTGGAGGGCCCGTCAACAAATAGGTCCCAGGTAGGGTCGTGCGTAGGCAGGAGTGTCTCCTCGATCGGGACTGTGCTTTCAGCAATGAAATCTGTGAGGGCTTGTCCCTTGATGGCCGTGCGAGGGTGGTATGAGATGTCGTAGGCCCCGAGTAGTATGGCCCACTTGACGAGGCGGCCTGAAGCTTTGGGGTGAGCCAAAATCTTTTTCAGGGGTTCGCTAGTTAGCACCACGATGGAATGTCCTTGGAAATAGGGTCGGAGGCACTTGGCTGAGGTTACCAACGCTACCACGAGTTTCTCAGTTGTGGGGTACCTTCTTTCAACTTCGAGTAGAACCTTGTTGACGTAATATACCGGCTTCTGTATGCCTCCATCATCTAGAACCAATACCGAGCTTAATGTGCTAGGAATCGCCGAGCGATAAAGGAATAATGCCTCTCCAGGGACTGGCTTCGATAGCACTAGAGGCGAAGTGAAGAATTCTTTTATCTCGGTGAATGCCTTCTGGCATTCATCATCCCAGGTAAAGGTGGTAGACGTCATCTTAGGCCCTCTTAGCAATTTGAAGAAGGGCAAGCATCGCTCCACCGCTCGGGATAGGAATCGATTGAGTGCAACAATTCGTCCAATTAGGCGCTGGACGTCCTTGACGTAAGTGGGAGGCCGCATATCCAGGATGGCCTGGACTTTGTCGGGGTTGGCCTCAATCCCACGCTGAGTCACTAAGAATCCCAGGAACATCCCAGATCTGACCCTAAAGGCACATTTAGCTGGGTTGAACTTCATGTTATACATTAGGAGAGTGTTGAAGGTCTCAGCCAGGTCGGCGAAATCATCTTGGGCCTGAGGTGTCTTGACGAGCATATCATCAATATAGGCCTCGACGTTCCACCCGATCTGGTCTTCAAAAATGTGGTTGATCAACCTCTGATACGTTGCTCCGGCATTTTTTAGCCCGAAAGGCATTCGGGTGTAGCAGTATACGCCGAAGTTAGTGACAAATGTGGTCTTTTCGATATATTCGGCGTCCATCTGGATCTGATGGTAACCGGAGTAGGCATCCTGGAAGCAGAGAAGTTCATTATCGGAGGTTGAATCGACCAATTCATCGATGCTCGGCAATGGATAGTAGTCCTTCTGAGTGGCTTTGTTGAGGTCAGTAAAGTCCACGTACATTCGCCACTTGCCCGTAGCTTTTGGTACTAGGACGGCATTGGCGAGCCACGTCGGGTAAGGACCGGACGAAAAAGCCCGATTTTCTTCCCCTTGTTTATCTGCTCTTTAATGATCACCTACTTTTTTGGGGTGTGCCTTCTTCTCCGCTGCTGGATGGGTCTTACCGATGGGTCGAGGTTGAGTTTATGCATTACCACCTCTTCGGGTATTCCAGGGAGATCCTCGTCAGACCATGCGAAGACTTGAAGGTACTTGGAAAGGAAGCTTTCGTATTGCTTTTGTACATTGGGCGATAAATTTGCCCAAATTTTTATTTCGAGAGTCAGGTCATCTTTGAGGAAGATTGATAGCAAATCCCCACCAAGTTTCCCCGCCATCTTGTCCTCTACCTCCTCGACCTCTTTCTTTTTTCCCTCTGGCCTTATGGCTTCAACCGAGATTACATAGCACCTTCTAGTTGTTGTCTGGCTACCTCGGACTTCCCCAACACCGTATTTGGTGGAAAACTTCAATTTTTGGTGATAGGTGGAGGGCACTACCTTTGTATATCCCGGCCAAAGATGGCATTATTGGTCGTCATTCCCTTAATCACCACGAAGTTCACCATAAACGTGACGGTTGTAGGAGGGGTACCGAGAGTAACAGGCAGGCTTAGGGTTCCCTCAGGATAGGTCGCCAGGCCGTTGAACCCACAGAGGGGGGTTCGAATCAGGCGTAACTTGGATAGGTTTTCACCCATCTTCAAAAAACATTCGTATGCCAAAACATCAGGGGCGCTGCCATTGTCAACTAGAATCTTATCTACGTTACAATGGTTTATAGTAGCTGAGATTACAAGGGCGTCATCATGCGGGGTGGCTACCCCTTCCAGATCTTGGTCGGAGAATACCAGGGCCTGCTGCTTGCCTGCCGGTGAGGTTCTAAAGGGCTCAGAAGCCCGGTTGGTTCGCTCATCGTGACACTATCTCCCTCAGCTTGATATCCCCTCTGGAGGCGGATCCCCCCAAAATGATGTTGATGTGGACCCCTCGGGGGTTGTTATTGATCTCTTTTGAGGGAACCCCGCGATCCTCCTGGCGCTCGGCCACGTACTGGGGAAGGCGCCCTTCGCGGATGAGACTCTCGATGTCATCCTTGAGGTGCTGATAATCCCCAGTGTGGTGGTCGTGGTCTTTGTGGAACTGGCAATGCTTTTGGCCACTACGGCATCGGGGGTCAGCCTTCATAAGCTCGGGCCGGCGGAGAAGACCCGAGTCTTTGATTTATCGGTAGATCTCGTAGACTGGAGTGGACAGAGGGGTGTACTGCTTAAACTTTCGAGGGGCTCCTTGCGGTCCCCGTCCCGGTTCCTCCTCTTTCTCGGGCCTGAGGTCTGCTCAGACGGCTGCTTCTTGTCTCCTTCTCGTCTTGAACTTGTTGGGTCCCGGCAAGCATTGAGGAGTTCTTCGCACTCTGCGTGGCGCAGAGCAAGGGTTACCATATCGAAGAGAGAGGTGGGAGGATGAAGTACTAGCTCTCGTAAGAGGTTCTCATCGCGGGTGCCTCCGGTGAGTGCGGTAATGGCCGAGGTGACGTCTAGGCGGGGGATGTGCAGAACTTCCGACTTAAATTGATTGATATAAGCCTGCAGCTTTTCCCCCTGTGCCTGCTTAATTGCTAACAACTCCGTGATAGACCTTGGAGGGCCGCTACCGGTGAAGCTTTCCTTGAACAATCGTCCGAATTGTCTGAAATTGTGGATGCTGTCGGGGGCGAGCGCTCGGAACTAGGCTTGAGCCCCCTGGACCAAAGTGGTCATGAATGCTCGGCACTTGACTGCGTCGGATGCTCCGTGTAGAGTTTTTTTTAACTGAAGGTTAATTTTCATTGCACTAGGAGAATAAAAGGGGGGGTACAAAAAAGAGAAAAGGAAAGGGAAAGGCACCCAAACTAGAAGAGAGAAATGGGCCCAAATACAACAACGGGGAGCACAACCCAAATAGCCGAACAAGATAGGCAAAACGGCAAAGTACCCAAGAGCCTGAGACCACTATGCAAGATGTAGGATAAAAGCTGAAGTAGGAGGAGCCCATCAGAACACCCGATCTCATGTGGAGCGCTCTGTGTAGAGTCATTAGAGCGTCGAAGCTATCATAGTGATCGGCCGGGTAGCCCTGGCCATCGTAAGATTTGAAGGCCGGGAGTGAGACTCTCGGGGAGACTTCAGCCTTCATGATTTGGTCGGAGAACGGGGAATGCTCCTCATCCTCCAGGGTGGAGTTATTATGTAGGGCACGAAGGGTGCGCTCCAGCTTGGCAAAATGACCCTCAAAGTCCTGTAGGTGGAGGGACAACTCTGGCTATCGCAGGGTCGAGGGACTACGAGTTTGTCCCCGGTAGTTGTCTTGCTAATCCTTAGGGTTATCGACTTCCAAGGGTCGTCGAGGTAACTCGTACTTTCTCCCTCTCGGGTTGGAGGAGGCCTCTTGCTCCGGAGGCGGGGCTTGCGAGGGCCCATTTGGCCCGTTGCGAATGAGCCGCCAGCCTTGGAGGGTGAAGCGGCCTCCAATCGTTTGTCGAGAGGCTTCCGCGCGGGTGGGGACTCACCCTAGGAAGTCGAGACCTCTCCTCCCTGGCCACTTGGGTCTTTATCAAATCGATGATGATATCCAGTTTGGCGTTGAGGGTTTGGAGGGCGTCGAGGTTCTCGGGGGTGGGTTGTCCCCCCGCGGCCAGCGGGGGCAAGGCATTGGCTTGGTTGTTGGAGAGGGGGCCTGTAGAAGAATGGGAAGGCGCATGTTTCTCTTCCATGGTCGCCGGTGCCTTTTCCTAGTCACCGACATTTCTCCTGCTGGAACTTTTTCGCACCATGTTGGCTCTTTGTTCGCTTCCCACAGACGGCGCCAGATGAAGAGGGGTGATCTTTCGCTGGATCCTGAGCCACACGATCTTGGATGGGCCTATGTCATCTTCACCACTATTGGGGATATGCAAAGTAGGAAAATGGATCAGAGGAGCCCAGAGTTGTGACCCCGGGGAAAACCCTCTGATGCTTAAGTCAGCGAGTTGATAGAGTGTAGGTGGAAGGGGAGTAGTAGAAAGTATGAGAGGCACGAGATCACTCTCCACCAGTGGGGTGGTGTAAATTACTCAAGATCACCTTACCTTTTCTGGAGAGTTTTCCTTGGGTTTATATAGGCGCTCGCCCCGTGTAGGAGTCTTGGAAGATTGGGGGTCTAAGAGGAGTTACATACTTGTCGTGAGCACTTTATGGCTTGAGGACTCTTACTCTCCCTTATCCCGTCGAATTCCCTGCTCTGGGTAATGGCGTAACCTTCACCTGGATAGGCATTCGGCGGCTGGGCCGAGCGTGGGGTGCCCATTTAGGGCTCTTCCCGGGTGACGGAGGCGTCATCGGACGGTTTATACTCGGTCCCTGATTGGGGTTCTTCTGAGCGACCCTTACTTGATCTTCCGGGCCCGAAGTGTAGCACCCCAGATTTTTCTAAGAATTTTCTAGGATTAAATATAATTATTAAGCAATTAAAAAAGCTTAATGGGCTATTAAAAGAATTAAGGGATAATTAAATCAACTTAAAGGCCCTATATTGACCAATGGGTTAAGTCCACTTAGAATGGGCCCATAGACCAAAATCTAAGTCTTTTAGGCCCAAGCCCAGTACTAGACACATAATTAGGATAATTCCTAACTTTAATTGGATAAATAAGGGGTAAATTGAGGGGATCGTCACAAGGTCGTCAAGCAATGCGGACAACTACCAAATCATATTTGCTATTTCTAAGTGTTTTATGTTAATGGGCAACAATAATGGGCCTATATGTGTGTTTTTCCTTAGAAAACAAGATGTATAAGAGTCCCTTTAGTGTCTTTTAGTCTTCCCACTAGAGGTTTAATGAGTCTTGGTGTTAGTTGAATTTTTAATGAGTGTCTTTTGATCTTCTTTGGGAGTCTATAAAAGGAGTCTTGTAACCTTTATTTAAAATGATGAAATGAAGTTAAATTTTTGGAAAAGGTGGGAACCCCACTCTCTCTATCTCTTTTCCCCTCTCTTTTCTCTCCTACATCTTCATTTCTTCCCCCCCTCTCTTAGTCTCCCACCTCGTCTTCCCCAGGCCGCTCTCCCTCTCCCCCAAACCACCCTTCCCTCCTCTCGTTGACCCTTCTCCCTCTATCTCTCTTGAACCGGCCATCCCCCCTGCTAGCCTTCTTCATTCTCTCCCCCTCTCCCCTGCTCTCTTACACACTCCCACGTCTTCACCCCCTCGGGCTTCCTTCTCATCTCGCCTTCATCCACTCTCACACTCTCCCTACAACTCTCTCTCGCTATAACTCCACCCCCCTGTCGCATAACCACCGCAACAGTCCGCTCTTTCCATTCCTCTCTCTTTCTCTCGATCACTTCTCTCCGTCACCCTTCATCCACATACATACTCCACGTCCCTCTCCCTCCGTTTCTCACCCTCCTCTGCACACACGCAAGCAGGCGGACGCTACCATCCTCCCTTCTCCTTCGCACCAGCACCGGCCACGGCGTCCACACCACCCCGCCGGCATCCCCTCTGTCAATACCTCTCTCCTTCTCTGTGTCTCTCCTCTTCTCCAAACCCCCTTCACACACACACATATCATCTCCCCCCCCTCTTGCTTTCTCTCTCTCTCCCTCTTTCTCTCTGCTACACAACCATCACGGCACCCCCTCTCCTACTCGGCCATCTCACCTGCGGACACCTCCTCTCACTGCCACTGTCTTCTCCCTCTTCTCTAACTTCTCTCTCTAAACCAGTCCCATTCCCTCTTTCCTCCCTCTCCCTCACTTCAATACCTATACACACCTTCACAGTCGCAGCCAGCCACACTATTGTGTCCCCCCTCACTCTCTCAAACCACGTGACCGGCCCCCTGTTTGGAACAGGGACACCACCGGTACCCCCGTCTCCCTCTCCCCTTGGTAGCCATCCAACCCCCCTCTTCTCACTTCCCCCTCCCGTCTTTCCTCTCTGCTATGCAACCATCGCAGCACCCATCACCCTCTCTCACTCCCTCCGTGCTGTCCTCTCACTCTCCCTCTCTCTAAATTGCTAGCTTCTCCTTTCTTCCCTCTCTCTTCGCCCATCTCCTCTCCTCGTCTCTCCCTTTCACCTTTCTATCTCATGTACACCGTCCGCACTGCAGCGCTCCCCTCACCGATCAAACCTTCAAGATCCCGAGCATGCATGAGTGAGTGCTGATGGGAATCGACGTCGAGCACTGACTTTTAATTTTGCACTTGTGTCCTTTTAGTTTGCTTTTATATCCTCGGGAAAGTATGTACGTAATTGTAAGGCTTGATAAGCCACTTTGTCATTCCCTTGGATTCTTTGGGTTTTTGTGCAAAAGTGTAGTAGGTCTAGCAAGGGCCCCCCCATCCCTTCCCTATTGGTCCACATAAGCCATGTGGGGCTGGTCAATGTTGTGCCCCTGTGATCATTTGAGTCTTCCTGCGGTTTGGGTCATTCGACATCGTCTTGTGGTCATTTGAGTTATTGGATATTCTTGGTTTTGATAATAGCTAAACACTATAAGTCATTATTGTTTTAACTCTCATATGACTGACATACATGATGTTTTGTTCATAACAGATATGCCAATGAATTGCCAAGGAATGAAGTGGAGATGGCAAATGTGAAAGCTCAATGTTGCGCCCTCGCACGCGGATCGACCTACGCGGTCAGGTCGCAGGGATCGACTAGCCCGATCAGGTCGCGAGGGTCAAGGGGGCAGCGCCCGTTGCGGGGGTTTCTGGGAGCGGAGCCCCCAGAACAAAATTTTGATTATAGGAGCGATATAATCAACAGAAATCTTCAAGACTGTCAAGGGTGATGCCACAGACATGAACGGGCTGCTAAAGGAGTCAAGCGATGGAGCTAAAGCAGTTAACGGACCGACCCGGGAAAGCCTGGGGTCTGCCCAGCTGGCGGTCGACTGCCAACACAGGGGCGATCGACCGCCCCAGCCAGCAACCCCCAGATTGCAACTCTTTCAGTAGCGGTCGACCGCCAGCCCAGTAGCGGCCGACCAAACTTTCCAGGAACCGCCCGTTTTCAGGTATCTCAATAGCAGTCGACCGCCAGAAGCTGTAGGTCGACCGCCAGCCCCGAGCCTTCAATGTTGACTTTATTTTCCACTACGAGAAGAGCCCCTTTCCTTGTATTTGTTTAACCCCAAAGTCACCCAATCTTCCATAGATTGTGGATCTGGTCTGGGGGATGTCTAAGGACCATTCAAAGGTTATAAAACACATCCAAGAGGGTTAGAAACCCCAGTTGATCATTTGTGAATCCAAGTGAGATCAAAGGGGGTTACAAGGGTGAGAGGAGTTCGAGTACTGTAGCTGTGAACAGTACTCTAGGAAGAAGTTCTTCATCAAATCCTCAAGTGATTCAAGCTACTTGAAGAGGAGATCAAGCCCAAGCCAAGAGAAGATAAAGCTGCATCCTTCATCCAGTTTATCATCTCAAGGGTGATCTAAACTGCATCCTCAAACCTCTTCATCAACTCAAGAAGATCAAAAGGAAGATCCAAGCAACATCCATAGTCTTCCTCATCAACTAGAAGAGATTCAAGGAAGATCATCTCTCAAGGAAGAAGACACCATCGAAGCATCAGATTCAAGCTCCTGCAACTTAGACAAGATCTTTCTACTTTGAGCATATTCTATATCTTGTTTGAGTGATTTCGTATTTGTTCTCTTTTCATTTCTTTCAAACAATTGAAACTGAAGATCGTCCTTACCGGTGGTTAGTAGGAAGGCAATCGGAAGTTGTCCGATCTGCGGTGTTGACGTCCTTACCGGTGGTTAGTAGGAAGGTAATCGGTGGTCTTTCCGATTTACGGTTCAGTGCGTGGCACTAGTGGAGCCTCACCTGATTTGGTGAGGGGTGGACATAGGACTGGGGATTCAGTCCGAACCATCTTAAAATTCTTTGTGTTGTGGTTTATTTATGTGATTGCTTCATTCTAGATGCATGCTTAGGTTCAATCTCTATATTGCGTAATCATCTTGCTATGTAAATCGTTGTGTCCTTCGTTAAGTTAGTTATATTCCGCTGTAATTTATTTTATCTAGCTATATAAGGGGTTGCATTACGAAAAGAGGGGCAGATCTATTCACCCCTCCCCTTTAGATTCGCTGTCCACTACTCAACAGTCAACACTCCTAGGTGGCATCTAGAAGGTTTGAATGTCAATTAACCACATGGGAGACAAATGGACTTCAAAGTCCAAGATGCCTTCCTTCCTTTCAAAGGAGTGTCCCCTCCATATGTAATTTATTTATTTTAGGTTTTTGACCACATGGGGAAAGAAAATGGCCTCTCTCCCACGAAATTCCCAGTCCCCCACCCCTTGCCATTCTCTATATAAGCCTATGTATAGTGTCATTAGAGATTTAATGAAGAAATTATGTGAAAATTGCTTGAAGCAAGAAGGGTGTGCCCTCTCTTCCCTCCCTCTGGTTCCCTCTTCCTCCCTCTGTATTTCAAGGTGTAGACCCCTTTTACCTTAGCCCCTCTATCACTGGTTTCATCTCCGGTGCTGCCGCTGCCGTTCGTGTCGCCATCAAGCCGCCGCGAAGCCGCTTCTGAAGTTCTGTCCAAGGGTCTGTTTTGCTGGACAGAGGGTTACTCCGTGAATCTTTGCTCCCAACTCCGACATCATTTGGATCTGAGATTATCAGGGTTGGTTCCACTCTTGATTCCCAACCTCCAGTAAACAAATCACGTCATTTAGACTTCGTTTTACATTTTTCCATTTTCGTATATTTCTATCTTCCAGATCTATCCCTCTTCAGATCTGTGTAGCAGAAGCTTAGTTCTTCCACCTTTCGACCCCCTTTTTGATTTTTTTTGGAATCTCCAAATTTATTGGAGGTTCTGTCCACTATCCCCATTCTCCACAAATTTTCTGCGAATTTCAAAAGCCCTCCACCTATTTTTAGAAATTGTGTCTTTCCCCCAAATTCAGATCTATTTCTGCTGTCCAGATCCGACCCCGAGTCAGTATAAAATCCCCAAAAAATCAAAACTTCCACCAAACCTTTCATAAAATATATTTTCATTTTTTTCTCTTTGGCCTCTACAACTTTCATGAAGGGATCAACATCTGACTCAAAGATCTACATCACGGTCAATGCCAACTCTCAGGAAAAAGCACTGTTGCCCTGAGTTTTCAGATCCTGCCAACCAGCAACTTGAAAATTCGACAAATACCATCAACGGGAAATCCCAGTTTCTTTCTCTGGCCATAGATCGAAGGATTTGAAGTCAGCTTTCCAACGGTACCTCTTGTGTGTCTATCGGACACCGGGAGTTATCGCAGCATCCATTCTCGCCGGGTCATGCGCTGTAAAATAGCAGCTTCAGATCCGTGGGCAGCAACTCCGCCGAGTGGAGATCGGAGCCGCCCGGCCTCCGACCGGTGAACTAGCGTACCGCCATCCCAGGGAGCGCCCCTCCAGGCATCCCCACCATAGCGATGCGACCCCGATCCCACCCGGCCCCACTGACCAGTACGTGGGCCCCACAGTCGTGAGTACGAGTGCCGCCGAAGCAACACAAGAAGCCGCCCGTCAACCTGAAACCGCTACTCCCGGGGCCCGCTGTGTCGCCCTTTACCTCCGTACGTGGAGTGGACAATAATTTGTCTTGCTGTAATTATTATGTATTTACGGTTCCGGGAGTACGAGTTCGGCCGGGATCGTCTTCCCCACGCCCGGTAGCGTGGAGGTATCATATTCGCATCCATCTCGGCATTTGCTTTATTTCATATATATTTCTTTATGCCGCTGCTAGAGAGCATGCTAAGATCGTAGCCCGCTTTACTTGTTATATAACTGCTACTGTGAGCGAGAGAGAGATGTTAGCGCAGCAAGAGTGATATAGAAGGGGGGGATGAATAGATCACTCCCAATTTGTAAAAACTTTGGCTAAAAATTAATTCTACTGTCCTCCTGAACCCGCACAATGAGAATGCTAACGCAGTCAACAATCAAGACAGTATAAGTAGATGAGATTGAAGAGCTGATCACAAGGAAGCAAAGAGACAAGCATATGGAGAGCACAGATAATAACAGCAAACCACAGAATAGGCAATCGGATTTTTAGGTGGTTCGATTGCAGTCCGCAATCTACATCCACCCCTCACTCCAACTAGAGTGAGGATTCCACTAGTCACTGCTAGAACACGGCAGACTCAGTCTGCGAACAACTTGCTGCCACACAGCTTGAATACCCAAGGGAAACAAATCCCTCAACCAAACTCTGCTACCCACAAAGCTTGAAACCTGTTCCAGCTACCAGCTAGAATAGAACCGGAGACAAGTCTCCCTTCCTCCAACCCGGAGGGAAACTACTAATGACAACCCGTCACTAGCAACACCAGAGATCACCGATCTCTCTTCCTCTGCAACCTAGAGGGAAACCAGAGTTACACTCCCTTCCTCCACACACTGGAGGGGCACAAATTTGAATCAGAAGAATGAACAAATAAAAAGAACACAAAATAGAAACAAGGACCAACGAAGAAGCAGTCGGTTCTGAAATCAATACAAATGTAGCTTCAAAGGAAGCAATTCATCAAACCGCAGACACTGCTCTCTCTCTCTCGAACATATTCCTCTCGGATCTGGACAATATGGGACTCTCTGCTCTCTCTCTTTTCTGGATCGTGCAGCCTCACTCGAATATCTTCTATTCTTTCTTTTCACGATGTCTCTTTCACTGAAGGACGATGCTCCATATATATAGCAGATGATGGGCGTGTGGCTTGCAGGTTCCCACCCAGAGAGCACCTCGGATCACGTGCCAGGGATCATCCTCAGATCACGTGCCCGATCATTAACCTGTGTTTATCTTCTAACAGAGACAGAAGACATGATTCGAATTAGGTAGTTCAGACTGTTAATCAGCAAATGTACATACTTTAAAGTAGCAAATGATCAAGTGTGTACAACGTGAGAGTGAGTGTATAGACTTAATGTATGAACGCATGTAAAAGACGGTGTACAGACTTGTGATGAAAGTATTATCATAGCAAGATAGAATATGAAGACTTCTGTGAAATGCATGAGGGAATCGAGTGTATAAACTTGACACAACAGTTAACCAAGTGGGTATCATGTGAGAGTGTATACACTTGGAGGTCTTCAGGGTCTTCAGTGAATAGACTCAACCAATGTATATAGTTCAAGGTCTAACAATCGAGTGTATAGACTTAGGCCTAACAATTGAATGTATAGGGTTGAAGACCTAACAATCGAGTGTGTAGACTTGAAGCTTGAAGGGATGTATACACTTAGCCTTTGAGGAACGATGTATAGACTCTGATCGTGAAGGCAGGCTATATAGACTTGAGTCGCTTGAAGCGATGTACAGACTGGGTGAGGCTCAAGCAGTGTACAGACTTGTGAAGGCTTCAGCGTTGTACAGACTTGGAAGTTCCACTGTGGATGTATGGACTTGATGATCCACTGTGGATGTATAGACTTGACGAGTGAAGCCGATGTACAGACTTACCGATTCAAAGCCACTTTACAGACTTTGAAGAACAGTTCAATGTATAGACTTGAAGCCCCTGAGCTAATGTATAGACTTCATGCTGTTCAGACTTTAGGCTTTGATCGTTTGAGTAGTATGCAATGTACAGACTTAGCGATGTATAGACTTGGCCAGGAAAGCGTAGGGAAAGGTATGAGTGTATAGACTTGGCCAAGCATAGGAAAAGATGTGGAGTGTACAGACTTGGTGAAACAAAGTCCAGTGTATAGACTTGGAGAAGCGAAACCGATGTACAGACTTAGAAGGATTTGAACGGGAGAGTGTATGGACTTGGTTTCTGTAGCAGTGTATAGAGTTGAAGGTCTGAAGGTGATGTATAGACTTGGTGAACACTGCAATAGTAATCGGATGTATAGAGTTGAAGTTAGACAAACCAGTGTATAGACTTCAGTTAAGTGCATTGGTTGTACAGACTTCAATTAGAAGATGCCCGGTGTACAGACTTGAAGAAGAGATGCCAATGTACAGACTTAATGATATGAACACTAAGGCATGCTGTACAGACTTACTCGATCAAACTGATGTACAGACTTTGATACCCAAACAGTCAGTGTTCTGATGGGTCGACGCATCAGCAAGGGTGGGTCGACCAACTACTGTTCATACTAACTAAGCAGAGTGTAGATAGATGAAATAATGAAACAGCATATGAACTGTACTCACTTACATGATGAACCAGCATAAATCTAGAGATAGAGGATTGATTTATAGTGTGAGACATCATCAAAACCGTAGGGATGTAACAATCTCCCCCTTTTTGATGATGACAACACTATGAATCAAGCAATATCAAGGTTTTACAAGTAATTCAAATCAGCTTCAACAAACAGAGTAAATTCAAAGCATGCTCATGCATATGAATTAAACATTCCCTACAACATACTCTCATCTCCCCCAAAGCTCAAAACAGATCATGACTCACTGATATTGCAGAACCTCTAACTCACTGATATTGCAGAACCTCTCTCCCCCTTTGACATCAGCAAAAGGAAATGCAGAATATATGACAGTGTTGGAAACATGAAGAAGAAGTGAGGTAACTTCTTAGTGCAGAAAGTCACGAGTAGGTCTTAAGAGAATAAGTGAGGTTTTAATTTCAAGAGAAGATTCTTTAAACTCCAGTACACAATAGAGAAATAGAATGATAGAAAAGTTTATCAGCATACATAGTGTATGATTTAGAGCAGGAGTTAACAAGTATGGCCAGATATGGCTGATCATTCAACTATCCCACAAGACAGCAAGAGACGAAATCAGAGAGGTGTTCTCAAGGTATTGAGGACAAGCAATCAATTAGTTGCATAACAACAAGGAATTTTTTATTTTTGAGATGATTTTCAAGAAGATCAATGAGTAAGTTGGTAATTCACTCCTTTGACATTAGGGAGACACCTTGATTAGAGGCCTGAATCCCCAGTTACTCAGAGTGAGTACCTCATTACTTCCTTCCCTTTTTTTTATTAAGGAACAAAGTTAGTAACTGTGACTTTTGAAATGAGGAAACACCTTGATTAGAGGCCAGAGTCCCCAGTTACTCACCAGCAAGCCACCATTGCTCTGTCATGTATTTTCATTCATTTTAAGCATTTGACACCTCATGACATGGAAGAAATATTCATTTCATTGATGAAGCTCCCAGTTTCTCAATGATCAAAATAGGACATGTTTGTTCAGTTAAGCCCTTGAGTTAAAGAGATAGAATGATTGAAAATAATACCAGAAGAACTATTTCTTGAATTGAGTCTTGAAGTCTAGATTTCAAGCTGATTGGGTCAGATATCAAGACATACAGGTTTTGGCCTGAACCAGAATCAATGACAATGTAGGAAGATATACTTTATGCAATTAGTCCAGATCTCTAAAGGAGTACCAAAGGAAAGATTCTAACTGGATTTTAGAGTCACTGACTTATAGACTTAAGAAATAAGTGACACTCTACTGTCTGAGAGAACCACACTAGATCAGTCATGCAAAACCAGCAAAGTTACACATCTGGACAATCCTTTTGAATCTGTCAAAGAACTTCTCCTCTCACACTACAACTCAGCTCCCCCTAAGACATAGCATTCCTCAATGAAACAATCTAGCAAATTTTCAAAGCTTCCCCTCACTCAAAGCATTCCTGAAAGCTAACCAGCAGACTTTCAGAACTCCCCCTTAAACTAGCATGACATAAGGCTAAACATCAAACAAACACAACTCCCCCTCACAACAAGAATAAGCTTCATAATTAAGATAATTTGTATAAGCCTAATTCTCTTCTCAATGTGGTGAATTTTTCATTATCCAGAGGTTTTGTGAATATGTCAGCAATCTGATTATCTATGCCTACATGAATCAGTTCAAAATTATTCTTAGACACCTCATCTCTTATAAAATGATGTCTTATCTCTATGTGTTTGGTTCGTGAATGCAAAATAGTATTTTTAGCAATATTGATGGCACTAGTATTATCACAGTAGATTGGAGCGCACCCCAGGTCTACTTGGTAGTCCTGAAGCTGGTGTTTAATCCATATGACTTGTGTTCCATAACTCCCTGCAGCCACATATTCAGCTTCTGCAGTGGAGAGGGCCACAGAATGTTGTTTCTTGGAACCCCAAGACACTAAACACCCACCCAAAAATTCACAATGACCACTAGTGCTTTTCCTGTCTAGTTTACAGCCTGCATAATCAGCATCCGTGTATGCAACTAAGTTAAATGTGTGTGATGCAGGAAACCATAAACCAAGAGAATGAGTAGCTGACAAATATCTGAAAATTCTATTAGCTGCAGCTAAGTGTAATTCAGTAGGTCTAGACTGATACCTTGCACACATTCCTACACTGAATTGTATATCAGGTCTAGAGGCTATCAAGTAAAGAAGTGATCCAATCATACCTCGATAAAGTTTGGCATTTACTTCTTTACCTGTCTCATCTGCATCCAGTGAGGTATTGGTGCCCATGGGTGTTGTAATGTGCTTTAAGTTTTTCATACCAAACCTCTTGAACAGTTCCATTGTGTATTTGGTTTGGTTGATGAAGCACCCGTCCTCTAGCTGATGTACCTGCAATCCAAGAAAATATTTTAGTTCACCAACCAAGCTCATTTCAAATTCAGCAGACATCATGGTAGAAAATTCATCACATAGTTCATGCTTAGTTGATCCAAATACAATGTCATCTACATATACCTGAACTATGATGAGATCTTTATTTATGCCCTTGGTAAAAAAAGTTTGATCAACTTTACCTCTTTTGTAGCCCTTGTTGATCAGAAATTCAGTCAATCTTTCATACCATGCTCTTGGAGCCTGCTTTAGACCATACAAGGCTTTGTTTAACCTGAAAACTTGGTTAAGTTGAGGAGAGAATTGAAATCCAGGAGGTTGTTCAACAAAAACTTCTTCTTTAATGACTCCATTTAAAAAGGCACTTTTAACATCCATTTGTTGGAGTTTTATATTCTTTGAACAAGCAAAGGCAAGTAACAATCTTATAGCTTCCATCCTAGCAACAGGTGCATAGGATTCATCAAAGTCTACACCGAATTCCTGACAGTAGCCTTTGGCTACTAATCTGGCCTTATTCCTCGAGATGATTCCATCTTCATTCATCTTATTTTTGAACACCCACTTGGTTCCTATGACATTGACACCATCTGGTCTTGGGACAAGCTCCCAGACATTATTTCTTTCGAACTGACCTAATTCCTCACACATTGCATTGACCCAAGCTTGATCAGCCAAGGCCTCTTCTACTGTTTTGGGTTCAATTTGTGAGACTAAAACAATTAAGTCATCATTATTCGCATTTCTAAAATAAGACCTAGTCCGAAGATGATCTTCAGGATTGCCTATGACATTATCTAATGGATGGTCTTTAAGAAATCTAACATTTGTTGAAGACTCACCTGTTTCTCTTGGCCCTTCCTGATTAGGGGAATTTGTTTCTCCACTCGGCTGAGTCTTCTCTTCTTCTTGTTGGTCTTCTAGGAAATCCCCATCATGATTGGAATCCCTGTCAAGATTTTCAACATTAGAAACATATTTCTTTTCACTAAAAAGGATGTGTGGAGACTCTTCCACTTTCTGATCTGATATGTTAAATACCCTATATGCCCTTGACATTTCAGAGTAACCCAAGAATATTCCTGGGGAGCTTTTAGCTTCAAATTTGTCTAAATCTTTCTTATCATTGTTATGAATAAAACATTTTGCTCCAAAAATTCTGAAATGAAACAAGTTTGGTTTCTTACCTTTTAGAAGCTCATAGGGTGTTTTCTTGTGAATGGGTCTTACCATGGCCCTATTAATTATGTAAGTTGCTGTATTGGCCGCTTCTGCCCAAAACATTCTAGGTAATTTACTTTCAATCAACATGGTTCGGGCCATCTCCACCACAGTTCTATTTCTTCTCTCCACAATCCCATTCTGTTCAGGTGTCCTGGGAGAAGAAAACCTGTGAGTTAGTCCCTCTTTTTCACAAAGATCAGTAAACATGGAGTTTTCAAACTCACCTCCATGGTCAGATTGAATAGAACAGACCATGTATTTCCCTTCTTGTTTGACCTTATTGAAAAACAGATTAAACTTTTGAAATGCATCACTCTTATTTGCTAAGAAAAATATCCATGAATATCTAGAGAAGTCATCTATGATGACATAGCCAAACCTGTTCCCATTAAGACTCTGAGATCTAGTGGGACCGAAAAGGTTTATATGGAGAAGTTCCATTGGTCTAGAGGACAATGGCTCAGATCTTAATTTGAAAGAATTCCTGGTCTGTTTGCCTAGAGCACAGGCATCACATGATTTTGAAATAGAATTGAATTTAATTCTAGGCATGCCTTTAACTAAATCATGCTTGACCAATTTATTTAAAGTAGTAAAGCTAGCATGACCTAGACGTCTATGCCATTCAAAAGCATCATTTTCAGAGTTGACAGATAAGCAAATAGTAGATTCAGATTCCTCATCTAAGTCTACAATGTAGACATTATTAATCCTGTTGGCTACAAATTTAACCACATCAGAATTTATTTCAAGGATTTTGCATGAACTATCATCAAATACAACCCTGTGACCCCTGTCACATAACTGACTAATGCTAATCAGGTTGTGTTGAAGCCCTTACACAAGTAAGACTTTTTCAATAGAGTTTGTGGAAGACTTACCTACTGTACCAACTCTAATTATTTTACCTTTGTTCTTTCCTCCAAACTTGACCAGACCCCCTGGCTTCATCTCTATCTTGCTAAACTTGGATCGGTCTCCTGTCATATGCCTGGAACAGCCACTGTCGAGGTACCACTTGTTGTCTTCAGCTGCCATACCGACCTACACAAATACATCAAGCAGAGTGATTTGGAACCCAAGATGAGTTGGGTCCAAAGACATTGTTTAACTCTCTGATCAAGTGTTTAGGTATCCAGATTTGCTTCAGCATGATTTTCTCTGGCACCTTCCTTTCTGGTTTATTAAAGTTAAATCCAGCTGGTCTGGAGAAGTGAGTTCTATTCCATTCATTAGTCTTCCTATCCCTAGGAAATTTCCTGTAAGCTTGTTGATTAACATGTTTTTGACTATGAACATTATTTCTCCAGTAGTTCCTGTTTGGACTCATCTGATTGTTGTAATTCCAGCTCTTAATCTGATTCACTTTCTTGGTCCATCTACCATTAGTGTTCTGGTGAGTAAGCTTAGTGACATTCTTCATACAATTCATTCCCATCTTAAATGGTTGATCAGCACTGGTTTTTGTGTTTTCTTTAGGACTTTGAATTCCCTTAGTGCTGTTTGAGCTGGATGGTGTGTCCAGCTTCTCTTTTCCCTTCTCTGGGCAAAAGGTGATGGTCTTGAATTGCAAGGGTCTCTTGTTGGTTGGGTCATAGCCTAGACCCTCCTTATTGAAATTGACCCTAGTCCCTAGTATAGCATCTAAACTAGTTTTTCCTTGGACAAACTTTTCTAGGACTTTCTATTTGTCTTCTAGCTCCTTTTGAAGGGACTCAGAATTTTTTAGAAGTTCAATATTTACTTTCTTCACAGCTTCATATTTCTCTGAGTTCACTCTAATTTCATTCCTGCTTTCTTCAATTTTAATGTTGAGTTCATTGAGCTGATTTTGACTTTCTTGAACTTCTCCCTTGAGCTTATCATTTTCTTTTCTTAGTGAGGTCATTTCTCCTAATTGCTCTTTTAGCTTCTGATTTTCCTCACAGACCAGAGTTTGTTCTTCAACATTTGTGTTAAATTTTCTTTTCAGAACTTTGTGCTCTTTACTAAGAGAATTAAATTTATCTAACAATTCACCATAAGCATCCTCCCAGTCATCAATTGAGTAATTTTCAAAAATATTTATTACCTCCTCTTCACTGTTTGCCATAAGGCAAATTCCATCTTCATATTCTTCTGAGGAAGTGTCTTCGGGATCTTCTTCTTCCTCGCTCCATGTGCAGACCATCGCCTGTGGCTTCTTCTTCTTCTGCACCTTTGTGTTCTTCTTCTGAAGATAGGGACCCTTCTTCTGGAGGTCTGGGCATTCACCTTTCATGTGTCCCTATTTGTTACAATTAAAACAAGTCAGTCTCTTAGGATTTCTATCCCTGTAACTGGTAAATTCAGCATTCTTGTTAAAAGAGTGTGGCTTCTTCTTCCTAAAGGTCTTTCCCTTTTTCTTCAAAAATTTTTTGAACTGTCTAGTGAGCATTGCCTGCTCCTCCTGGTCGAGATTTGAAAAACCTTCAAGCTCGGACTCGGACTCGGGGCTACTGCTGCTGTTCCCGCTGTTGCTACCCTTGTTGCGGGATGCCCTTAGAGCCACATTCTTAGCCTTCCTATCACTTCCTTCTCCACCTCCTTTGAAATTCATCTCATAGGTCATAAGGGATCCTATGAGTTCATTCACAGTCAAGATAGTCAGATCTTTTGACTCCTCAATCACAATGGCCTTAGTGTGCCATGCCGGGGATAAAGATCTAAGAATTTTCTTGACTATATCTGCCTCAGCAAGATCCTTCCCTGGCCCTTTAAGTGTGTTTGTGATCAAGGACAACCTGGCATACATTTCAGTTATATTCTCCTCTGCATTCATCCTAAACATTTCATACTTAGAAGTGTAGAGGTTTACCTTCGAGGCTTTCACTTGAGCTGTACCTTCATAGATCAATTGCAGCTCATCCCACATTCGCTTGGCAGTCTTGTAGGTAGATATACGGGCATATTCCTCTGGATGAACAGCACACTGGATGATGTTCAGCGCCGTCCAGTTGAGTGAAGATAGCTTGACATGGTCATCTGTCCAAGCGTCCTCGTTTGGTGGCAGATCATATGGCCCAACAGTAATTACTCTCCACAGTTTATGGCTCTGAGCCCTGATAAACACTTCCATCCTGTTCTTCCAAAACAGATAGTTACTACCATCAAAAAACGGAGGGCGACTAATGGATTGACCTTCGGCCATGAAGGTTCAAGGACCATTGGTATTTCCTTGACCGCTCATCCACATGGCGTAAACCTGCTCTGATACCAAATGTTAGCGCAGCAAGAGTGATATAGAAGGGGGGGGGATGAATATATCACTCCCAATTTGTAAAAACTTCTGCTAAAAATTAATTCTACTGTTTACACTCCTCCTGAACCCGCACAATGAGAATGCTAACGCAGTCAACAATCAAGACAGTATAAGTAGATGAGATTGAAGAGCTGATCATAAGGAAGCAAAGAGACAAGCATATGGAGAGCGCAGATAATAACAGCAAACCACAGAATAGGCAATCGGATTTTTAGGTGGTTCGATTGTAGTCCGCAATCTACATCCACCCCTCACTCCAACTAGAGTGAGGATTCCACTAGTCACTGCTGGAACACGACAGACTCAGTATGCGAACAACTTGCTGCCACACAGCTTGAATACCCAAGGGAAACAAATCCTTCAACCAAACTCTGCTACCCACAGAGCTTGAAACCTGTTCCAGCTACCAGCTAGAACAGAACCGGAGACAAGTCTCCCTTCCTCCAACCCGGAGGGAAACTACTAATGACAACCCGTCACTAGCAACACCAGAGATCACCGATCTCTCTTCCTCTGCAACCCAGAGGAAACCGGAGTTACACTCCCTTCCTCCACACACTGGAGGGGAACAAATTCGAATCAGAAGAATGAACAAATAAAAAGAACACAAAATAGAAACAAGGACCAACGAAGAAGCAGTCGGTTCTGAAATCAATACAAATGTAGCTTCAAAGGAAGCAACTCATCAAACCGCAGACATTGCTCTCTCTCTCTCGAACATATTCCTCTCGGATCTGGACAATGTGGGACTCTCTGCTCTCTCTCTTTTCTGGATCGTGCAGCCTCACACGAATATCTTCTATTCTTTCTTTTCACGATGTCTCTTTCACTGAAGGACGATGCTCCATATATATAGCAGATGATGGGCGTGTGGCTTTCAGGTTCCCGCCCAGAGAGCATCTCGGATCACGTGCCAGGGATCATCCTCAGATCACGTGCCCGATCATTAACCTGTGTTTATCTTCTGACAGAGACAGAAGACATGATTCGAATTAGGTAGTTCAGACTGTTAATCAGCAAATGTACACACTTTAAAGCAGCAAATGATCAAGTGTGTACAACGTGAGAGTAAGTGTATAGACTTAATGTATGAACGCATGTAAAAGACGGTGTACAGACTTGTGATGAAAGTATTATCATAGCAAGATAGAATATGAAGACTTCTGTGAAATGCATGAGGGAATCGAGTGTATAAACTTGACACAACAGTTAACCAAGTGGGTATCATGTGAGAGTGTATACACTTGGAGGTCTTCAGGGTCTTCAGTGAATAGACTCAACCAATGTATATAGTTCAAGGTCTAACAATCGAGTGTATAGACTTAGGCCTAACAATTGAATATATAGGGTTGAAGACCTAACAATCGAGTGTATAGACTTAGGCCTAACAATTGAATGTATAGGGTTGAAGACCTAACAATCGAGTGTGTAGACTTGAAGCTTGGAAGGATGTATACACTTAGCCTTTGAGGAACGATGTATAGACTCTGATCGTGAAGGCAGGCTATATAGACTTGAATTGCTTGAAGCGATGTACAGACTTGGTGAGGCTCAAGCAGTGTACAGACTTGTGAAGACTTCAGCGTTGTACAGACTTGGAAGTTCCACTGTGGATGTATGGACTTGATGATCCACTGTGGATGTATAGACTTGACGAGTGAAGCCGATGTACAGACTTGCCGATTCGAAGCCACTTTACAGACTTTGAAGAACAGTTCAATGTATAGACTTGAAGCCCCTGAGCTAATATATAGACTTCATGCTGTTCAGACTTTAGGCTTTGATCGTTTGAGCAGTATGCAATGTACAGACTTAGCGATGTATAGACTTGGCCAGGAAAGCATAGGGAAAGGTATGAGTGTATAGACTTGGCCAAGCGTAGGAAAAGATGTGGAGTGTACAGACTTGGTGAAACAAAGTCTAGTGTATAGACTTGGAGAAGCGAAACCGATGTACAGACTTAGAAGGATTTGAACGGGAGAGTGTATGGACTTGGTTCCTATAGTAGTGTATAGAGTTGAAGGTCTGAAGGTGATGTATAGACTTGGTGAACACTGCAACAGTAATCGGATGTATAGAGTTGAAGTTAGATAAACCAGTGTATAGACTTCAGTTAAGTGCAATGGCTGTACAGACTTCAATTAGAAGATGCCCGGTGTACAGACTTGAAGAAGAGATGCCAATATACAGACTTAATGATATGAACACTAAGGCATGCTGTACAGACTTACTCGATCAAGCTGAAGTACAGACTTTGATACCCAGACAGTCAGTGTTCTGATGGGTCGACGCATCAGCAAGGGTGGGTCGACCCACTACTGTTCATACTAACTAAGCAGAGTGTAGATAGATGAAATAATGAAACAACATATGAACTGTACTCACTTACATGATGAACCAGCATAAATCTAGAGATAGAGGATTGATTTATAGTGTGAGACATCATCAAAACCGTAGGGATGCAACAAGAGATACCATCCTGTGACCCGATCCGGGCACGAAAAGAGAGCCGACCACCCTAGCTCACTGCCGGTTTTTCAACCGTGCACGTCCGACGCTTCCCTCGCTAAGGGATGATCACGAGTTTGCATAGAGTCCAAAGATCACATTTCAATTGGAGTCGAGTCCGTGGTCCGTCCCGCATCAGTTTGGTATCAGAGCGCCAGTTTGAGTCTAGGGTGTCTAAAATAAAAAAAAAGGTGTCATTTACGTCTAGTCATCGTCTAAGTCGATCTAGGTTGCATTTGCATACCATTAATCGGTATATCAAAAGGTGTTGTCCGAGCGTTAGGCTACGCCTATCGAAAAGGCCGCACACTTGCGCGAGTGATCTTCGGATCGATTAACTCCGCCACGTACCGAGTCTTGGTTGTGTCTAGGTTGGTAGTCGAGTCAGCATTCCAACTTGCATTGTTGTTTAGGGTCATGTTTACTCCATTGTCTAGTTGGTTTGTCTTGTCTCCACGTGTTTGCATGTCCATTCACTAGTGTCCCCGTGTCCCATGGACGACCAAGGGGCCGCATCTTCTGCATGGTGGCGATACTATCTAAAATGGAAGGACCACCCGAACCACCCCAAAAGGCCCGAAGCCCGGGACTTCTATGGCTCTGAAAACCCAAGTGACTACTTAGAGTGGGAAGCCGTTATGAACGACTACTTTGAGTGTTATCTTATGTCCGGTCCCGCGCAAGTCAACTTTGCCAAAAGGTGACTTTTTTATGAAGCCGCCGAAACATGGAGGGGCATCAAGTACTTTCGGGAAGATAGGAGGCTAAGGCCCATCGAGTCATGGTGGGATATGAAGAGAGCGCTTAGGAGAGTCTACCTTCCCCGTCCACGTACCTCCAACCACGGGGGTCATACCACTAGCCATTCCCACCCACTCACCTACAATCAAGTGGGCCACACCTCCACCCAACCCCGCCCCTTCACCTCTATCCAAGCCCTCCATAGCAACCCCACTCAAGTGGTCCGCCCAGTCGCCTCCAACCAACCTCCCCTTGGCTTCCCCGTCCAATCCCACCCAAGCACCTCCAACCAAGTGGAAGCCCCGCCTATTGCCGAGCCTAGGTCCACACCCAGGCCGAGAGACGATGAGCGAATCCACCCCGAGGCCCCTGCTCCAACCCCCTCCTTTGAGGAAATCGAGAAAATGTTTTGGGATTGGTTGGAAAAGACACACGCTTCTTCACCACCCGTGAGTGCTCCATTACCACCCTCTACTTCCGAACCTTATTCGGAGCCATCTTGTTTGGAGCCACCAAAACCCGAGCCACCCGTGTTTCTAACGGGTACGCTTTTCATTGCCGAGTCACTACTTAGTTGGCTCAACGATGGCTTGGTCCCATCTCCTTACCCATCTATGGACCCTACCCTACCTTTGGTGCCCGTCAACTCCTACCATACTACATTCTGATCTAGTCACCATGTTGACACATTGGGTGACCTTATTCTTGGTTTAGGTTGGCAATGGAAGTTGACGCATTTATTGGCCCGAGGCTTCGACTAACCCACTAGTCGCAGCTTCACCCATCCGGCCTTAGGGTCCATTACCTCCGTGTGCACCGTGGGCTGTGTCACCACAAAGATTATCTTATTCCTCCCCATGCCGACCGAGCCTGACTTTATACCCTTTTATCCGAGGGAGGAATCATACTTCTTACCTATGATCACCATCCCACCGGCCACAATGCATGAAGGTGACCATCCACACCTTCAAGACTTCTACATATGGGACCGTGACTTGTGGGAACCCACCACAAGGGGTCATACATTCTTCGACCCCTTCCTTAGTGAATCCCTTGACCCACCACATCTCCTCCACTTCTTCGAGGGAGATCACTACCACATCCCAACCCCACGGGCCGGGTCATCTACACCCACCAAGCCCAACCTCGATACATCCACACCCAGTTCTCCTAGCCCTCTCAAGTCTCCCAAATCCAAAGGGCCGTCCATGCATGATTAGGTCATACTTGGATGTTTAGGTGTTCCCCATGCCACCAACCACCGGTTGCATAACATGCAAGCATGGCACATATTCGGGTGTCCTGGTCCGCCGTCACACATGTACGGGTCGGACTAACATTAGGTTTGTTTAGGGTCATGTATGAGTCTTTGTTTCGTCCGGTTTGTTTGTCGAGTGCATTGTGTGTCTGTGCATACATCGAGTCAAGTCGGTTTGTACGCTCGCATTGTTAGTCCCTTTCGAGTATGAGACTTGTCAGACTTTTGGGATCGATTCTACTTCATATCGGATCTAGTCATATAAGGGACAAGCGGTGATTCCTAGTGAGTCTTCGAGCCGCCTTCCCTCCCTTGAGAGTGACCCCACCCTGGAGTGTCCACCTCTAGCCTCATTCCCATGGCAGCGTGTGCATATCGAATCTATACGGGATGAGCAGGTGTCGATTACTTGGAGTGGAGCGTACTCCGCGCTTCGTTGTACGATGACTGATCCGTTGGAGCTACTCGAGCAGCCGCACCCCTTACTCGACGGGGTCGAGTTCCTCCCACCCGGGGAGAGTTGATGGGAATCGATGTCGAGCACTGACTTTTATTTTTACACTTGTGCCCTTTTAGTTTGCTTTTATATCCTCGGGAAAGTATGTACGCAATTATAAGGCTTGATAAGCCACTTTGTCATTCCCTTAGATTCTTTGGGTTTTTGTGCAAAAGTGTAGTAGGTCAAGCAAGGGCCCCCCCATCCCTTCCCTATTGGTCCACCTAAGCCATGTGGGGCTGGTCAACACTCCTAGGTGGCATCTAGAAGGTTTGAATGTCAATTAATCACATGGGAGACAAATGGACTTCAAAGTCCAAGACGTCTTCCTTCCTTTCATAGGAGTGTCCCCTCCATATGTAATTTTTTTATTTTAGATTTTTGACCACATGGGGGAAGAAAATGGCCTCTCTCCCATGAAATTCCCAGCCCCCCACCCCTTTTCATTCTCTATATAAGCCTATGTATAGTGTTATTAGAGATTTAATGAAGAAATTATGTGAAAATTGCTTGAAGCAAGAAGGGTGTGCCCTCTCTTCTCTCCCTCTGGTTCTCTCTTCCTCCCTCTATATTTCAGGGTGTAGACCCCTTCTACCTTAGCCCCTCTATCTCTGGTTTCATCTCTGGTGCCGCCGCCGCCGTTCGTGGCGCCATCGAGCCGCCGTGAAGCCGCTTCTGAAGTTCTGTCCAAGGGTCTGTTTTGCTGGACAGAGGGTTACTCCATGAATTTTGGCTCCCAACTCCGACATCATCTGAATCTGAGATTTTCAGGGTTGGTTCCACTCTTGATTTCCAACCTCTAGTAAAAAAAATCACGTCATTTAGACTTTGTTTTACATTTTTCCATTTTCGTATCTTTCTGTCTTCCAGATCTGTCCCTCTTCAGATCTGTGTAGCAGAAGCTTAGTTCTTCAACCTTTCGACCCTCTTTTTGATTTTTTTTGTAATCCCCAAATTTATTGTAGGTTCTGTCCACTATCCCCATCCTCCACAAAGTTTCTTAGAATTTCAAAAACTCTCTACCTATTTTTAGAAATTGGGTCTTTCCCCCAAATTCAGATCTGTTTCTGCTGTACAGATCCGACCCCGAGTCAGTATAAAATCCCCACAAAATCAAAACTTCCACCAAACCTTTCATAAGATATATCTCCATTTTACTCTCTTCGGCCTCTACAACTTTAATGAAGGGCTCAACATCTGAATCAAAGGTCTACATCACGGTCAATGCCAACTCTCAGGAAAAAGCACTGCTGCCCTGAGTTTTCAGATCCTGCCAACCAGCAACTTGAAAATTTGACAAAGGCCATCAACTGGAAATTTCAGTTTCTTTCTCTAGCCATATATCGAAGTATTTGAAGTCAGCTTTCCAACGGTACCTCTTGTGTGTCGATCTGACATCAGGAGTGATCGCAGCATCCATTCTCGCCGGGTCGCGCGCTGTAAAACAGTAGCTTCAGATCCGTGGGCAGCAACTCCGGCGAGTGGAGATCGGAGCCGCCCGGCCTCCGACCGGTGAACTAGCTTACCGCCGTCCCAAGGAGCGCCCCTCCAGGCGTCCCCACCACAGTGGTGCCACCCCGGTCCCACACGGCCGCACTGACCAGTACGTGGGCCCCACGGTCGTGAGTACGAGTGCCGCCGAAGCAACACAAGAAGCCGCCCGTCAACCCGAAACCGCTACTCCCGGGGCCCGCTGTGTCACCCTTTACCTCCCTGCATGGAGTGAGCAGTAATTTGTCTTGCTGTAATTATTATGTATTTACTGTTCCGGGAGTACGACTTCGGCCGGGATCGTCTTCCCCACGCCCGGTAGCGTGGAGGTATCGTATTCGCACCCATCTCGGTATTTGCTTTATTTTGTATATATTTCTTTATGCCGCTGCTAGAGAGCATGCTATGATCATAGCCCGCTTTACTTTGTTGAGGTATGATTTTGATGATAACTAAACTTCATGTGTGATGGAGATTGTGAGCTATGGCTTTGATGATAACTAAACTTCATGTGTGATGATAATGGTTTTGATAACCACAATATATTGTGTGATTGATAAATGGAAAATGTCTTCATAACAAACGAACTCACATGTTGCTATATTGCTTTGCAAGTACTGCTACTTGGCTAGAATGCATGCGCCTTCATGCATGTTTTAGTATGGGAATGTTAAGACTAATGTTCTTGTTCTTTTTGCCCATACTAATGTTTTGAGTATTCATTGAGTATTCATTGATATGAATTGACTACTTGTCATTGTGTAAATCATTTTTATTTCATTGTTTGTCCTTGTTGAAAGGATCATCATCTTCCTTTCACTCATACAAATTCAATCATTCCTCAAATGGCAAGTGTGCTTAGATTCTGAACTTTTGGACTGAACATGCAACTCATGTGTGCTTAACTGAAACCATTTTTCAGATGATCTAAATGCTCCCAGATGATTGAATAAATGTTGCTCTGAACTGAAGTTGGAACTCATATGAGGATCTTAAGATTAAAATGTTATCAAAGCATTTATGCGTCTCATGCTAGTACTCTCATGTTCATACTTCATGTCATTTGGGTCTCGGTCTCAAAACTAGCTTCATATGTTAATGCATGACCCATATATTTTGATCTTGATCTAACCACTTGCTTTATCATATTTTTCAGGATGAAAAATCATGGTTGATCTTCATGGGATTATGGTAATATTTAATCATTTGTGTCTCATTGATTTGATGGTGGTTTTAGTTATTTTTCAGGCCCAAACTAGAAGGGGTCGACCCATGGGGTCGACCCTCTTAGGTTCTGTTCAAAACAGAACCGATTTTATGAAACCTGCCTGAAAGGGTCGACCCCTGGGGTCGACCCCTGTAAAACATAACATAAAATTAGTTCTGTTTGCCCGAGGGTCGACCCCAAGGGTCGACCCCTTCAGTTCCGACCTCCAGCCGCCAATTTTGACCACCGTTTTCTTGCTCCTAAAGTCTTCCAATCCGAGTCCAACTTCCACAAATCACTCCACAAGTTGTGGATCTTGTCCCAGGGCTGTCTCTTGACCGTCCCAAACACTTATATACTTTTCTTTAGGTCACAAACCCTAATAAGAGATGTGAGATCTGATTTTTGGGTGTGTTTGCTAACCCTTGTGAGTGCAGGTCGCAGGTAGCAGCTCCAGGGCTTCTCTCACGTTCTTCTGAGCTTGTATGTGAAGGGAAGAAGGTGGATTCAAGTCTTCAATCAATCCTCTACTGGAAGCTGCGTGGGAAATCAAGTTACAACTTCATTTTTGCAAGAATCGATCATCTTTCTTCAAGAACGTTTTTCATCCTGCAGAAGCATTCAAATACGTTTGAAGAAGAGAAAGGGGGGGCTCTAATCACTACAAAATCTTCCTTATTCTGATCTTTGTTGATAGAGCTTGAAACTCTGCTTTAAGGCATATTAGGAGGGCTTCAAATGTCCTCTCTCTTGCTTATATATATGAGCTGCGATTTTTGTGATACAACAATTCTAATGCTTATATACTCGTCTTTCGTATAGGTTAAGAAAAGGGAGAAAACGAAGTGAAGCTCCTACCATCGTGAGGATCTAGAGCTCGTGGAAGAAAGAAAAGAGGAGCGGCACGAGGAGAAGAAGAAGATGATGTTAAAACCATGATCATCCGTCAATGAGCCTAGAAGAATCAGATTTTGTTGAAGAGGGGGGATTCTTACTCTCGATGCATCTTTCTAGTTATCATCTGTAGAATTTGGTTGGGGGGTCATAGCATATAATTGTTCTTGTTTCATATACATCTCAAAGAATACTTTGTGTGGGTGTTCGGAGAAAGGGTTCTCCGAGTGTGTGTGTTGTCGTATGTGCGTCGATTTGTGCGGAGTATATCCGCGTGTGTGGTTGGGTGAAACCAGGGGTGTGTTCCCCGTGTGTGGTTGGGAGTTTACTCCCGTGTGGTGGTGTAGGCATTGCTCTACGTGCGTGTGGATGGAGCTGTGTCTCCATGTGAGGTATTTTGTTCGGGGTGTGTTCCTCAAAGGTGTGTGTGTGTGCTGCTGTGGCAGCAGTTTGAGGCAAGACCTTGTGTGTGTGTTTTTCTATGAAAGCAGTGTGTGTGTGTTGGGTTTCATCCTCGTGTTGCTACATTTTGTAGCGTGTAGTGAAGCCTCACCGGTTTGGTGAGGGGTGGACGTAGGGAGCCCGTCGTAGTCCCGAACCACCTTAAAAATCCCCGCGTCTTGTGGTTTGATTCTTGTGATTGTGTGTTCACTATCCTATCTGTTTGTGCAATCGTGTGAGGTCGGTGAGATTGAGTGAATCTAGTTTGAACATGTTTAGATTAAATTACTCTATCTTGTATATTCCGCTGTGTGCTAGTTGTGTTTTTAATTGGACACAGTTTTTAGTAGTAGGATCTATTCACCCCCCCTCTAGATCCGTATTCTTGCACTACGGGACCCAACAATTGGTATCAGAGCGAGGCTCTGTTGTCCCTAGACCGTGCGATCTGCAGAGTGATCCCTGTGCATTCCACAATCATGAATTTTTCTACTGAACATATATCAATGAACTGTTTGCCAATTTTCACTGGTTTGAATTTTAATTCATGGATAGGTAAGCTGTGTGTGGTGATCAATTCTATTAATCCTTGTCTCTGGAAATTGATTTGTCATGGTCCACACAGATTACCTCTAGATGAGACCAAGTGGTCTAATCATGATAAAATGATGCATCATGATAATGTTACTGCTTTGAGTTTATTGAAAGCTTCCGCAAATACTAACAAGTATCCATTTGTATCTTCTTGTAGGACGTCAAAGGAGCTTATGGACCGGTTGATCAAAGCTCAAGAAAAGGAAAGGCTAAAATGTCTCATGGCCGATGATGTTGATCAACGAAGTGATGAAAATGCAGAAGAGGTAAATTCAGATTCTGAAGAATTTACTTTTGATGATCTTGCTGATGCTTATGATGAGTTGGAAAAGCAATATAAGACAATCAAGTCATAAAACAAAAAATTGAAAAAGTAATCTGAAAACATGCTCCATGAAAATAGACCTTGTGATAAGTGTTCTGAGCTTAACAACTTGAATGAACTTTTAGAGCATGATGTTGAATGTCACAAAGAAACCATTGCCTGTTTGAGAAATGAGAATGTTGCCCTCAAGAACAAAATCAATCAATTGAAGAAAACTGAAAAAGATTTAAGAAATAAAATAGAATCAAACTCTCTTGAGCAGGATATTTGCAATGAATTGATTATGAATGATAAACTTACAAATGAAAATGAAGAACTTAAAAAGGAGAATAGTGCGATGCTAATTCAGATCTCCCTGCTTGAAAGTAGATTACAAAATCTTGAAAAACTTGAAAAAGGGAAATCTGTGATTGTTGATGAATCTGACAAGATGCATGTGCTTGAACAAATGATGGAGAGCTACAAAACCATCAATGCCCAATTGAATGAAAAAGTCATTTCCTATGACAAGGAGATCATTTCCTATGAATTGCATATTTCATCATTTGAAAAGAAAATTCTTGATCTGAATGCTTCCTTGTGTAAGTTTGTGAATGGGGAAGAAAATCTGAACAAGATATTGGGGACTAAGGTGAATTTTCAAAGAGAGGGGCAGGGCTATAATCCTGTGAACAAAAAGAATTTTAAAAATAAAGTCTATACATCCCTTGTCCATAGTTCAAATATAGCCAGCACATCAAATGGGCCTCCAAATCAATCTGCTCCTCAAACAACGAAGAGATCAAATGAAAGTCTAAAAAAGAAACAAAATTTACATCAAAAGGCTAAAAATGCTGTTGGTGTCACGATGAATGCCATAAAAAATCATGTTGCACACACACATGCATCCACAAAGAAAATCTCATGTTTTTATTATGGGGAACTTGGTCATATGATGCATGATTACTTTTTGATGAAATCTGAAGATCTAGAAGCATGCAAGAAAATGAATGACTTCACAAAGCCAAGAATGTTTTTGAACACAAAATGAACTTTTGATAACTCTTATGTTCATGCAAGAAGACCTTTTGAAAGATTTACACCATTGAACTATTTTCATTGTGGAAGGTTCTATCACAGGATGAACAATTACTTTAGTTTAAAAAATGATAACATCTCTACAAACTCACAGAAATTTCATGCTCATCCTGTTGAGAAGAAGAGAAATTTCCATGCTTATAATGATAACATTCATGCTAAATCACATAAATTTGATTATCATGTTTATGAGAATTCTGTGAAGTCTCTTGGTTGTTGTCATTATTATGGTGAGTTTGGGCATACCATGCATGTTTGCTCCTTAATGTATTTTGATGATATGCATGCCCAAAAACTGTGGAAGGCACCCTCTAGAGGTGCAACTAACCATCCGGGACCCAAGAAGGTTTGGGTACCTAAAAACTATTAAATGAGAACTCTTGTTGCAGGATTACCTTGAGGCCAAGAGGAAGACGTTACGTTGACTTGGGCAGTTCTGGTGTGATGCCTTGGTGAACATGGGCTTGTCCCTGAGTTGATATTTGAAGCTCATCATTCATACTTGCAGCTCATAGGAGATTGTCTTGTTGAGAGAGAGAGAGAGAGTCATATGTGATGAAAAGCCTTGAAGTTAGTTTCTTCAATATGCATTGGCCTAATATTGACATGAATTGAGCTCTTTACAGTGCAGGTTTGATTATGACCATCAACCCTTGAAATCATGGTAAGAATTCAAACGAATGATTGTATCACCATGTGCCTAGATTCAGTTTAATTCATATTTGGCATTTCTGGGCTCAGATTAACTGTCTTAGGCAATTTTGCATGTTCCTCAATTGGTGTCGAAATGCCCATCTTGAGGACCGATTGGTTTGAACTTTTACCCCATTACCCTTAGGGTTTCTCTTCTTATCCTAGAGGAGTTTTGAAAGGGTTTTGGCATGGGGTTCTTGGACAGAAAGAAAGGAGCTCAAGAGGACTTCAATGCCAGATTTGATCTACTTCCATTTCTTCTGGCTAATATCATTCTATTTCTTGCAGGAGAGAAAGAAAGGAGCTTGTTGATGAAGATGACAACAAGCGAAATAAAGCGAAGAATTTGAGGATGCTAATAAAGGTAACTCAAGACAAAGGTGAGAAAATAAAGTGTTTGTTTGAAGCTCTTTAGTCTTGATGTTAATGCCATATCTTGGCAGACAGTGATTTTGAAGTTTTGAATACCCCTTGGTTGCTTTTGACAATGTGGATATTGAATGCTTGGCTGAATGGTATTGAAACATCTGAGTAGTATATATGAGAGTATAGCCATTGAATACCTTTTTCTAAACCCCCGATGTCAAATGAGAACACATTTGTTTCTGATCATCATTTCAATGATTACATGGTATATAAAATGGTGACATGTGGAAGGGCAGGTCAAGCCTGTCTGAAAGCTATCACCATGCGTGAGAATATGCCTCCGCCCGGTACCATGAATCATCTATGCATATGGCATCCAACTTAAATGAATTTTCTGATATCATGCATTGATTATGGGGGAGTTTTGCATGCTGAAAATTTTGAAAATGGTGTTTTTCCATTCTCTCAGCATGATGATATTATTTTTGTGGCTGAACATCTTGAGGATTGAAGTTGATCAATGTTCCATGGTCTTTACCAATGTGCCACTCATCCTTCTGGATAAAAGCACAATTGTTTTCAAGAAAAGTTCACATGTGATGATTTTGATGCTTTGAATGAATTTTCTGAATTCTCTTTTCAGAATAAAATTGTGTCCTCACATTTTAATAATTGGTAATGCGTGTCATGCATTAGTTGCATCAGGTGCATATAGAGTATCATGTGAAATCAAAAATCTTGCATCACATTGCATATTTGCATATCATTCTCTGCATATCATTCACATAGTACTTTTGGAAGATGAAGCTCATCATGTGTCTTGTTGCATATTTGTCATTTTCAACATACATATAATGCATCATTTTGAACATTTCATGTTGCATAAATGCCAAAATGAATACTTCTAACAATTGGTCTCATATCTTAGGGGCCAACAATTAGAGAACTGAAATTACATATCTTTTCATTTTGCATTGCATATGTATATCTCCATTGTATGCTTGCATGTTATTATATGCTATTCAACCCATTCCTTTGAAACTTATAAGACCAAACACTCCATTGTTAAATAATGTTGCATCTGAGTCTTAACAAGTGTGCTTCATGTCAAACTCTCAGGAGGAGCATTTCATGCTTATTGCATTTACATAGGGGGAGCTACACTATCCTGTTCTAAGTTAAATTTTCTCCATACATGTTAAATCAAATTCGTACACTTCATGCACTTTAATGTGAAATTGAGTGTTATTCATAAGGATATAGGAATTTCATTTCAACACTCTAAAATAATTCAACTTGTTACATGGATGATAAGAGACAGTTGAGGAAAAAGCTGCATGCCTCTACATACAAAAAAAAATGGTTGAAATGAAAGGCAGAGCAATGCTAACTCTCACTGAGTAAACTGGGCACATGTCACCTGAGACGTGATGTGGTTCATTTCTGAAAAGTGTTGACTAAAGTATCTCTATTCAAATGAGGTGACAAGGTTCAGTATTCTGAGTAACCGGAGATTCTGGCATGAGCTCCATGTGTCTCCTCGCGTAAAAAGGAATTATTTGAACCTGATCCTTCTTAGAAAAATTCAGATTGTTAGTGTGAAAATTACTGATGATAATTTGATGAGGAAGAGGGAAGCCTCCAATAAGCTATTCTCTAGATTGAAATGTAGTCTGTGCCGTTACTATTGTGTTTAATTGAAAACTTGGTTATCCATATGGCTAAACTTCATTCTCATGTTACTCACTTGCACATGGTAATTTGATTTGATATGTATTTTAAAATTTTGATTAATTACTTGACCTACTGTACGTCTTCTCCTATTTATCTGCACAATCCTCTAGGTGTAATCATGAGCATTCTGAACTTAATGACTCACTTGCACTTTTCCTACACCTATCCCCTCACTATAAATCAATTGGTATCACTTCTTGTGAAGGAGTTTTGTTGCATGTATCTATAGATATCTGCTTGATTACATTGTATGCATTTCATGTCTCATCATTTTCATACATCCTGCTTCATGCATTTCACAAGAAAATTAAAAATCTAGAAAATATTGAAAACCAAAAATTGAATGGACTTCCCATGCTATTTACTTGCTCAATAAACTTTTGTGTTTGCTTGACACATGGGGAGAAAGATTAGGCACAACCAAGTAATCAACATTTGGTATCCTCTCTAGCCAACAATTGGTTCTCTAGTCAACAATTGGTGTTTCCCATACATTCCATGAACCCACTTATTTAGAACTAACTCCTGCTTCATCAGAATTTCAAATGTGGGTTACTGTTCCTTACACAATTATCATGCTACAATTTGCACCTCCTCTGTTTCTTATTCATGAGGGAGAAAGATTGGTATTACCCCGCTTTTTGATAATGTCAAAGGGGGAGAAATATTTCATGAGATTCATGATTGCTGGATTCATGATTGGGGGACAAAAATGATTGGGGGACAAAAACATTTCAAAAATACCATGTGAAATGTCATGTGATTCATGATTGCCTGTGACAGGAGAAAAATCATTTCGTTTGCCATCTTCACTAAGATTGTCATCATTCATCACTAAGTTTATCATCATCAACAATGGGGAGATTGTTGAGCTATGATTTTGATGATAACTAAACTTCATGTGTGATGGAGATTGTGAGCTGTGGCTTTGATGATAACTAAACTTCATGTGCGATGATAATGGTTTTGATAACCACAATATATTGTGTGATTGATAAATGGAAAATGTCTTCAGAACAAACGAACTCACATGTTGCTATATTGCTTTGCAGGTACTGCTACTGGGCTAGAATGCATGCGCCTTCATGCATGTTTTAGTATGGGACTGTTAAGACTAATGTTCTTGTTCTTTTTTCCCATACTAATGTTTTGAGTATTCATTGATATGAATTGACTGCTTGTCATTGTGTAAATCATTTCTATTTCATTGTTTGTCCTTGTTGAAAGGATCATCATCTTCCTTTCACTCATACAAATTCAATCATTCCTCAAATGGCAAGTGTGCTTCGATTCTGAACTTTTGGACTGAACATGCAACTCATGTGTGCTTAACTGAAACCATTTTTCAGATGATCTAAATGCTCCCAGATGATTGAATAAATGTTGCTCTGAACTGAAGTTGGAACTCATATGAGGATCTTAAGATGAAAATGTTATCAAAGCATTTATGCGTCTCATGCTAGTGCTTTCATGTTCAAACTTCATGTCATTTGGGTCTCGGTCTCAAAACTAGCTTCATATGTTAATGCATGACCCATATATTTTGATCTTGATCTAACCTTTTACTTTATCATGTTTTTCAAGATGAAAAATCATGGTTGATCTTCATGAGATTATGGTAATATTTAATCAATTGTTTCCCATTGATTTGATGGTGGTTTTATGTGTTTTTTAGGCCCAAACTAGAAGGGGTCAACCCATGGGGTCGACCCTCTCAGGTTCTATTCAAAACAGAACCGATTTTATGAAACCTGCCTGAAAGGGTCGACCCCTGGGGTCGACCCCTGTAACCCAGAACCAAATGTTGTTTCTGTTTGGGTTCTAGAAACACGAGGGTCGACCCCTGTAAAACATAACATAAAATTAGTTCTGTTTGGCTTCTGTTTGCCCGAGGGTCGACCCCAAGGGTCGACCCCTTCAGTTCTGACCTCCAGCCGCCATTTTTGACCACCGTTTTCTTGCTCCTAAAGTCTTCCAATCCGAGTCCAACTTTCACAAATCACTCCACAAGTTATGGATCTTGTCCCAGGGCTGTCTCTTGACCGTCCCAAACACTTATATACTTCTCTTTGGGTCACAAACCCTAATAAGAGATGTGAGATCTGATTTTTGGGTGTATTTGCTAACCCTTGTGAATGCAGGTCGCAGGTAGCAGCTCCAGGGCTTCTCCCACGTTCTTCTGAGCTTGTATGTGAAGGGAAGAAGATGGATTCAAGTCTTCAATCAATCCTCTACTGGAAGCTGCATGGGAAATCAAGTTACAACTTCGTTTTTGCAAGAATCGATCATCTTTCTTCAAGAACGTTCTTCATCCTGCAGAAGCATTCAAATACGTTTGAAGAAGAGAAAGGGGGAGCTCTAATCACTACAAAATCTTCCTTATTCTGATCTTTGTTGATAGAGCTTGAAACTCTGCTTTAAGGCATATTATGAGGGCTTCATATGTCCTCTCTCTTGCTTATATATATGAGCTACAATTTTTGTGATACAACAATTCTAATGCTTATATACTCGTCTTTCGTATAGGTGAAGAAAAGGGAGTAAACGAAGTGAAGCTCCTACCATCGTGAGGATCTGGAGCTCATGGAAGAAAGAAAAGAGGAGCGGCACGAGGAGAAGAAGAAGATGATGTTAAAACCATGATCATCCGTCAATGAGCCTAGAAGAATTAGATTTTGTTGAAGAAGGGGGATTCTTACTCTCGATGCATCTTTCTAGTTATCATCTGTAGAATTTGGTTGGGGGGTCATAGCATATAATTGTCCTTGTTTCATATACATCTCAAAGAATACTTTGTGTGGGTGTTCGGAGAAAGGGTTCTCCGAGTGTGTGTGTTGTCGTATGTGCGTCGATTTGTGCGGAGTATATCCGCGTGTGTGGTTGGGTGAAACCAGGGGTGTGTTCCCCGTGTGTGGTTGGGAGTTTACTCCCGTGTGGTGGTGTAGGCATTGCTCTACGTGCATGTGGACGGAGCTGTGTCTCCGTGTGAGGTATTTTGTTCAGGGTGTGTTCCCCAAAGGGGTGTGTGTGTGATGCTATGGCAGCAGTTTGAGGCAAGGCCTCGTGTGTGTGTTTGCTGTGAAAGCAGCGTGTGTGCGTTGGGGTTCCTCCCCGTGTTGCTACATTTTGTAGCGCGTAGTGAAGCCTCGCCGGTTTGGTGAGGGGTGGACGTAGGGAGCCCGTCGTGGTCCCGAACCACCTTAAAAATCCCTTGTCTTGTGGTTTGATTCTTGTGATTGTGTGTTCACTATCCTATCTGTTTGTGCAATTGTGTGAGGTCGGTGAGATTAAGTGAATCTAGTTTAAACATGTTTAGATTAAATTACTCTATCTTGTATATTCCGTTGTGTGCTAGTTGTGTTTTTAATTGGACACAGTTTTTAGTAGTAGCATCTATTCACCCCCCCTCTAGATCCGTATTCTTGCACTACGGGACCCAACATAATTGTTATATCACCGCTACTGCGAGCGAGAGAGAGATACCGTCCCGTGACCCGATCCGGGCACGAAAAGAGAGCCGACCACCCTACCTCACTACCAATTTTTTAACCGTGCACGTCCGACGCTTCCCTCGCTAAGGGACGATTGCGAGTTTGCATAGAGTCTAAGGATCACATTTCAATTGGAGTCGAGTCTGTGGTCCGTCCCGCATCAAGTGCCTTGCCTTCCCTCCGAGCATGGCGAGCACGGCTGCCGGCCATGCACGACGTCTGAGCTTGGCATCCCTCACCTCCGAACACAAGGGCGGCTCACTCAGAGCATGGCGGCAAGCCCTCCAGCATGCTGGACCAGCCCCAGGCCGCCGTGGTCGATCCCGTCACTCGTCGGCGCCGCACCACCCTACCGCGAAGGCCAGCTTGCATGTTCACCATTAAATAGACCTGTAGGCCATCCAGCGTCCTGCTGCCCGTCAGGACGTCGTCGTCATGTCCAGGAATGATGGCTACAATACCCCTTTCCTGTTTCCATGTTCCTCTGACCAGGATCGCAGCCGCACAAGTGAACCTCCACCCACTCCAAGAAAGTAGTTTGCCACCGTTGGCTCACCGCTATCGTGTCTGCGAACCCTGCCCATCCATCCGCCGTCTGTCGACTCCAAGCAGGCCTCCGTCGGCATGCCAACTTGGCTGCTGCTGCGTCAGCGATAATGCTCCCCTCGGTACCGGCGACCCTCTGGCGCGATCTATTCCAGCCCCGACGATTGCTCTCACTACCAGCCCCGGTGGTAGCAGGTGTTGCTGAGGCACCGTCCGGTGCCTCCATGGTGACGCTCGATATATCCAACCGAGAAGTGTAGCAATAAGAGCACAGCAGAAAAGCTACAGTTATGCTCAGCTTATCTCCTCTGCTCAAGAGATATTGATCCGCATGACCAGCTAGAAATGGAGTATGACTTGGAGACATTGAGAAAAGAAATAGAAGATTCAAAGACTCTCAAAGGAAATGGCAATGCACTGCATGAGTGGCACCACAGGCAAATCCACGGGTGTCGTTCACTCACTCAAGAACATAAGTGCTGAGATTCAAATTTGACAAAGGGCATAAGAATGCATCATCTGATCACTTTCTACATTGCCTACCCTTACAACACTTGCATGGCCAATTTAATGCCCTGACCTCTCCTCTTTATGCTGGGTCTGTGGTTAAGATCATGCCAACATTTAGTGCATGGAAGAGGGTGTGAATCCCCTCTCTAGGATGGAACAAAAGTTGACAAAGTTATCACCGAGCTCATTGGATTCCCAACCGTGCACACCAGGCTGCCACAAGACCATGAAGGAGTGGACCCAATCCACGAGCTACCTCTGCCTCTACTGCATGTCAACTCCACCCCATGATGTGTGGCTCATCTGCACTTATCCTCTTATGAACGATGATGAAACATATTTCTTGAAAATAAGGAAGAAAATCACAGACTTGGGGTTGGTTTCACGTCAGTAAGAGCCCCTCCTGTGGACGTAGCATACCCCAGGTCCTCACGCTTCCTTTATCCACGGAAGGAAGTCGGCAGCTATATAAATTCAAGGAACCCATCTAGAAAGATAAGCCAACTTTCAGCCACTTCAACTGGTGGAGAAGTATCTTGTGCCCTTCATCTCTCCTGCCCCCCTTTTGAACTTCGCTCATACCACTCGTTGACTTACATATCGGAGGATTTTCCCTGAGTTCGCAACCTCATGTCTCTTGATTGATTTCTTCTATTTTTACAGAATTCTGTGCTTAAGTGATTACGCCCTGTGAACACTCTAGATCGGTCTGACTCACGGCCCAGCGCTACCTCTTCAATATATATTTGTTTCAGTAAAGAAGGCATATACATCGATATAGATATATAAAATGTACTTTTTAAGAAAGTAAGTTAACGCGGATACACATGTTGGTGGGATATTATCCGATGTGAACGCCTGTTCTCGGATGTCCAACCAATGAACCCGTGCCACCCGCTCTTAAAAAAAGGTCTTTTCTTCTGTCACTTGTTGGCGTTAGGGGGCGCAAAACCCCTTCGGCCCAGAAAACGTCCTCTTACGATCCGTCCCAGTTCTAACGCCCCTAGCTAACGGTCTCCCCCGCTCAACCGGTGTTCGACGGAAACCCCACTACACGGCGCATTGCACCGGGCTCGATCCTACCCGCCCGCCCTCCCCACTCCATCGCGGCTCCTCCGATAAAGCGGGACGTGAAATTGGGCGGCACAGGCCAGTTGGGTCTTCCGGGCTCCGGTGCACTGAGTAGTGTACAACGTCCCTTGTAGAGAGTTGATTAGCTTGTTAGGCGCCAACTACCTTCGCAGGGTTGGTCCAGAGCGTGTCATGGCTGCGGCCCTTCCAAGCTCTCCCGCTTTGTTTGGTAGAGGAGAGACCAGACCGCAGAAAAAACCCCACGCTGGCATGCTGCCCACCTCGATTTAAACCCTAGACCACCGCTGGGACACCTAACGGTGCGGCCATGCACCCCTCCCAGGATCCCCCCTGCAGCCCCCACTGAGAGGGAGAGGTGCCCCTGCTTCCAGCTGCCGATCGACGAGATGCTCGTCATGACCGTGTCAACCCTGTCGACAACCACCGGCGGCGGCGCCACCCTCATCGCCGGGGCCACTGGTTTCATGGGGAACTTCGTGGCGGAGGCGAGCTTGGCCGCTGGGATCCTCACCTACGTGCTCCGCCGCCCCGGCCCGGCCGGCCCCTCCAAGGAGGCCGCCCTCCTAGCTCTCCGGGAACATGGCGCCGTCATCGTGGAGGGCTCTGCAAGTGACAAGGAGTCTATGAAGAGGACGCTAAGAGAGCTCGGCATCGAGGTGGTCATCTCCATGCTAGGGGGGCGCAACCTCCTCGACCAGTTCCCACTTATCGACGCTGTCAAGGCCGCCGGAACTGTTAAGGTGACCTAAATCATAGTTTTGTGAGTTCATGAGTTGGACATAGTCAAGAAACCATGCTTTCCTTTGCTCTTCATTGTCATGGGTACCTACACGCACTCCTCTGGCAGAGGTTCTTGCCGTCCGAATTCGGGAATGACGTTGACAGGGCGGACCCGGTGGAGCCAGGGCGGAGAGTCTACGAGGACAAGAGGAAGGTCAGGCGAGCGGTCGAGGCCGCCGGCATCCCCTACACCTACATCTGCTGCAATTCCATCGCCGGCTGGCCGTACCACGACCTCCACCGGCCCTCCGAGGCCACCCCGCCGCTGGACTGCCTCCCCATCTACGGAGACGGCAACGTAAAAGGTACGTCCTTCCCCCTGGGAAGAAGGCAAACCCATGTCGATCGGTTAGCGTGCTTGTGTTCATCCCAGAGTGAGAGCTTCCGTCTCTTAATTTTCTTCTCCTCCTGGTTTCCTCAGCCTACTTCGTGGCCGGGTGCGACATCGGCAAGTTCACCGTCATGGCAGCGCACGACCCCTGCGCCGTCAACAAGGCCGTGCACTTCCGGCCGCGCTGCAACTTCCTCACCATGAACGAGCTGGCCTCCTTGTGGGAAAAGAAGATCGGAAGGGCCCTACCCAGAGTCACGATAACCGAAGAGGAGCTGCTGGCCATGTCCGCAGGTCAGTAGAAACGGCAAGATCCCCCCACCCCCACTCCCCGCACAAAAAAAATTAAAATTTTAAAGCCAGCGCGCAGCCATTTCGATCAGAGACGGCAGGGTGACATGCTCTTGTCTTTTGCCAGAGAACCGGATTCCACAGAGCTTCATCGTCTCCTTTACCCACGACGTCTACATCAAAGGGTGCCAGCATGGGTTCGCCCTGGACGGGCTCAGGGACGTCGAGGTCTCCGCTCTGTACCCGGGCATCCCCTTCCGGACGATGGACGAGTACTTCGAGGAGTTCGCCGCCGGCGTCCTTGCCAAGAACATTAACGGAGATGACGCCGCGAGCCCTGCCATGGGAAGATCTGCGTCCGTGAAGGCCGCCTGCGCCTGATGAGAAAATCTGCATCCCGTCGGGTGCCGCGTCTGCCAGCGCCTCGTACGCTTCGAGAAGTACAGAGTTTGGCGGTGACCTTATCGGATCTCTCTTCGGATCAGATCACTAGCTATTTGTACCCAATAAGAACCATTCGTGGGTCGGGTGTCAGTTCAACTTTTGCGTTGGATATATGTTTGTCGTAATTAGGCCCAGTAGATGCAGGCAGTAGACTAATGGTAAGTATTTAGTATTCTCGAATTGCATATGAATCAGGACCCAATGGAATTTCACGCATCCGAGTGCTACCTATCACTGAAAACAAAATACGGGTGCAAGTTGGATCGGTTGGACTTTATTCTCCAAATCTAGTTTTGCACCTAGCTCTGTCAGTATATAAGAGCAACTTTGGGTCTTTGGTAAACAGCAACACGGAGAATTTGATGCTAATTTACTGACCTGGCAACAGCTCTCCTTCAAACTTGTGAAGGAAAAGCGAGAGACTAAGTTGTGCATGAAATAGCTCTCGACGTTGGCTAAATCGACGTCATGACAGCTAAGTTTAGGATTGTGCGAAAGAGAACATACATAGTTGCAAAAGATATACAATCTTTTTAGTATATAACTTCTTACAATTTAATTTTTATAGAGATAGAAAAAGTGTTTTCCTGATCCCATATCACACCTTTAAGATTTATTTGTTAAGAAAGAGTAGTCAACTTCTTGAGGAAACCTGCGATCACTAGAAAATGACGTCAGAAACAGCTCTAAGAGTGTTCCCATAGGAACCCTCCGATATTTAAGTCAGAGACGAGTAGGAGCAAAGATAAAGAGTGCTGGGGAAAGAGAGAGCCAAAGAAAGTGAACCAGAAGAGCCCGAGTGGAGGAGAGAGTGCTCGAAAAATAGTTGGAAAGTTTGGAGAGTGCATGCTCGGAGAGGCAGGGGAGAAAAACCTCATAGGACTTCTCCGGCCCTACTTCCAGAATGAAGATCCCTTCCACCGCTACGTGAAGAAGCCTCTCTCTCCCACTTGACATAAAACTCTGCTAGCACTAGGATGTCTCTCCTTCTCTCTGTCTCTCTATATGCTTGTATGTCAGTAGATGTATCACTGTAGTTGGATATGCCTCTAAGTCTAGTTGGGGACATATTTATATGGGCTATCGTGGTGCTCAACGTTCCCTGGTTGAGAAATAGCGTAGATCGTGGAGTAACATCTCCTTGATCGTGGGGGTCACTCGTTGCATACTTATCCATTCTCGGAAGGGAGATTTTGTAACGACCCAAGATCTGAATATCGGAAAGGACTCCGATATTCTTGGATCCTAACCCGCCACCCACGAGCCGAGAGTTCAGAAGGGTTAAAGGGATGGTGTGGTAGTGTATAAGAATCTAAATAATTACTACTCAATAATGTTTAACACCATTAATGTGAGTAATAGACAATTATATAATTTAATAATTACATAGTCCAGAATCTACACGTCCATTCATAAGTGTAGTAAACTAAAAAGTACAAAGATGTAGGTCATACCATGTCTTTGGCAAACTAGTGCTATGACTGACTATCGGCTCCACGCGAAGCCTCAGAAGCACAACGAGCAAGTCACGCCTGTGGACGCACTTATTTTATTTTATCTATATTTGTTTATTTTATTTATTCTATTTTAGTTTATTAGTGCATAGGCATGTCAGTCACGAGGTGATGATTTATTCGGACTTTAAAGACCAATTATAAGGTGGCCTGGAGCTACTAATGTGCGCCTTCTGACTGATCAGATGATAGTGAGTGTCGTGTCGGGACTGGAACCCGCCGTGTCATAAAGATCATAGCATTAATTATATCTCTCCAAAGGAGGGACAACTCTTGATTAAACGCCAGGAAGAGGGGCCCTATGGCCTGAAATCTGTATTAATGAAAAGAAGAGAGATGACTCGAACAACATATCCCGTGCTAAGGCAAAGGCGTTTGAGCCACTTCATTCATTCATCGTCGGTTTCAAGTTTAAAAAATATTCTGAGTGAAGGCACGATGAAGACACAAATAATCTTTGGGTAAATATCTGCCGGGAAGGCAGCAAGTTTGATGTCTGATAATAAAAGGAGTGGGACAAATCCCGGTAAAGATAGGTCGAGTTCGAGAAGTTGTTGGCCCAAGGTAAAGTCAGACCATGGCCTTGGCAGGGTTGTCCTCGAGATCCAAGCCTGACTTGCGAGGGCATCAATTTTTTTATTCCCTTCACATAGGGTCTAGGGGTTGAGGGGCCCCAGATTAGATACCGTTGACTCTTTGAATGCTATTATCCTCTTACTATTATTATTATTTTATTTATTATATATATATATATATATATATATATTATTTGATCACGTGTTATCAGTCGACTGAAGAGAGAATCAATCGACTTGGACAAGGGGTAGGTCGACCTGCTGATAGATCGATCGACCGAACATTGAAATCGGTCGACCGAAGAAGGAAATCAGTCAACCTGAGTCAGAAGGTAGGTCGACCCAGCCTACAGGTGAGTCGACTCGGGTTGGGTTGAGTCGACTCAGCCTGCAGGGTAGGTCGACATGGTCATTCTTTTACCTTCTTCTTTTCTTCTTTTCTCTCTTTTTTTTATACATATATATCCTACCTTTTTTTTCTTTTGGTCTGATCATATGTTAGCCCACTTTTTAGTAGGTCAGCTTGGGTTGAAAGCAAGTTGACCTAATCTGAAAGCAAGTCGACCTAATCTGAAAGCAAGTCAATTTAAATTAAAGATAGGTCGACCAAGGTTGAAGTGAGTCGACCCAAGCCAGGGAGCAAGTTGACTTGTGTTGAAGGGTGAGTCGACTTAGGCTCAGAGTGAGTCGACCTGGCCTTCAAGCTGTGCCGACCAGCCCAGAGGTTGGTCGACTGAGGATGCAGATCGGTCGATCGAACCCATTAGGGTGCGTCAATGTGACGACCCGGATCCCGGATACCAGATATACCCGATAGGACTACCGGATACACCTGATATCACTTGGAACCCGTGAGGCCTCCCAAGAGCGGTAAAGCTCCGAAGGGATAAAAGGATTGTCGTATAGTACATTGAAGCCACAGAGATAGTACAGTAAGCAATTAGATTTCATTAGATCGGTTTCCTAAAGTAGCAGAAATAAAATTACATTTAATTAACAATTTCAATTTAACAATTATATCAGAGTCCAGTCCAAGAAAATAAAGACAAGTATAGGTTACAGGGAAAGAACGTACACTGAGGTCGGGGAAAACCCGACGCAGGTACCGCTGGTAGCTACAGACGCGCCACACCAGGAACCACGAACAGAGACGACGCCCACCTGAAAAGCAGGGGTGAGTCTCCAAACAGAGACTCAGTAGGGGTCACGCGGATCCCCACTGAACAACACGCAGTACACGGAACAGAAAGCAACAGTAGAAGCAAAGCAGGAAAAGCTACACTACTAAGCTGTAAAAAGAACAGGAACAGCAGGAGTAGGGAACATGCTAAGAGCAAGGGAAGCTAAAAGAAAATGGAAAAAGTCGTACCGAACAGGCGCGACAGCTGAACCAACCTCAGCTCCCCAAACTACTCCAAGCAGCGACAGAAGGGCGACTCTGATCTGACAAAGTCAGGAGTTACCGATCTGCCGACACGATGCCAGGCCTAAGACAAAGACCAGCAAGGACAGACAAAAAGTCTAAGAAAGACCTAGACAGACGACGGACAGACTCGACGGCACACACGACTAGAACGTCGTGCACACAACACAACACTGACCTCGAGTAGGGCCACGAGAGGGCTAACCCGGAAAGGTCACGACGCGCAAGAAACGCGAAGAACACGAAGAGTCACGTGTCACATAAGGGAAGCACATGCTCACTAGAAGAACAGCCAACTGCGTCCACTGACGTCTTATGCTACGCCGCAACACACACCACAAGTGTCTCGACTACCCACCGAGCGCGACCAACACGGGCACGGCCGAGTCGCAGACCCACGCAGAACCACAATACAAGTACTAGTCAAGGTCACGCCTGTCGGCGCCGTCCAAAGCCCCTGACCACGTGTGCACACACCGACTCTTGCTGGAGAGCCAGGCCTCTAGCTAGTTTTCCCCACCCAGCACGACGCCACTGTACAGCGGGAGCCCACGGAAACTAGCTTACAAACCGTATAACGGGAACACCCCTCCGTCATCCGCAGGCGGGTTGGCAACTCAAGGCCTTAGAGTTACAATAATTTGAGGCTCACTAGACACAGAGACTCTGAAACAAGAGTGCTGTAGTACAAACAGGCAAAGAAGTACTATCGCACGTACTACGAAGCACCAAGGCAGCAAGATAACTGCCAACAGACTCAGGACAAGGCGACTAGACCTACTACGTAACGATCCTTGAGTCGGATGACTCAAAGGCAAGATCGTCACTGACAGCGGAACAAGTCACCAATCGGTCTAATCCTGAGCCATGCGAAACGACACTCCGCAGAAAACGACTCACGGAGACCTGAGGGAACACCGAGGACCCTCAAACACGCCTGGATACGTAGATCGAGGTAGGATGATATCTCGAAGCATCCATTACCATGTCTCGAACTGGACAGAACCGTCAAGACACACAAGGCTACCTGTCAACCACTGGGTGACCCCGGGTTGACTGGAATCGGACAAAGACACACAAGCACAAACCCTCTTGGCCACCTCGGAACACGGTTACAGCCCTCACAGGACATCGGATGATGTCCGCGTGACAATGGCAAACCCCAAGGTCAAGCCAAGATACTGGAAACCAAACCACCGATAAACCACTCTCTGGGTCCAGGCTATCCATCACTTGGCCGCTAGGTCAACCAAGCAGTCAAGGAGGACTCGCCACGCAACTAGAGGCAAAGACACTGGCGGTCCTAGATTAAGTCGCTTGGAGAAACTATAGCAGTCAAGGAATAGACCGCACACAATTCGCCCGAACCGACCGATCCAGGGAACCACCGGACAGACAAACCAACATTAACAGTCCATGATAGGACCACTAGAAACACCGCCCTAACTCACGTAGGCGACCGACAGGAAACAGACAGAACATACGGAGACTTGGGAGAACTTTGACATTCTCAAGGCACCTGGACACGCAAATCAAGGCCAAATCATACCTCTAGGTGTCCAGAACCACGTCTCGAGCTGGACAGATCCATTGAGACACAGGCAAGGTCGCATGTCGACCATTGGATCACACCGGGTCGACCAGACCAGAGTAATGACTCTAACACGACACCGGGAGAAGCCACCACGGTAAGCCGATAAAACATCGGGGATGAGCGGTTCAGAATGGACCACTCAATAGGATGGACGGTCCGAAATTGACCACACAAAGGGGTTGAATGGTCCGAAACAGACCACACAAAGGGGTTGAACGGTCCAGAACTGACCATACAACTCCAACAACCGATAAGGATGGACGGTCCGAAAGGGACCACACAACTAGATAAACGATCTGAACTGGACCGCACAACGGGATGAACGGTCCTAACATAACCGCACAACTCCCAGGGGATATGTGGTCAGTAGACGACCACACAACCCAAACCGACAACCGCCCAAGGGGATGTGCGGTCTATCGTGCGACCACACAACCACAACCGACATAAGGATAAACGGTCCAGGGATGGCCGCCCTTATACATGAACGGTCCGAAACTGACCGTTCAAGCATCACGGCGGGCAAACCGTGGGTTCGGCCCAACGGAGACCTTTCCACGCCCCGTTCGTCCTGAGACGAAGGGGATACAACCATGGACCTGTTGGCAATCACATAGACTCTGTCCGGAGTCAAAACGACGCACGGATCGCACGAAACGGGCGATTCTAACGAAATCACCCAAAAAGGGTTTCTGGACTTTCCGGAGCCCTAGCGGTCAAACGGGACCACCAAACGAAACGAAATTAGTGACTATGGAACGCTGACGTCCCAGGGAGTCCATTGACAGTAACTGATCTAAAAATGGTTGCCGTTTTACGGTGAACCCTACAAACCACGAAAATCACAGTTTAGGCTAAACAAGCCCAAACTCAGTCATTTTTGCACCGAACGACGTGCAATGGCAGGAAAAATGTGCAGGAGGAAGTGGTGATCCGTCACCCTACCTCCACCGAAGAAACCGTGCCCCAAAGGGACTAAATCGTACCGAAAACTGTGCCACGAGCTCAAACGTCGGCTTTGAATTCACCATTCGAGATCGCGCCCAAATCGCTCCATCCTCGCCCCGTCGTGCACCCAACCAGCTCCATAGCGTCCCCAGCACTCGCCCTTAGGTCGTCCGTCTGCAGTCGGAGCCGAGGAGGCGAAATGGGAGAGAAACGTGAGAGAGAGAGAGCGGCGGCGAAATGAGAAGGAGGAGAGAGGAAAGGAAAAGAAATAAGAAAAGAAATTAGGAATTTTCCTAATTTCTGAAAAATCCGATTTTTGGCCCTATCTCAGAAAAATACGCAAAAATAGTCAAAATGACCAACTCGGAGAGTACATCGTCGTTGCAGCATCCTCGAGTTGATGAACTGACAAATAAACTCACCGTAGGGTTCCGTAACTAGTACGAGAGAAAAACCCACACGGATCGCGAAACTCAACTCGGAAGCCACAAAAGCGAACTGAAACTCATCGAAACAGATCCGAAAGATCAAATAAAGATCCAACAAGACCCATTAAGGATCCAACGAAGATCCGGGACATTACATCCTCCCCTCCTTTAAGAAATTTCGTCCTCGAAATGTAAGGACTAACAAGGGTAAGCAGGGAAGAACAACCCAACATACGACAACACAATCTCGAGAAACACAGCTCAAAGGAACATTATCAGACCATAATCACAAGTACACGCTCGGGAGTGAGCACGACGCAAGTGGACACAAGTCTGTTGGGTTCGGTGCAAGTATTCAGAGGGGGGTGAATGAATATGGCCTATAAAAACTTTCACCCAGTAAAGATTTCGCTCAATTAAAAATCTAATGCTCACTAAAAATGCTAGTTCGCAAACTGAACAACCTTGAAGGCTAATGGGCAGTTGTGGAACTGAAACAAACACACAGTGAGATCACTAGAGTGCTAACAAGACAAATTTAGCCAATCAGAAAACTAATTAAATCTTCTTCTCAACCAAAAACCAAACACATGGAGCGCCCTTATGCATTCATCTAGCAGAAGCAAACCATAAGCAATCAAACCACAATGCAAGAGGGGTTTTTAGGTGGTTCGGTCCTCTAGACCTACATCCACCCCACACTCAAATCGAGTGTAGATTCCGCTGACTCACAGCTTGAACAGCTGGGCATCACAGCTTGCCTTACAACCGCTGGGCAACATAGCTTGCCGTCCGAGGAATCCTCCTCGCCCCGCTGAGCAACACAGCTTGCTGTCCAGTAGACTCCTCCACTACAAACCGTTGGGCAATACAGCTTAACCGTCCAGAGGCAGCACCTCTGCAATCCGCTGACTAACAGCTTGACAAAGGAAGTTCAAAAGAAAACAAAAGATTGGAGTAAACAGCATCGGAAAGCTGTAAGCACTAAGCACAGAATATGGCTCTTAAAGAGCTGACTGGAGTGGATCTGATCCAACTTCCAGCAAGAACAGATCTCCCTCGATCTCACTCTCTTTCTTCACTCTCTTTCTTCTCAACTCCTTCACGTCTGCTTCTCTCCTCTCTTTTCTTCTTCTTCACACTCAGCTCGAGCTCTCTATCTCTCACTTTTTCTCTTCTGCTTCTTCTCTCTTTCTTTTCTTCTTCTTCTGTTGGATCGTGGAAGCTCTCTCTCCTTCTAATTCTTCTCTCAGCTTCTGCTCCCTGGCTTCGATCACGATCGACCTCCATCTGAAGATGAAGGCTCTATTATATACCACCAGCAGCAGCAGCAGCAGCAGTAGCAGCAGGGCGCGTGTGGCTTCCACAGTTCCTGCCCTAAGAATTCGGACCACGTGGCAGCATCCAGCAGGCTGTCAGTACACGTGTCCTCATCTGGGCACTCTCCTTATCCTCGGATCACGTGCCAAGCACCAGTACGCTCAGCAACTGGAGTTAGATGGCATCAACCCACTTCCTCCAAGGAGTTGACGCAGCCTTCAGAGATACTTTATCAGCAAAGCTCAAGTCTGCTGCGTTGATGCTTCCAACCCGCAGCATTGACGCATCAGAGTAATCCAGTAAGCTTCTTTCTTGATAGTTTGAACTACAACGTCCATGCCACTTGATCAAGGCGTTGACGCATTGGTGTCCAGTGATCAATGTCTTCAGTATATAGGCGTGCTACGTCGACGCTACTAGCCCATAGCGTTGACGCAGTGGTGTTCCAGCAGCTAATACTTTAGCTTGTTTGCTTGCTGCGTGGACGCTACCAGGCCGTGGCGTTGACGCACTGCAGTATTCCAGTGAGCTATGGACTCTGCCTCATTAACTACTGCGTCGACGTTGCTGTAGCATGGAGTTGACGCAGCCAGGTGAAGCTCTGAAATCCTCTTCAACTGAAGCGTGGACGCATTGAACTCCCAGCGTCGACCCTGTTCTTCATTGGTGTCATTATCTGAAGATAGTGTATAGACTTTAGAACTGGTGCACGATGTACATACTTCATGATACTCGTCCAATGTATATACTTAGCTGAACAAGACACACAATGTATAGACTTGCAGTCATGAACAAATGCAATGTATAGACTCTTCAATCGACATGCAGACAATGTATATACTTTCTCAACCTGAATCAATGTCTAGACTTCAGCTCAAGGCCAGTGTATAAACTTCAAGCTTCAGAAACGAATGTACAGACTTCACTTAAGAAATGTATGGAAAGACCCCAGTGTATAGACTTTGCCTTGAACGAAGGTCAGTGATGAGTGTATAGACTTTCACGATGTGTAGACTTGGATACGTGAAAGCTACAGTGAAGGAATGTATACACTTGACCAAAGCAAGGGCAAAACGAGTGTATAGACTCTAAGGTTCAAAGCCAACGGCTGTATAGACTTAGAATATTAAGACTGATGTACAGACTTCATGCGTTGACGCTGTACACTTGAGAATGCTCACAGCGTTGACGCAGCATGAGACGTAGGCTGTACAGACTTAGCATATGAAGACTGATGCATGAACAGTAATGCTTAGACTTGCATGAGACGCTCGGATGTATAGACATGGAGACTTAGCCTATGCATAAGACGCTAAGTGAAACGGTCTAATGTATGGACTTAGTCTTCACAGCGAATGCAGGCAGTGTACACGCTTGTGTCCACTTGAGACGCTGAAGGAGACGGTCCAATGTATGGACTTCAACTCATGCGACCACAGCATCAATGCAATGTGCAGACTTCGCCTGAGACAATGCATGAGACGGACGATGTATAGACTTCAGCAACAATGCATGACTGTATAGACTTGTGTTCTCAACGAAACACAAACACAACATAATGTATAGACTATGCTGAGTGTCTAGACTTGTGAGATGCATAGAACACACAGAGGCTGTATAGACTTGGAAACCAACGCACACGGCTGACAGACATGAAGTGAACATGAATGAACATGATGTACAGACTTTGGACTCCAAGGGCGATGTATGGACTTTCATATGAAAGGCTGTACAGACTTTGAAGTCTGGGGGCGTCGACGCATGATGCATGAGACACACTTGCTGCGTTGACGCTGCATGACTTGCGAAATGCATAGAACATACAGAGGCTGCAATGCACCGATCTTAATTCAAGCACAAAACACTTGATGCACTCTCATGCATTCTCCACAGAATATATCAGTTATATGCATTCAGATTGTTATGATTCAATGATTCAATGTCAAGATATTAGCAAAATAAAATGGTGACTCATTCGTGTTACTATCATTAAAACACCACATTCATCAAAGCACAAGGGGCACAACAATCTCCCCCTTTTTGATGATGGCAACATAATGAGTCACACTGACTCGTCAAACTATTCTCCCCCTTTGACATAGTCAAAAAGAAAGGGAATGGTTTGAGAGACACAATGCAGCACACAAAGACACTTATGACAATGAAACATCACTCCCCCTATCAGCATGTAAGATTAACTACTGTCCCCTAGATGCAAAGAAACCATAACTCCCCCTGAAGCACAGGAATGGATTCAGGTTATCCAATAAATCAATCTGAATTCTGCCTTTACAAAGAATCTGAATTCTGGTGAAAAGACCACATAATCAGAACTTATTGCAGAACAAGATGGAAGATTCCAACAGTGTGGAGAGTAAAGTGATTGGTGATAGAAGGGCAATAATAGACAACAATCATCACAAGACATCTCAATGAATAATCAGACTGAAGCTGATCAGGCTATCTGGAAAATCTGATCATGAGGGATTTTAATGCATACATTACTTCAATAAGTCTTAAAAGATGTAGACTTTTCTATCATAAAGGGTTATGAAGTGGTAACTTAACCAATCTGATTTAATTTTGATGTATACCAAATTCGACAAATTAAACTCAATACTCGTATCTGAATCCAAGTTTTAATAAAGGTGAACCAAATATTCAGATAACACTTAAAATCAATCATCTTTTATCTTACACATATGATCTCAATAGCACCTTTGTAAGATACACAGATTAGTACAGAAGTTAAACACTTTTCAAGAACATGAGTTGACAGATTTTTCAAGATAATTTCATTTGAAGCACATTATATTTTTTCCTGAGCAATTTAAGTTGATCAACACCTTTTTACATGAGGCACAATAAGTCTTAGTTGAAGTGACCCAGTTACTCAGTGTGATAACTGTCATTGCCTCTCATTTTGAGAGCAGAGCTAGCAATATGAGTGTCTTTTTACATGAGAAGACACCTTTATCAGAGGCCAGACTCCCCAGCTACTCAACACAGATAAGCTATTGCTCCGTCAGGTTTTGTTTCACTAAATTTTTATCAGAGATAACTATGGCACCTCATGACATGAGTTACTTTATTTCATTGATAAAGAACTCAGTTTCTCAGAGACCGAGTCATTGCTCTGAATTCACAATTTCTTCATTTAGTCAACATTTTCAAATTAATGTTTAACAACAGTACACACTATATGCATCTTAGCCAAAGAAGCCCTGAATTCAAATTTTTAGATATCTGATGAGAGAGTCTAAGGTTTACATGAAACATGTGGTTAAAGTTTATTAAACCTTATCATTCAGATATTTTCAATTCATTTAATTACAAATCTGAGAATACATTAATCTTATATCAGTCTGATTCAGTGATAATTCTTAAACCTATATGATAGAAATTTCTACAATGTTCTCAGACTGAATTGCATGACATGCAACTTTAAGTTCCTCAGATCAGAAAAATAAGTTTAGCTGACCAACAAATCAATAGTAGAGCCAATTCAGTCACACCAGCTGAGAGGAGTGTGAAAGGTGAGTATAGGCTGGAATTTAGACAGATAGTATCATGAAGGGAGTTGAAAGAAACTGTTCTTTAACAGCTCAACAAATAGAAGGCAGAATCCTTTTTCAAGAGAGAGAAATATGACATCAGATGAGAGTTGATCAATTTTTAGGCAAGAGCTGTTCAAGATGTGACAAACAAAACACCAATTCTAAGTGCTCCCCCTGTCTAGATGCAATTAAATTTGTTTTCAGGTTTTTCAACTCCACTACACTTCATATGCAACATTAGTCAAACTCCCCCTGACAAAGTGCATGAAATACAATTAATGAATTGCTCATGATTTTAGAATATGCTCAAGAAGAATAAATGCTTTGTTCAATCAGAGAGAGAATTTATCAAATGCATCATTTTCATTTCAAATTTTCAGATTTTTCATCATATGATGCAGTGCACTGTTCTACATGAAGGCAAGACCCATGGTACTCGGCGGAGAACCTGGTCTCAAAGACCATCTCACACATGGTAGAAACCTCCGGGCAGATTTCCTTGCCTTTTAGTAACATACCATTTGATATACCAGGGTTAAGCAAATGATAATGCAGTGCAAAGCAGCCCTATTATGCATTGAAAAACATGCAGTCTACGACAATGGGCAAATGACAGTCATGCAAATGATGTATGCAAGTACTAGACACATGCATTGACTGTATGCACTAACTGACCCGTTCAAGCTCAGTCCAACACTACCAGAAAAAGCGGGATTTCAGACGGAAATTTCAGACGGAAATTTCAGACGGAAATTTCCGTCTGAAATTTGTGACGGATTTTTTTCCGTCGGAAATCCCGTCTGAAATTTGCAATTACACACCGAATTTCAGACGGAAATTGTGACGAAAAATATTCCGTCACAAATTTCAGACGGAATTTGGGACGGAAAATTTAATATGTCAGAAATTTATGACCAAGAATTTGTGACGGCCACATTTGTGACGGATCCGTCTGACAATCCGTCACAAATGTGTCTTCTCACGGATTTTCAGACGGAAATTAATCCGTCACAAAATGTTTGTGCCCCCAATCCGTCGCAAAGGCACATTTGCGACGGATTGGGGGCACAAAAATTTTGTGACGGATTAATTTCCGTCTGAAAATCCGTGAGAAGATACATTTGTGACGGATTGTCAGACGGATCCGTCACAAATGTGGCCGTCACAAATTCTTGGTCATAAATTTCTGACAGATTAAATTTTCCGTCCCAAATTCCGTCTGAAATTTGTGACGGAATATTTTCCGTCACAATTTCCATCTGAAATTCGGTGTGTAATTGCAAATTTCAGACGGGATTTCCGACGGAAAAAAATCCGTCACAAATTTCAGACGGAAATTTCCGTCTGAAATTTCCATCTGAAAATTCCGTCTGAAATCTCGCTTTTTCTAGTAGTGCAAGTATGTAATCAAGCATGCAATGCATTGACACCAGACACATGCATTGACTCTAAAAATGATTGTGCAGAGCATCTATCAGCCTATTTATTCAGTGCAATAATCAGTGAGAGAAGAGCGTCAGATATGTGCAAAGTAAAACTCAGTAGCTGAGTCTGGAATGAAGACTGATCAGCTAGACATGAAGAGAGTATCAGACATCAAACGAACAGTTCAACAATTTCAGATATCAAACAGACAAATCAGCATTTTCAGATGATAAAATTTAAAGACAAGTTCAGAACTAACATGAAATGTAGAATCCTGGGGCTTCCTTCGTAAGTGCCTTGGCTAAATTACCCCTTTTATTTCTCTCACCAAGGCACACCTACAACATATCAATCAATATGATCTTGCAGGGACCCAAGCAGTCTTGGGTCCTGCACTACCCCTATCAGGTGTTCTAAATCTTCTTTTTACAACATTATCATCAAATTCCATAAAAGAACAATCAGACATGGAATGTCCAAAATTTCCACAATAATAACATGAAACAACAGATTGTCTGGTCCTATGATGCTTCTCAACAGGAGCATGAGACCTATGACCATAAGCATTAAATGTTCTGTTATATGCATGAAATTTTGACTTACCATTACCTGCCCACCAGCATTCAGAAGCTCGGCGGCCAGGTTTTCCACATTCAAAGCATACAGGTGTCTTTCCTTTAAAAATAGATTTATTTCTGCCAAGAGAATTTCTATTTGAAGGGAATTCAACAAATTTTGAAGTAAAATGATTTCCCTGAGCATACCAGCAGTCCTTGACTGCATGTCCATACTTACCACATTCAAAGCACCTTGGGTGCTTACCTCTTGAGCCAGTAAATCCCCATGAAGGCCTAAACCAACATTCAACAGCTTTATGACCACGTTTGTTGCAATTATAACAAATGATATGTTGGTTTGAAGAAGACATGTTTCTTTTGGGGTGGTGATGATTATTTGAAAATATTTTATCATGCATCATATCATCACTTTTCATCACACTGCAGTCATCCATATAATGACCATGCCTACCACAGTAGTAGCATGAAGCATCAGATTTCCTAGGGGCATGGTTTCTATCAGATGAATTCACAGATGCATGTGAATGAGTACAAGAAGCATGAGCATTTTGCATTGACCCATCAGATTCAGCAGAGTTAACAAATTTCAGAGTATAACCAGAATTATTCTTTGCCCTTTTTGTTTGACTCTTTCTTGTCAATTTCTGATTATCCTCAACAGGTTTTGTTTGTTTTTCAATTTTCTGAGCTTTAAACTGAAAGACAGATTTTGAAGGTGAAATCTGATTTTCATTTTGTTTTGTGGATTGCCTTGAAGTACCAGCTACATCAGTGCTTTGAACAAAAGTTGTATATAGCTGATTTTTAGTGATTTTCTTAACATCAGAACAGTAATTTGTTCCCCATTTAGAGTTATCATCCTTCCTCTTCCCAACAGTTTTTATTTTTCCTTTAATCTTGGCAGACTCAATAGCTGAATTTTCCAGATTATGAATTTTATCTTCCTAGCTAGCAATGTGAAGTTCATAATGGCTATTTCCTGTTCACTACAATTAACACATTCGCTTAGAACTTGGTTTGCAGTTTTATACTTCTCAATTTCTTGTTCTAGACTGTTCAAAATTTCTGAATTTCCATCATAGACAGTTTTTCCTTTTTCTATAGTGAGAAGTCTTTCAGACAAGCCAGTGTTTAACCACTTCGGTTTTTCAACTTCAGCTTTTAATTCAGTGTTTTCTTCCTCAAGATCTCTAGCCTGAAATTCATTACCCTCACATCTCTCTCTTCCAGACATTAGCTCCAGTTTTTCAATTAATTCCTCTTCTCTTTCCTCCACTCTAATTTTCTCAGCCACCAAACTTTTGTGATCCTCTTTAAGTGAGATAATTTGTTTACTCAGCCATTCATTCTCACTATAAAGATCTTCATTTCGTTCTCTTAGAGCTGAGCACATATGGCAGGTTAATTCAGCAGAAGAAAAATGTGAAGCCTCCCCATTGATTTCATTTATTCTACCCATAAGATTTTCAATTTTCTTTTGAAATTCTTCATTCTCAAGTTTCAGTTTATCCAATTCAGAATTGACTTGAGTGAATTCATGCATGCCTTTTAGATGCTCCTTTTTCTTATCATTCAACTGATTCTCTATTTCTGACATTTTATCCAACCATGTTTGTTTTTCAATTTTTAGAGAATCATTTTGTTTCTTAAGATTCTGAACATCTAGCATGCAAGCATCATAAGACTCTTTCATATTTGCACAGTTTTCACAGGACTCTTTTAGATTTATTCTATCACATTTCTTTTTCAAATTCTTATTTTCAGATTTCAATTTCTTGGAAACTTCTAACAAATTTTCATACATCTCTATCAATTCATCGAAAGAGTATCCTTCTGATTCAGAACTTACCTCGGATGAAGTTTCATCATCAGCATTTCTATGATCAGCCATTAAGCACTTGCTGTGATTCCTGATTAGCTTCAGTTTATCTAAAATGTCTTTGGCAGACCTGCAAGATAAAATGCATTCAATTAGAGATCTGTCAATTGATTCTTTTAATAAAACTACAGCTCTATTATTGACAGAGTCTTTCAGCTTGTCCTTCTTGGTCCATTTAGATTTATCCTTCGACAGTTTGTATGGGCCGTGAGTCATTACCTTCTGCAGTTTTGGATCAGTAGACTTTACATACCGATGGAGGTTTTCGAACCAAGAGTCAAAGTTATCACCTCTGAATATCGGAGGATTAGCCATCGAATCAGATAACAACCAAATTCAAGGCACAAAACACTAGACAATAAAACCAGATAAGCAAGACACGGTACTAACTCAGTGAAGCTAAATACAGAACACAAGAGGCACACTTATGAAATGCACCAGACAGAAATGCACTAAGACAGTAAATCAAGACGATTCCAAAAGACCCACTCTGAAATGCACTAAATAGTTAGCAGGATCCTCTGCAGATTGTTAGATCTGTTAAGTCAGAAACCGCTCTGATATCAATTGTTGGGTTCGGTGCAAGTATTCAGAGGGGGGGTGAATGAATATGGCCTATAAAAACTTTCACCCAGTAAAGATTTCGCTCAATTAAAAATCTAATGCTCACTAAAAATGCTAGTTCGCAAACTGAACAACCTTGAAGGCTAATGGGCAGTTGCGGAACTGAAACAAACACACAGTGAGATCACTAGAGTGCTAACAAGACAAATTTAGCCAATCAGAAAACTAATTAACTCTTCTTCTCAACCAAAAACCAAACACATGGAGCGCCCCTATGCATTCATCTAGCAGAAGCAAACCATAAGCAATCAAACCACAATGCAAGAGGGGTTTTTAGGTGGTTCGGTCCTCCAGATCTACATCCACCCCACACTCAAACCGAGTGTGGATTCCGCTGACTCACAGCTTGAACAGCTGGGCATCACAGCTTGCCTTACAACCGCTGGGCAACACAGCTTGCCGTCCGAGGAATCCTCCTCGCTCCGCTGAGCAACACAGCTTGCTATCCAGTGGACTCCTCCACTGCAAACCACTGGGCAATACAGCTTAGCCGTCCAGAGGCAGCACCTCTGCAATCCGCTGACTAACAGCTTGACAAAGGAAGTTCAAAAGAAAATAAAAGATCGGAGGAAACAGCATCGGAAAGCTGTAAGCACTAAGCACATATGGATCTTAAAGAGCTGACTGGAGTAGATCTGATCCAACTTCCAGCAAGAACAGATCTCCCTCGATCTCACTCTCTTTCTTCACTCTCTCTCTTCTCAACTCCTTCACGTCTGCTTCTCTCCTCTCTTTTCTTCTTCTTCACACTCTGCTCGAGCTCTCTATCTCTCACTTTTTCTCTTCTGCTTCTTCTCTCTTTCTTTTCTTCTTCTTCTGCTGGATCGTGGAAGCTCTCTCTCCTTCTAATTCTTCTCTCAGCTTCTGCTCCCTGGCTTCGATCACGATCGACCTCCATCTGAAGACGAAGGCTCTATTATATACCACCAGCAGCAGCAGCAGCAGCAGCAGGGCGCGTGTGGCTTCCACAGTTCCCGCCCTAAGAATTCGGACCACGTGGCAGCATCCAGCAGGCTGTCAATACACGTGTCCTCATCTGGGCACTCTCCTTATCCTCGGATCACGTGCCCAGCACCAGTACACTCAGCAACTGGAGTTAGATGGCGTCAACCCACTTGCTCCAAGGAGTTGGCGCAGCCTTCAGAGATACTTTATCAGCAAAGCTCAAGTCTGCTGCATTGACGCTTCCAACCCGCAGCGTTGACGCATCAGAGTAATCCAGTAAGCTTCTTTCTTGATAGTTTGAACTACAGCGTCCACGCCACTTGATCAAGGCGTTGACGCATTGGTGTCCAGTGATCAATGTCTTCAGTATATAGGCGTGCTGCGTCGACGCTACTAGCCCATAGCGTTGACGCAGTGGTGTTCCAGCAGCTAATACTTTAGCTTGTTTGCTTGCTGCGTGGACGCTACCAGGCCGTGGCGTTGACGCACTGCAGTATTCCAGTGAGCTATGGACTCTACCTCATTAACTACTGCGTCGACGCTGCTGTAGCATGGAGTTGACGCAGCCAGGTGAAGCTCTAAAATCCTCTTCAACTGAAGCGTGGACGCATTGAACTCCCAGCGTCGACCCTGTTCTTCATTGGTGTCATCATCTGAAGATAGTGTATAGACTTTAGAACTGGTGCACGATGTACATACTTCATGATACTCGTCCAATGTATATACTTAGCTAAACAAGACACACAATGTATAGACTTGCAGTCATGAACAAATGCAATGTATAGACTCTTCAATCGACAGGCAGACAATGTATATACTTGCTCAACCTGAATCAATGTCTAGACTTCAGCTCAAGGCCAGTGTATAGACTTCAAGCTTCAGAAACGAATGTGCAGACTTCACTTAAGAAACGTATGGAAAGACCCCAGTGTATAGACTTTGCCTTGAACGAAGGTCAGTGATGAGTGTATAGACTTTCATGATGTGTAGACTTGGATACGTGAAAGCTACAGTGAAGGAATGTATACACTTGACTAAAGCAAGGGCAAAACGAGTGTATAGACTCTGAGGTTCAAAGCCAACGGCTGTACAGACTTAGAATATTAAGACTGATGTACAGACTTCATGCGTTGACGCTGTACACTTGAGAATGCTCACAGCGTTGACGCAGCATGAGACGTAGGCTGTACAGACTTAGCATATGAAGACTGATGCATGAACAGTAATGCTTAGACTTGCATGAGATGCTCGGATGTATAGACATGGAGACTTAGCCTATGCATAAGACGCTAAGTGAGACGGTCTAATGTATGGACTTAGTCCTCACAGCGAATGCAGGCAGTGTACACGCTTGTGTCCACTTGAGGCGCTGAAGGAGACGGTCCAATGTATGGACTTCAACTCATGCGACCAAAGCATCAATGCAATGTGCAGACTTTGCCTGAGACAATGCATGAGACGGACGATGTATAGACTTCAGCAACAATGCATGACTGTATAGACTTGTGTTCTCAACGAAACACAAACACAACACAATGTATAGACTATGCTGAGTGTCTAGACTTGTGAGATGCATAGAACACACAGAGGCTGTATAGACTTGGAAACCAATGCACACGACTGACAGACATGAAGTGAACATGAATGAACATGATGTACAGACTTTGGACTCCAAGGGCGATGTATGGACTTTCATATGAAAGGCTGTACAGACTTTGAAGTCTGGGGGCATCGACGCATGATGCATGAGACACACTTGCTGCGTTGACGCTGCATGACTTGCGAAATGCATAGAACATACAGAGGCTGCAATGCACCGATCTTAATTCAAGCACAAAACACTTGATGCACTCTCATGCATTCTCCACAGAATATATCAGTTATATGCATTTAGATTGTTATGATTCAATGATTCAATGTCAAGCTATTAGCAAAACAAAATGGTGACTCATTCGTGTTGCTATCATTAAAACATCACATTCATCAAAGCACAAGGGGCACAACAAAGTCTGACACCTCCGACACAAGGCAACGTCGCTTACGTCTCACTAGAAATGCAGACACGACTGCCACAACAATAGACAACCGATACCGAGGAACACAACGACGGCACGACAAGCAGCAGCTTACACAAGGAGACACAGTCCTATCAGCTGACAGCTCGACCACATCATCGGCTCCAATGCCAAAGGTGGCAGAGAACACCTGGCACATAGGACGCCAACGACAACAGCACTGGACCACAAACACGGTCAAGTCAGTTCTCACTCAGATATTACCTATAATCGAGTCGCATGCCAACTCTTATCAGGAAAAGAGAGTACGACACTGCTAACTGACAAGACAATGGTCCAAGACAAAGACACAAAATCATAGAGAAACAACAATAAAACGACAACAACAGCACTTGCAGGATTCCGGCTCCGTACTTGACACAGAACCACGGGAGACAACTGTAGACACGTCAAAATTGACGTTACTGTGAGTGCATCTCATATTACCTTGTAATGTCTCAATTTGACCCTAAAATTAACTTTGGTTGAGTGATTTTTTTCACTTTTCTTGGATTTCTCCCTTTTTCCTCCCTTTTCTTATTTTTTCCTATTTTTTTGAATTTTCTGGGTATTTTTCTCTATTTTTATGAATTTTTAAAATTAACGGCGTGAGAGGGGCGTCATTTGTTTTTAATAAAATTAAAAAAAATAAAAAGTAAAATGACGCCACTTTTCAGAGGCGTCAATTTCTCTCATTTTCCCATTTTTCTGAATTTTTTTGAGAATTTTTTGGAATTTTTTTTATAACTGACAACTTAGCATAAATAAAAAAATAAAAAAAATTAAATTAACGACATGTTGAAGGTCGTCAATTTCAAATTTGAAATTTTTTAATATTATTTCAGTCTCTCTTCTAGGGGTGATTTGGTGGCCTTTCGGATCTCAGAAAAATACGAAAAAATAGTAATTGGAATCAACACAGTTGGATGCACGTCCACCTAAAAAATGGGAAAATAATATTCAGAAATAAAAATTAGCCCTGTTTTGCATATTTTGAAATAAGGACCCTAAATCGGACGTCAACTTAATCGACGCCCGAATTCCCGGTCGTCCATTCCTTTTGGCTTTTTATTCATGGCATTGTGCAAGTCGTCATTTTGAATTGACGACCCTAGTCAGGTCGTCATTTTCATTGCCATGTTTTGAGATTTTGAATCCGACCAAAATTCGTGTTAATCACTAAATAGCGCCCTTCTGCAAGTCGTCAATTCTTTCAAAGACGACGCCTCCTCGGGCGTCATTTTAAAAAAACGACTGTCATACGGTCGTCAATTCTTGTTGAATTTTGAACTTTCCCAGAACCTCATTCTTTCCTCGTTTTGAGCCCCTTTTAACTTCGGAAAGGACCCTAATGACTTTCCATGACTGGAGTAACCCCTTCCAATATTTGTCTCATGCTAAAATTAATTTTCCTAATCTTGATCGGATTAAAACTCTAATTTTCCTATAAATAAAGCCTGTGGCTCTTGCTCGAGAGGCCAATTTTTTACACATACGCAGGGGAGGTGCTGCCTGCGTTTTTGCTCAGGAGGGAGCTGTCCTGAGCATCTAAAGCTTCATCCTTTCGAAGGATACTCCCTCCCGATTGCGTATCAAGGCCAAAGGAGAAACAATCCCAGGCTTCTGCTTCTTTTATCATTATGTGTTATATATTCTCTGTTTTTTTTAGACTGCATGCATGCATTATATATAACGTGTTTATCCCTTCTCAACCACGTTGAGCCTCCTCTAGTGCAACACTTGCACATATTTTTTGTTTCTTTCATATCATTCATCATATTATATCCTTCCCATTGCATGGGGTTTTAAGGGCAACACCCAACAAGGTGTGTTCTTATACATGGTTTTCATGCTCATCTTTATTATAAATTTGATGCTACACTCACCTTGGTTCTAATCCAATCTTTTATTGGTTGTTGTCTTTGATCTTTGCAAGGGTAATCAACAAGAAGAACTCTCTTCATCAGCCGGCCGATCGGAAGAGAAAGGTGCACTCACAATCTCCCACGCTTTGAGGTATTTATATTCGCGATCCCTCCATTGTTTATTTATCGTTATCTTTGAGGCCCTCGCGTCTCTAGCGATCACATTCCCCTTAGCATCCTCGCATGCTCCCCTTTTTCCTTTCTCCCCATTCTTTTCCCCTTACTTTTTCTTTTTAATTTTTCCTTTTAATTGTTCTAAGTGGATTTTTTAGAATCTACAAATTGGCGTTCACGGTGGGACACCTTTTGTTTTTCTTTTTGATTACCCTTCCCCTTGGGCACCCACGTGTGCCATCTCCCCTTTTGCACCCACGGTGCACCTCCTTTTGTGCTCCACGTAGCACTCTCCCTATGTGATTTGTTAGTTTGATAGATTTTTAGAAATTCCATTTATCCATCTCTTAAAAAAAATGATGAGCATGCTATATCCCCTTTCATGTTTTTATTGATTGCCATACTGTGATTGTGAGTGTTTTCCTTCCTGTTGGTATTTTTGTCACTGTCTGAGCTTTCTGGCCCTTGGAGAGGAATTAACGCCCCTCATAGAGGCGTCATTTTCAAGTATAACGCCTCATACCAAGGCGTCATTTTCTTTGGACGCCCCTGTCAGAGGCATCTTTCACTCGTACAGCGCCTTACTGGAAGGCGTCATTTTGATTATCATTGTTTATTCATGTTGATTACTGCTATTTGACGCCCCTGTGCACAGGCGTCCATTCTATAGGCAGCGCCTCACCTTAAGGCGCTATTTTACTCTGCTTCCACTATTCACAGTGATTAGCGACTGACACTCAGGGCTGTTTCTTGATATAGCGACCTTTCCCAGGTCGTCATTTTTGTTCTGTGATGTTCATGCTGATACTGTCTGCTTGATATTACCTGCTTGCACTCATCTTTGCATTTGGTTTGGGAGACCTCCTCTCCCCACACTTTTAGGAGATCTTACCCCCTCTTGGTGAAGGAAGGACCCTCCATTGAGCATTCCGTCTCATTGGACCGAAATTCCTAAACCAAGCCTCCGTAAGTCCCCGCACCCTGTGGATTCCCTCACGGACGCTGGACAGGTTGTACCTTTGAAGTCCCGGGTTTAGTTGTCCTATGCATGGTGAGAGAGTGTTCCTAGTTGGCATCGGAGAAAACCACATTTGAAACTAGGTTCCCCCCTTGAGTGATCACATCAATTTGCATAAAGTCATTAATTCACCAAGGTTCAAATAAATAAATAAAAAATCAACGGTAACCATTCCAACTTGGGTGCTTCTTTGCAAATTATTTTGCTTGAACTTTGATTGCATAACAGCTTACCTTGATAGACAAGATAACATGTTTAATCTTAATTATGTTCATGAGGATGCACAACCTAGCACATCCTATACTCCTCAATCTCAACATGTTCATCATAATTCTCACCATATTTTCAAGGGACCACGCCCTCATTCTTATGGTGTTGCCCGACCCATGGGCAATGTCCAATCTCATGGTCCCTCGCCTCAATCGCAAGCCACTATTCCTTCGGGACCGCCTCCTCCCAACGACGAGAAGGTCTCTCAAATCATCCGTGGACTAGATCATTTCACCCCTCAACAAATCCGAGCCCTTAAGGCCGTTGCTGAGGGTACACCTCCTTCGTCCACACCTACCCCTATTCGGGTGGCCCATCACCCGCCTCCTTCATCCACACATACCCCTATTCGGGTGGCCCATCACCCACCTCCTTCGTCCACGCATACTCCTATTCGGGTGGCCCATCACCCGCCTCCTTCATCCACACCTACTCCTATTCGGGTGGCCCATCACCCGCCTCCTTCATCCACACCTACTCTTATTCGGGTGGCCCATCATCCGTCTCCTTCATCCACACATACTCCTCGGGTGGCCCATCACCCGCCTCCTTCTATTTCTCATCCTTCACGGCCCCAAGGTCCATTTATTCCTTGTAATCCGGCCCGTCCGGGTCCTTTAACGGGTCGGCCTATTAATCCCCCTCCACGGCCGTCATATCAAGCCACCCTTCCAAGGCAATCATGCCAACCTTCCAATGTTCATGTTACACCCTTCCAGCAAAGCCTCTTTGATAGACTTGCTTCCATGGAGGAACAACTTAAGAGGCTCACCAGCCCACAGCCCGCTCTCCTCCATCTCAAGACAATCCTCTTCATGATTTCATGAATAACATCGCTAAGTTGGAAAAAGATTGGAAGGAGAGGAGGGACGATGGCATCAACGATATATGTAAGCGAGAAGATGTTACAAGTTCTGTGGACGCCGTCCGCCCTCCACTCATCCGCACTACGCATTTACATGGCTCTCCGCCTCCATATACGTATTCACCTCCTCAAAATCCCCCACAACACCATACTCCACCACTTATCATTTCGCCTCCACCACGGCGTCCGTTGGATTTATTTAATGATGAAGATTTGGAGATGGTACAAGAATTTGAAGCTCCTCGGGATGCACCCCTTCCGAGTTTCCTTCGACGTCCTCTTCCTCCACTTCCAGAAGACCCCTATGCTCAGGATGATACCACAGTCACCGATCCAACCCCCATTTATGAGACCTCTTGGTGTTACGATGATGGGTCGATACTCCAATCACCCATACCGCCACACCATGAGTCTCATCCTATCCCTAACACCTCTCGCCCCATCCGGCATTTTCAACGCACTAAACCCTCACCTCCCGTAACCACACCAGTAGCCTCCATTCCATCGGCCTCCGCCGAGCCTGCATCACCCTCCACTACGCCGGTCTCCGCTAAGCCTTCTATTTTTTCGCCACCTCAACCCTCCATTATCCCTTTAACCCCAAAACCCACTATGCCTATAACCCCTACTCCACTACTTAACCCTTCACCCTTACCCGTGGCTAGTCCTGAGCAGGATCCACCCCTTTTTGCACGCGAGCCAACCCCGACTGCCTCCGAGCAAAGGGAGAAGCTCGACGTGTTTGAACCTCCACCATCCATGGAGCCTTCCGCCTCCGCTTCCTCTACCACTCGGAATGGGAGTGCTTCTGCAAGTACTTGTGCCAAAGATGATCAAGAGCCGGGAAAGAAAGATTTGGCCACGGCCATGATGTTCAAGATGCAAGAGTTTATTTGTCGGATGCCAATCCGGGTTATTATGCCAAGCATGGTCGAAGAGGCCAAGCCCCCGCCACTGCTCACTAAGAGAGAATGTCAAACTTTGATGCCATGTAAGTTCGTGCCCAAAGGCAGGGCAAGACACCCCTTGCTCCAACTTTCAAATCTTGAACCTTTTCTTCCATACAAGGGGCGAATGCCTATTCTATTCAACATTCTTTATATGTCGCAATCCCTGGGCATGGCGATGCTACCTATCCCAACTCTTCAACTCCCTCGCACTATTGCTTTTCACTCTCCAAGGGAGTTGTCATTCACTATTGAAGCTTCATCATGGGCTCTTGCTTTATCCATTGGGCCAATTGGCTATACACTTTCACTGCCATGGAGGGGCGGTTATCTTGGTGCTAAGGGGCCTTCCACTATTCTACCCACCTTCCATTCAACGCCATCCATATTCTCGTCTATCACCGATTCTTCATGGGCCGCTCCAGGGGTAAGGAGGAGGATCTCATCCTCTCACCCTTCATGTTCTCTACATTCTTTGCATCCATCGCATCCGTTGCATTGCATCCACATGCATTGGCACTTCTTCTTTCCCGGGTTTCAAAACCCGTATCTTCCCCGCCTTCCTGAACCTCCGGATCCCCCACGTTTCCTATATCTTCCGCCTCTATCTTCGGGATCTCCAGGTCCCCTTACACTCGCCGGGCATTGTGCCCCCTCCGATCCTCCCTCAGGGCATCGCTCCCCTTTCCAACTATTGCATCCGCACTCCCCGGATTTCTCTCTTGTCCTCTTAGGGCATCATGCCCCATGGTGTCTCATTCCTCTGGAACCTCCGGATCTTTCTCTTTGGGCATCGCGCCCCTGCACACCCTCAAGTCTGGATCTTCTGGGCTTCTTACTGATTCTCCCTGGGCATTGTGTCCCTCGGTATCTTATCCCTCCGAACCTCCGGACCTCCCTTTTAGGGCATCGCGCCCCTCTACACCTCCATATCCGGATCCTCCAGATTTCTCTCCCGTCCTCGCTGGGCACCACGTCCCATGGTATCTTCCCCCTCCGGAACCTCAGAGCCTCCTGACCCTTTTCATCCACTCTTCCCGGGGTACCGCGTCCCTCGGCATCTTCTTCCTCCGGAACCTCCGGACCCTCCATCTTTCTTCCGATTTGTCTTCTTACTCTTCCAGGACATCGCGTTCTTCATTCTTTTCCTCCTCTTCCATCATCTTTTTCCCTATTTCTTCCCAGGGCACCGCGTCCCTCGATATTTTATCCCTCCGGAGCCTCCGGATTCTTCTTCCCCTCATGATTCTCCTCCTCTGCCTCCAGACCCTCCGGATCCGCCTCTTTCCATCTATCAATTTCTTCTTCTAATTCCTCCTGATCTTGGGTCCGACCCAACTTCTTCCACGTCCACTGCCTTGGGCATCTGCCCTTTCTCCCACTGCTTCCGAGGCTTTAGTCCTCACTCCTCCTTCTAATTCTCCTCTCCTTCTGTAGACTGTTCCATGTGATCAGGGTCTCCGCGCCTTAGTGAGGGAGTTCTAGCCCTCGCCTCTCTTCCTTTTCTCCTTATTCATCTGAGTCTGGTCTGAGCACCACTCCTTCTTGTTAAGCCACTTCCAAATCCTTTGCTTCCAATCCTTTTATCTGCCTAAGAGGACTATCCCACGATGATCAACCCCGCCTCTCACGGCAGCTGCTTCAACAAAGATCGCAAGGTAATATGTTGACGTAAGTAAGCATTTTTATGATATCATTTTCTCATTGCTTCACGCATGATTTTCAAAGTGAAGTGCTTCTTAACATGATTAAGAGTGATATTTTAAGCCTTTATCCTAGGAATTTATCTTTATTGAATTTCATCTTTAAAAAAAAACTGAAAAGAGTCTTTAGGCTTGCTATGCAGCACTTTGGTAATAAGAACCCCGCGTTGGGAGTATGACGTTCTCTCCCTGCTTGTTAAGAGCAACCCTCAGCTGGGCATTCCACACACTTCACGGCGTCCTTAGCCGGCTCCTTTGGTTAAACACCGTTGCTACTTTGGCCATGCCATGAGTATATCTGAAAGTCTTTTCTCTTCTTTACTCAGCCGAATGCAGGGGCAAGAGGTTGACGGATGAGATGACCAACCTAGGTAATCCCCAATACGAGAGAAGTCTCAAATAGGGGCAGTCTTGACCCAAAATAAAATTTCATGATACATCCCACAAAAGGGCTATTATGAAAATCAAGTCAAAATTTCGATAAATACAAAATTATGAATTATGGCATGTGAAGAGAGGCAAAGTCCCCGCAAGGAAAACCCTGGTCGTATGCATGTCAAGGGTCTAAAAATCAAAGGCACAAAGCCCCGGCGCAACAGACTACCTCTTTGAGGGCTAATACCCCGGAAGGAATTTAAGTCTCGATATCTCCCATCCTGCATAAAGCTTATCTCCAATTGTTCTTCTCTTCTCCCTCTAAGACCGAATGTTTCTCAGGTATGGCCTTGGTAGGGGCACCGTTAACCATGGACAGTCGGCTGTAGGGCGCCACCTTTAAATGCACGCCCGACTTTGGGTAGTTTTTTAGCGAAAGGGGAAGGAACGAGGACCCCTAGCTAGTGGTTTAAACATCCCTCCGATACTATATTAGCAAAGTCTAAGTTAAAATTCAAACAAAAAAAATCATATATTCCAAAGCTCATAAAAATTTAAAACTTTCCAAAAATTCATAAAAATTCACATGGTTCATTTTTTAAAAAAAAAGAAAAAAAAACTAATTTTCAAATAATGCCCGCCCATTCGCATGTCTTCATTGTTGGCTCACACGCATTTCGATGCATATTTGCATAAGTTTAAGCATCGTAGGTACATTTCACAAAGTCTATACATTCTCCACAAGTCTATACATTCCCAAGTCTACACATTCCTTCACAAGTCTATACTTTCACTCCCAAAGTCCATACACTCCCAAAGTCCATACATTCCAAAGTCCATACATTCCCAAGTCCATACACTCCCAAAGTCCATACATTCCAAAGTCCATACATTCCTTCACAAGTCTATACATTCCCAAGTCTACACATTCCTTCACAAGTCCATACATTCCAAAGTCCATACACTCCCAAAGTCCATACACTCCCAAAGTCTAAAGTCCATATATTCCCAAGTCCATACACTCCCAAAGTCCATACATTCCCAAGTCTATACATTCCCAAGTCTACACGTCCATTCCCTAAGTCTACACAATGCCAAGTCTACACGTCCATTCCCTAATAAGACTACACAATGCCAATTCTATACATCCAATGTCTGTGCATTCCCCATGCATCTCCTACGTCTACACAATGCATAAGTCTATACATTGTCAAAGTCTGTACGTTCCATATCTACACATCAAAGTCTACCCATCTCACGGTTGTAATTCTCAAATAAATTCAAAAATTCAAAAAAAATCTCAAATAAATCCAATAAAAATTCAAAAAAATTCAAAAAAAATCTCAAATAAATCCAATAAAAATTCAAAATAAAAATTCAAAAAAATTCAAAAAAAAACCTCAAATAAATCTAATAAAAATTCAAAAAATTTAAATATTATCAAAAAAAGGTCAAAAAAATCAAATATTCTCAAAAAATCCATAAAAATTCAAATGTTCTCAAAATCCATAAAAATTTGGAATACTTTTCAAAACTTCTAAAAATTTGCATACTTCAAAAATCCAAAAAAATGCATTATATTTTTCTAAATGGTATTTTTTGCAGGGACAATTCCTTTGTAAGGACCAAGAACACGGGATGAGTCCTCTTATTCATTGCTATCAATCTTTTGATTCTTCCCAATATTCTCATGATATGTCGCCCTGGGCACTTCAATCTGATCATCCCTGCCACTTGGGGTATCACTCTGATTATTCACGTCAATCTGATTATCTCTGCTACTATGCGCATCACTCCAATCATTCAAGAGCCAGCTTCTCTGATTATTTCTACTTTGCCAAGATTGTCATCCTCATGACAACATTAAACAAAAATACTTGGAATGATCTCTTGCTTCATATATGATGTTTTTCATGATGCTTTCCATTGCTATATAATGTTGTTAAAAACTTTCATGCTACTGATTCCATGCTATGCTTAAATGCCTTATTCATTGCTTGTTATCTTTTATATCTTGGCTAATGAACTTTTGAGCGCAGGAAGAAGCCCTTGGTCCCACCGTCTGGGCATCAACATTCAAGTCCCACGGTGATTGCATTATGTGCTGCATTTTCTCAGTTCCCCATATGCTTATTGCTATCACCATCTTCCTGTATGCATTTTTACTATATGTTACATACGCTACTAGATTATATCAAGGACCTTGTGACTTTGGTAAATCTAGAATTTGAGTTCCCCTTCATCAAAAATAATGATGATTCCAGAGGAGTCTTAGTCACATGGATAGGCCGTTGAGCCGTCCAAGACTGGGGACGATGGTTCCCTTTTACGAGTTGATGCGTGGATAAACGGGCTTCGGCTTAGTATCAGCTCGCGAAATCAGTTTCTTGACCCAGTCTTGACAGTTTAACAATATTATCCTTGATTATCTTATATTTTCATTTGTTTTAATTTTTCCTTTTAAACCCAGCATGCATTCATATAGGACTTTGAATCAACATTGGAAAATCATTCTGATAAGCTGATTTGGAGAGTCAAATTGATCTTAATCTTTCCAGATATGAGATATTCATTGCTGAATGGAATCCTCAGTTCGTTTTGTCGCTGTTTTGGGTCATTTTCTCGAAAGCTCCTTATTTGGATTTCTATCCTCTTAATTCAATCCTTTCCCTTGATCCACCTTGGCTGCAGCACGTCCACATTGACTGGTAACCGCTCCCCAATGGTGAAACCTACAGGTTTGTGACCTGGGTACTTCCACCGCGCTGGAAGTTGATCATTCTCCTTCGTGCCCGCGTGCACACTCCCTCTTTTATCCAAACATCGTTGATTTCATTGAATTTCTCGAGATTGCTTCATCTCGAGCTTTTGATTCAATTCTCATCAAGTGATGTTGATTGCGTGTCTCATCACACCTTGGCATCTACTTTTCAGTTCGCTCTACTCCCTTACAAAGCAGACGCCAAGGCGGGGCAGCTGTAGACACGCCAAAATTGATGTTACTGTGAGTGCATCTCATATTACCTTGTAATGTCTTAATTTGACCCTCAAATTAACTTTGTTTGAGTGGTTTTTCTCGCTTTTCTTGGATTTCTCCCTTTTTCCTCCCTTTTCTTATTTTTTCCTATTTTTCTGGATTTTTTGGGCATTTTTCTCTATTTTTATGAATTTTCTAAAATTAACGGCGTGAGAGGGGGCGTCATTTATTTTTAAGAAGATTTTAAAAAATAAAAAGTAAAATGACGCCACTTTTTAGAGGCGTCAATTTCTCTCATTTTCTCATTTTTTCTGGAATTTTTCGAAATTTTTTTATAACTGACGACTTAGCAAAAGACGTTGTTTTGATTTAAATTAAATAAAAAAATGAAAAAAATTAAATTAACGACATGTTGAAGGTCGTCAATTTCAAATTTGAAATTTTTTAATATTATTTCGGTCCCTCTTCTAGGGGTGATTTGGTGGCCTTCCTGATCTCAGAAAAATACGAAAAAATAGTAATTGGAATCAGCACAGTTGGATGCACGTCCACCTAAAAAATGGAAAAATAATATTGAGAAATAAAAATTAGCCCTGTTTTACATATTTTGAAATAACGACCCTAAATCGGACGTCAATTTAATTGACGTCCGAATTCCCGGTCGTCCATTCCTTTTGACTTTTTATTCATGGCACTGTGTAAGTCGTCATTTTGAATTGACGACCCTAGTCAGGTCGTCATTTTCATTGCCATGTTTTGAGATTTTGAATCCGACCAAAATTCGTGTTAATCACTAAATAGCGCCCTTCTGCAAGTCGTCAATTCTTTAAAAGACGACGCCTCCTCGGGCGTCATTTTAAAAAGTGACTGTCATACGGTCGTCAATTCTTGTTGAATTTCGAACTTTCCCAGAACCTCCTTCTTTCCTCGTTTTGAGCCCCTTTTAACTTCGGAAAGGACCCTAATGACTTTCCATGACTAGAGTAACCCCTTCCAATATTTGTCTCATGCTAAAATCAATTTTCCTAATCTTCATCGGATTAAAACTCTAATTTTCCTTATAAATAAAGCCTTGTGGCTCTTGCTCGAGAGGCCAATTTTTTACACATACGCAGGGGAGGTGCTGCCTGCATTTTTGCTCAGGAGGGAGCTGTCCTGAGCATCTAAAGCTTCATCATTTCGAAGGATACTCCCTCCCGATTGCATATCAAGGCCAAAGGAGAAACAATCCCAGGCTTCTGCTTCTTTTATCATTCTGTGTTATATATTCTCTATTTTTTTTTAGACTGCATGCATGCATTATATATAACGTGTTTATCCCTTCTCAACCACGTTGAGCTTCCTCTAGTGCAACACTTGCACATATTTTTTGTTTCTTTCATATCATTCATCATATTATATCATTCCCATTGCATGGGGTTTTAAGGGTAACACCCAACAAGGTGTGTTCTTATACATGATTTTCATGCTCATCTTTATTATGAATTTGATGCTACACTCACCTTGGTTCTAATCTAATCTTTTTATTAGTTGTTGTCTTTGATCTTTGCAAGGGTAATCAACAAGAAGAACTCTCTTCATCGGCCGGCCGATCGGAAGAGAAAGGTGCACTCACAATCTCCCACGCTTTGAGGTATTTATATTCGCGATCCCTCCATTGATTATTTATCTTTATCTTTGTGGCCCTCGCGTCTCTGGCGATCACATTCCCCTTAGCATCCTCGCATGCTCCCCCTTTTCCTTTCTCCCCATTCTTTTCCCCTTACTTTTTCTTTTTAATTTTTCCTTTTAATTGTTCTAAGTGGATTTCTTAGAATCTACACCATCATCTTGGGATCTCTGTATATCCCTGTCAAGAACCTAATGAACCACCAGATTATCGATTTACGTGACTGAATCGCTGATTTATTAGTCTTGGATCGAATTGGGCTAAGAGAGGCATGTGCGGCCCGTAGTGGGCAGTATATCCTCATAGGCGGCCCAATAGCAACCGCATATCCGTAATACGGCCCAGTATGGACCGTATATCTTATTCCTGGGTCTTAATGTCTTCTGGACATGCGCGGCCCAGTATTAACCGTATATATATTGAGCGGCCCTTGTATGACCGTGTATATGACAGTTTTCGGAAAGTGATTATTTCATGAATTTCGAATTGTGTGAGCTAACCAAGCCTATGTAGGCTATGGTTTTTCGTGATTTGACCTATTGTTAGATCTTTTGATCATCAATTATAGTCCTTTGGGACAATTATTCCTCTCGGTTAAGGAGCTTATTGTTTGGACTCTTAAAGAATCATTATTCTTATGTCCTTTACCTTGTCTACGTGAACTTGACCTTGGAACTCTTGGCCATTAAATATTGTGGATGTCTAGGCTCGTGGGATATACGATCCAAAAAAAAATCAATGCCAAGGTAAACAAATGAAGGGCCCAGTCTGGTCCTGGGAGGAGCACCCGAAAAGTTCTTGATCCCCGGGGAGGTGAATGACTAGGTGTGGCATTTGGCACCGGTACTATCTAGCATGTTGGGTCTACGACATTCCTCATTCTCGTGAAACTTGCTATTCATGTTTAAAGTATGAAGTACTTGCTTGCTTGCTTGACATGACTCGAAATTGACTTGTAAATGACCATTCACTAGAAAATCTTGTTAATCTTGCTTGATATCTTGACATGCAACTATTTCTTCCATTTAATTATCGTTACTCTTTCTATCTTAGTGATTATTTAGTTCTGCTTATTTTCTCGCGTTAATCATGCATATTCATTAATTGGTTAATCACTTAAACTATGCCTGACGATAGAGTATAATTCCTACTGAGCTTCTTGCTCACCCCTACTTCCAATCCTTTTCAGGTAACGCGGTCAACGGTACGTTGCAAATGGGAATCGGATTAGTGTGATCGAGTGAACCTGGAACCTAGAGATCGGAGTCTGTCTTTTTATCTTCTTGAGTCTAGCTAGTGTCGTGAGTCTGGTTATTTCTTTTTGTTCTTTCTTCCCTTAATTTGAATCTAATACTGTTAAGTGATATTTCTAAATGTTAATAAGAGCTCGTATTTTCAATGTGTGTCTGTGGCCTCCTTGTGTTTAATTATGGTTATTTATTTTCACTCTTGCTATCATGACTGTTAACTGCCACGTTCCGAGCATCGCTTCCCGCTACTATCGGTTCGGGGCGTGATAGATTGATTGTCACAGGGACTGATTGACCTGTGTTGCCGAAGCAAAGGCCAAAGGTTGGCCAAACTGAGTGGAAGTAATACCAAGCCAACTAGGGATTGGAGGGTTTGTGCCGTAGCAGCGTAAATGGATTGGAGACTGGCTCTGGATGAGACTAACGGTCCACCAAGGAATAGGCGGAAGATTGTTCTGATTGGTAGGGGGAAGAAGATTTTCTCGTTATCGGCTCTACCGCCCTTTCGGGTTTTTGCTAGAGCCGACCCCCTTTAGCTTTTTCCGACGTGCCCTTGCGGGTTTTCACGTCGAGGGATTTCCCAATTTTGCCTGAGGTGCCCTTTCAAGTTTGTACCTCAGCCGGGTTATTGGCCTTTTTGCCCTCAGTCACACCCTTGGAGTGAGGATGTCTGGGTCTGCTGGGGCATCTCTATTTTTAACCCCATGTTTCTTTGTTGTTGTTGTTTTTTTTTTTACTTACCTGTGAGCCTGGCGGCTAGACTGGTGCCGGTGTAGAAGCGCCCATGCTTCCGTGGTGACGGGAATGAGGGCCGGAGATCAGTGCTCGCAGATGCCTGGCGGCGATTTCGAGGAGCTGGGCTGGCTGGTTGACTGGGAGGATTGGCCGGTTAGATCCTTCACGGGGAAGGGCCGGCCTTACTGGTAGTAGCTGGGATGTGCGCCTTAGCCTGGCTGGCGCACGAACTCGTGCTATGGTGCATAGTATAGCTTCATGTGTTTGCCGTTGAGAGGCGGGAACGGTTTATGACCTTTGTGATCGACAACCGTGTAGGCCCCACCCTCATAGACATTCTGGATGATGTATGGACCTCACCAGTTCGGCTGAAGTTTTCCACTGGAGCGCCCTGCCATGACTTCCTTTTCTTGATCATGACAAGGTCACCTTGTTTGAAAGCTCGTTGCTTGACGAGCTTGTCATAGGCCCGGGCCATGCAAGCCTGGTATACTTGCAGGTGTTTGTAGGCTTCGAGTCGCTTCCCTTCGAGATCGGTGAGCTCTTCTAGCCTTCTATGGTACTCACTCTCACCAGGGCCGGCAAGGTCGGTGTGGATTGCCACACGATAAGAGGCCAACTGGATTTCGATGGGAATGACTGCTTCTGTCCCGTAAGCTAGGGAGAACGGTGAGCACCCCATTTGGGTCTTGTATACCGTCCGATAGGCCTATAATGCTTCAAAGACCTTCTCACCCCAATCACGTTTTCGGTGGCTAACCATCTTAGCCAGGAGCTTGCAGAGGGTTTTGTTGAAGGCTTCCGCCAAACCATTAGCTTGGGGGTTATAGACCGAAGAGGCTCTCTAGTCGATGTGGAATTTGGCCGCTAACTGGTATACGGCCTTATTCTTAAATGGTGTCCCATTGTCGGACACTATGCGACTGGGAGTACCGAATAGGTATATAATGTTGTGCCGGACGAATCTGGTAACCACCTCGCCGGTGACTTCGCGCAAAGGGAGAGCCTCCGCCCAACGAGAGAAGTAATCTGTGGCGGCCAAAATGTACTTATGGCCCTTGGAAGATGGCGGGAAGGGCCCCGCAAAGTCCATGCCCCACTCAGCGAATGGCCAGGTGGGAGCTATAGGACGCAGTGGATTGGGAGGCCTTCTAGGTACTGGGCCAAAGGCTTGGCATTGATGGCACGTACGGGCATACTGGATGCAATCCGCGTACATGGTTGGCCAATAGAAACCTTTGAGCTTGATGTTGTGCTTCATTCGATCTCCGGCCTAGTGTGCGCCGCACAACCCGGAATGGACTTCCTACATGACGGCTCGAGCCTCGGCGAGGGAGACACATCTCAGGAGAATTTATTTGTCCTTCACGTGGATGAGCCTATAGAGGGAGTCGCCAATCAACTCATAAGAGGTTGCTCGGCATAGTAGCTGGACCCTTTGAGCTTGGTCAGGAGGGAGCCACCCTTTCTTGTATTTGATGATGGGCGCACGCCAATCATCCTCTTCTGGAGACGCGCTCTGGTCAAGGTCATGGACCTCGTAGATGGTGAGACCGGCGTTGCCTTTGAGTGAACTCGGCATCAGCCTTCTGTGTTTGATGACGATGTCGACCTCGCCCTCGGGAGGGAGCTTGATGGCCGCAGCCAGTTTTGCTAAGGCATCCGCCTGAGCGTTGCTGCTTCTGGGGATATGATCTATTTCGAAGAAATAGAACTTCTGGGTTAATCTGGTGACGGCGGTGTGGTATGGAACCAACTCTGGCTTCCGCACGTCATAGACGTCGAGGACCTGGCAGACTATCAGCTGGGAGTCCCCGTAGGCTTTGAGACATTTAATGCCCATATGGAGAGCCATCTGGAGCCCAATGAGTACAACTTCATACTCAGCTTCATTGTTGGTCAGGGATTTCATGAGAGCACAAGAGTTGTACAAAACTCCGCCCTGAGGAGTCAGGAAAATAATGCCGGCACCTGCCATGGTGGCTGGATCCTGGTTGCTCAGGGTGATCCCTCGGGAAGCACCATCGAAGTAGAGCTCCCAGCAAGGCACGCTGGTTGTGAGAGCGTTCGGCTGCCAATAATGCAAGACATCTCTGCTCTGTTCAACCGGTTGTTGTGATTGAGTAGCAAGGGACTCCTCATCCGGGAGCTCCGAGTTGAAGGGTGAATCGTCTGTCACTGGATGGGCTGCCAAGAATTCAGCCATACCTTGTCCCTCGATTGCTTTTCTAGGGACATAAGTAATGTTGTATTCCATCAACAGGAGAGCCCACCTTCCCAGTCTGCCTGAGAGGACAGGTTGCCAAAGGAGATACTTCAGGGGGTCATGCTTGGATATAAGCTCGACTTGATGGGACAGGAGGTAATGTCACAGCTTCTTAACTGCGAGCACCAATGCCAAGCAAACCTTCTCCATGGGGGAGTAGCAATACTCAGCACCGATTAGCTTCCGGCTGAGGTAGTAGAGGGGTTGCTCTTTACCTTCCTCATTGATTTGCGCCAACAGAGCTCCCAGCGAATGTATACATGCCAAAATCGATGCTATGATGAGTAAATCTCATGTCACCATGTAACGCCCAAAAGCAGACTTCAATATTGGCTTAATATGAAGTTTTTCTAATTATTTGGTATTTTTCCATAATAATTGTAATTAACGCCTGGAGGAAGGGCGTCGTTTAATTAACGGCTTAATTAGAGGCGTTGTTTATTCAATAAACGACTGTTCATATAGGCATTGTTTCTTGGATTTTACAAATCCTAAACAAAATAAAACTCAAAGAATTGACGCCCATCTCTGGGGCGTTGATTTATTGACGCCCATTCAAGCATGCATCATTTCGTATTTTTAAATAAGGAAAGTCAATTATTTCTATAATTAAATCCAGGAATTAACGACTGCAGGGCTATCGTCATTTCAATTAACGCCCTTTTTCATGCCGTCATTTTGACTTCCGTCTCCATTTCGCCTGCTACCTTGCAGTAATGATCCTTTCCCCATTTTGCACATTATGTTCGATTGGGAAGGGGGGATCTTGCTGGAGGATTGAATTCCTTGTTTTAATCCTATTAACATAAGGAATTTTAGCCCTATAAATACCCCTTGGTGTTCCTCGCGCGCGAGAGTTAACAGAGAGAGTGAACGAGAGAACAAGAAGAAGAACAAGAGAGCTTTTGCCTTTAGAATAGAAAGAGAGAGAGTTTGTTTCTTTTGCAAGAACTTTTTCAAGGTTCTTCCTCCGGCAGTGACTCTTCTTCCACGAGCGTCTCTTACTCCACGGTGGTGTCTTCTTCTAGCGGATTCTTCATCCTTTGGATCCCTTGCTAGCGCTGCAGCCACCGTGTTGATTTGCCTTCTCCCTTTACTGCTACACACACAGCAGAAGCCTCCCCTTCTCTCTTAATTATTTTATTTGCTATTATCATCTCACACACACATCCCTCTAGCTATCCTGCTAGAGATACTATCATCATATTACCCGTTTGTTTGCATATCATATCATCCATATACTCCCACCCTTAATTATTACTCCTCTTCGGGGTTTAAAACCAAAACACACAAGGTGTGTTCATGCCCAATTTGCTTGATTTCATATTATTAGAGCATTGATACTACACATCTTTGGCTAATCCATATCTTTACTTGTTTTGTGTGTTTTGCAAGGGTAATCAAACTAGAAACCCCCTTCATCGGCCGGCCGGTAGAAGGAGGAAGGAAGGACTTGTAATTTCCCCGCTTCATACAAGGTACATGCGATCATCTTTGCATTTTTGAGGTAACCCCTCTGGCGATCACCCTCCTTAGAGCATCTCATGCTCATGCTCCTTTTCCTTATGTCCCACATATTCTAGCAGATTTTTATCCATCCATTTCTATTTTTATTTTTAAATTTTTTCTTTTTCTTTAAAATGTCTATGTGACATGTTCACAAATTGGCGATCATGGTGGGACGCTTTATGTTTTTAGTTTGATTACCCCTCCTTTTGGCACCCTCGCGTGCCCCTCCCTTTGGCACCCTCGCGTGCCCCTCCTTCGTGCTCCACGTAGCACACTCCCCTTGTGCACCATGTGCACACCCCCCGCTGGATTAGCCAATTTTTGAAGTGTCCATATCATTTTTTAGAAAAGAAATTTGATTTCTGTCAGTTATCAGCACTTTCGATTCTCTGGGACTGATTAGCGCCTTCACTGCCGCCGTCATTTCTGCATACAGCGACCACAGAGGCGTTGTTTCCATGTATTTTTCAGCATTTTTACCATTTTTTTAATAAATGCCCCTCACAGAGGCGTCATTTCTACATTCAACGCCCCACAGCAAGGCGCCAATTGCATGATTACTATTGATTTCTCCCATTATTTCTAATCGCTGTTTATTATGTTAGGGTGCTAGGCCCGGATACAGAGGGGGGGTGAATGTATCCTGGTACGAATAATGCCCAAATAAAAAACTCAGATGCTAGGCAAGTTCCAGAATTAAGCTAATTCGATTGAACATAATAACAAGCAGTAGGAGCGTGCCTATCCAAGCATCTAGCGGAAGCAAATCAAGCAATCAAACCATTGCTCAATAGATTTTTTAGGTGGTTCGGTCCTCCAGACCTACATCCACCCCTCACTCCCAACCGAAGTGAGGCTTCCCTAGCAAACGCTAGAACCAAGCAGACTTAGTCTGCAAACAGTTGCTGCCACACAGCTTGACCAGGGGAACAGCCTCCCCTCTTCCTCCCAACCGGAGGGACACCCAAGTGACTCCCAGCCACTTGGAAACCAGAGGTCGCAGACCTCTCTTCCTCCAGACCAGGAAGGACCCCTGGACATGCAACCCGCAAGCCCAGAACCGGAGGACCAATCCTCCCTTCCTCCAAACCGGAGGGAACCCACAAGTAGCTCCCAGCTACTTGCAACCGAAGATCAGATCTCCCTTCTCCTGACCCACCAGGAGGAACCCGACCTCAGTCCAGAGGATCGGAAGTACAAAGCTAACCAAAGAAATAAAAGGGAAAATAAGGAAACATAAAAAAACACAGCAATAAAAGCTGGAAATGAAACACAATAGTCGTTCTGGATTTGATCCACGAACAGACTGAACAGGTCTTTAATAGACTCTCTCCTCTTCTTCTTCTTCTCTTCCTCTTCTTTCTTCTTCTCAGCTCACGCAATCTTTCTCTTCTGCTCTCACTCTCTATTTCCTTCTCTTTCGCAGGCTCTCCCTGTCTCTTCTCTTACTCCTTCTTCTTTCTCTTCTTCTCCTTCTGCTCACTGCTTCTTTCACTCTCTACTCTTCCCTTTTTCTTCTTCTTCTCTTTTTCTGGATCGAAGGGCTTTCTGCTCTCCAGGCTTCTTCTTCGATCATCTTCTTCTGTGGAAGAAGTCTTGTATATATAGCAGCAGCAGCAGGCACACTGGGCGCGTGTGGCTTCCACATTTCTTGCCCTAGAAATTCGGACCACGTGGCAGCATCCTGGTATCTCGTCCATCCTTGGATCATGAGCCAGGCACCTCGGATCACGTGCCCTTCATTAGCCTCTTCAGTCCGATGTATAGAGTTCTCAGTTCACGTGCTCAATGACAACAATCTGACTTGCTGCATCGACGCTGTCAATCAATGGCGTTAACGCAGTGAGGCATTCCAGTTAGCCATTAGCTTCGTCTCTTTAGCTGCTGCGTCGACGTTGCTCAATTGTAGCGTTGACGCAGTGGAATAGCCTGTGAAGGTGAATGCTCCTTTAACTGCTGCGTCGACGCTGCTCCATTATGGCGTTGACGCAGTGGAAGATATCGTGAAGGCTTCGTCAACTGATGCGTGGACGCTTTAAGCTCCCAGCATCGACCCTGTTCCCTTCAGCAACAAGAATGAAGTTATAAGATCTAAGTATGTACATTGTAGTGTATATACTTCGAAAGAAACAGTCCAATGTACATACTTCAAGAACTCTAGACAACGGACGCTGTACAGACTTCAGATGCTACAGTCTAATGTATGGACTTTGACGAAGTGAAGCAGTGTACAGACTTGAATCAAACCGATGTATAGACTTGAATGGGCATGGAGTGTATAGACTTGAAGAACAACAACCAATGTATGGACTTTTCAATGCAAACAACAATGTATATACTTCATATAAAAGCCCAATGTATAGACATTGAGTTCGAAGACCAATGTGCAGACTTTGGATTTGACGACCAGTGTGCAGACTTCAAGTTTAACTGTGGATGTACAGACTTCAGGTGTGAAGACCATTGTGCAGACTTTGGAGAACAGCGGCCAATGTATAGACTTGTAAGCCCATGTGGATGTATAGACTTGAGCGAGTGAAGTCGATGTACAGACTTGCCTATGCGAAGTCACTGTACAGACATTGAAAACGTGAAGCCAGTGTACAGACTTTGAATGAGACGCTTAGAAAGACGATCCAGCGTATAGACTTTGAAGGAATGAGGCGATGTGCATACTTGCTGAGTTGACGCTATATAGACTTTGTCTTCCAGCGTAAGACTTGATGAATGCATGAAAATGATGCACTATTGACGCTGTACAGACTTCAACACAGGGAAGACTCTAAATGAGACGTTGGCAGAGACAATGCATGAGACGGTGAAGGACGGATGTATAGACTTGATGATATGAACTTCAGGAGCATATGACACGGCTGTACAGACTTTGTTACCCAAACGAATGAATGGACTTTGCCACAGTCTAATGTATAGACTTGAAGAAACTGAACTGAAGAGTCGACGCATCAGCTTAAGGAGTTGACGCACTACTGTGTGGACAGAGACAAATATGACTGAAGGGTCGACGCATCAGCACAATGAGTTGACGCACTGCTGTGGAGACTGTGCAGACAGAGTGTAGACAGAATTAAATAGAGCATGTTATCTGACAGCCATATGAACTCCATTCACTTACATGATAAAACATGAAAAAAGAAAGCATTATGATCAGAGAATGACTGAATAATAGCATGATGACACATATAGCAAGATGACTCACAGTGAATAACTCACATCAAAATCAATCATCAAAACCATCATTAAAACCATCATCAAAACCACATGGGCATAACAATCTCCCCCTTTTTGATGATGGCAATACTACACAGTGAGTCAATCTGATGACTCAAACTATTCTCCCCCTTTGACTTCATCAAAAAGAAAATAGTTTGAGAAATTAAAGCATGTATAAAAATTCAGTCAATTTCTCCCCCTTGCATGAACATGATTCTCCCCCTTTAAGAGTTTCAGCAAAAGCATGAGTTAGAGATGATCAAAAGGAACCTGCATGCACTGATTGAATGATATGCAAGAGCATAATTCTTCTCCTTCTATGCAGCATGATGCATATGACAAGGAGGCTCCCCCTCAATAAATGGAACCTTATGAAATGAATGAGAAGGAGACCACAGGGGCAAACAAGGAGAAGTTCAGGTCAATGAGCAGAAGAGGTTCAATTAGCAGATTTTTAAAGAGGCTTCAACTACAAGAATTTCAGTCAGATTTTCAAGGAAATGTCATTCTCATAAATCCAAATCAGAATATTTCAAAGTCTTCCATTATAAGGGCTTATGAATGAATTTTATTGATCAGCATGGTTTAAACATGATGTATGCAGAGTTTATCAATAAAATTCTGTATTGATATCTAAAAACATGGTTTAATAAAAAATGAACCAAGCCCTCATATTTATCTTAATAAAACTCCCTTTCTCTTACACAATCAAATTTATTGACTTCTTTCGGAATTACATGCATCAGTATTGAAATCAAGCAATTATGAAGTCATATGATTTTGTCTAGGGTTGTAGCAATTTGATTTTAGCATCAATATTCAGATATTTCAATTCGTTCAACAATTTTTTATGCTACAAATTTTACGAGCACTCTAGTTCAGTGTACACCTTGTAACTAGAGGATATACCTTGATCAGAGGCCAATATCCCTAAGCACTTAGTGTGACTAACTGTCATGCTTTATATGAACAGAGATAGCATTTACACATCATGACACACTACTGTAGATCCTAATAAATCCACTTAAGGAAAAATTAAGAATATGAATAAATAAGCATGAAATAGCACGAGGTGCAAAGAGGAGTTTGTGATCGCCAGAGACGCGAACGCCTCAAAAGGTATAAACAATAATAATCAAGGAGGGATCGCAAAGAATACCTTTAAAAGCACGGGGATGTGAGTGCTCCTTTCTCTTCTAATCGGCCGGCCGATGAAGAGAGTTCTTCAATTAATTACCCTTGCAAAATAAAGACAAACACCAACAAAGATATGGATTAGAAACATGGTGAGTGTAGCATCAAATCCATATATATAGATGAGCATGAAAACTTGTGCAAGAACACACCTTAAGGGTGGTTGCCCTTAAACCCCTATGCAAAGAGGGTGTGGAAAAATATGATGATTAGAAGTAAAGCAAGTGCAAGGGTTGCACTATGGGGAGTTCCTCAACGTGGTCGAGTAGAAAAAATTAATGGAAGATGAATGAGATGCATGCAATGACTAATGCAATGAAAATAAGATAAAGATGAAAAGATAGAGAAGCCTGCGCTTTGGCTTGGATCCTCGATGGGGAGAGAGTTCCTTCGTAAAAGGATGGACTTTGGATGCACAGGAAGTCTCCCTCCTTCAGCCAATTCGGATGCAGCACCCCCTGTAAAACAAAAGAAGAAGAAGAAGAGAAACTGAAGCAGAAGAATAAGAAGAAAAAAAAATCGAAGGGGATCCAACCTCATTAACAGAGCCGCAGAAGCTCTATAAAAAGGATTAGATCAAACAGATAAAAGGATAAGAATAGCAAGAGTCCAACAAGGGAAAGGATAAGAAGGGGCAAGAGCCCAAGGAGGGGAGGATTAAGCTGGGCAAGAGCCCAAACGAAGCAGGGACTCTCTGGGGAAAGGCTGCGTTCGTTCGGAACACAAAAATGAAACACGACCTGGACCAGGGCGTCAATTCAAGAATTGACGACCGGACAAAGGGCGTCTCTTAAAAACACGCCCTGCACAAGGGCGTTTCTTTCAAAACCAATTTTTAGAAATAAAAACTCCCCATAGTAAAACACGCCCCAGGAAAAGCCACTTTTAAAAACACGCCCCTGGGAAGGGCGTTAATTTGAAGTCTTGAAAATGGGGAAGTCGGTCAAACATGAAGAATTGACGCCCTCAGATGTGGGCGTCCTTCTCAAAGGAACGCCCCAGATCAAGTCGTGTTTTGTTAAAAATACGCCCTTACCCAGGTCGTGAATTTCAAAAATTGAGATAAATGCCCATAAAATCCAGAACAATAGGAAAAAGGAGAAAATAAGAGAAAATCAAGAAAAATTGGGGAAAAATAGGAGAAATTCAATAAAAATGGGCAAAACTACTCAAACAAGCTAATTTTAGGGTCAAATGGGACATTGCACGGCAATATGAAATATACTCAAAATAATGTCAATTTTAGCGTGTCTACAGCTGCCCCGCCTTGGCGTCTGCTTTGCAAGGGAGCGTAGCAAACTGAAAAGTAGATGCCAAGGTGTGATGAGACACGCAATCAACATCACTTGATGAGAATCAAATCAAAAGTATGAGATGAAGCAAATCTCGGGAAATTCAATGAAATCAACAATGTTTGGATAAAAGGGGAGTTGTGCACGCGGTGCACGAAGGAGATAAAATAAATGATCAACTTCCAGCGCGGTGGAAGTACCCCAGGTCACAAACCTGTAAGTTTCACCATTGGGGAGCGGTTACCAGCCAGTGGACGTGCTGCAGCCAAGGTGGATCAAAGGAAAGGATTGAAATAAGATGATAAAAATCCAAACAAGGAGCTTTCGAGAAAATCACCCAAAACAGCAACAAAACGAACTGAAGATTCAATCCGGCATGGAATATCTCATATCTGGAAAGATTAAGATCAACTTCAACCCTCAAAGTCAGCTCATCAGAATGATTTTTCAACAATTGTTTCAAATTCCTACATGAATGCATGCTGGGTTTAAAAGGAAAAATTAAATCAAATGAAAATATAAGATAATCAAGGATAATATTGCTAAGCTGCCAAGACTGGGTCAAGAAACCGATTTCACGAGCTGATACTAAGCCCAAGCCCGTTTATCCGCGCACCAACTCGCAAAAGGGAACCATCGTCCCCAGTCTCGGACGGCTCAACAGCCTATCCGTATGACTGAGATGCCTCTGGAATCGTCATCATTTTTGATGAAGGGGAACTCAAATTCCAGATTTACTAAAGCCACAAGGTCCTTGATATAATCTAGTAGTATATGTAACATATAGTAAAATGCATACAGGAGATGGTGGTGCAATGAGCATGGGAACTGAGAACTGAGCTGCAAGCACCGTGGGGCTTGGATGATGATGCCCAGTCGGTGGGACCAAGAGCTTCTTATCCTGCGCTCAAAAATTTATCAGCCAACATATAAAAGATAACAAGCAATGAATAAGGCATTTAAGCGTAGCAAGCATAGCATGAATCAAAGCATCAATAGCATGTCACAACATAGTAACCATTATGAGTTGAATTATGATATTGCAAAGCATCAATAGCATGTCACAACATAGTAACCATTATGAGTTGAATCATGATATTGCAAAGCATCATTGTTTGTTATTTTGTCATGAGGATGCCAACTTGGCTAATCAAGATTTGGAGTTGAATGATCAAGATCTGATAATGCCCATCGACAGAATTGATCAAGAGAAATTAGTAGGAGTTGATTGAAAGATCTGGAGATGAATAATCAGAATGATAATCAGGAGATATAACCAAAATGATATAAGGAGGTGATAACCAAAAATGCCCAGGGTGGCATGTCATGAGAATATCGGGAGAATCAATAGATTGATAGCAATGAGTGGAGATAGGACTCATCCCGTGCTCTTGGTCCTTGCAAAGCTGTTCCTGCAAAACACCATCAGAAAATACAATGTAATTTTTATGGAGTTTTTTTTAATATACAAATTTTTATGTGGTTTTTGAAAATATACTCAAATGTTTATGAATTTTGGAAAAATATGCAAATTTTTATGGGTTTTGAAAAATATTTCAATTTTTATGAATTTTGGGAAAGATATTCAAATTTTTATAGATTTTGGACAAGAAATATTCAATTTTGTTTGATTTTGGTTAGACATTGCTAAAGCAGCATCAAAGGGTGTCTTAAACCACTGGCTAGGGGTCCTCGTTCCTTCCCCTTTTGCTAAAAACTGCCCAAAGCTGGGCGTGCATTGAAGGGTGGCGCCCTATAACCGACTGCCCTTGATCAACAGTACCCCTACCAAGGCCATACCTGAGAAATGTTCGGTCTTGGAGGGAGAAGAGAAGAATAATTGGAGATAAGCTTTATGCAGGATGGGAGATGTCGGGACTTGAATTCTTTCCAAGGTGTTCCCCCTCAAAGAGGTAGTCTGTTGCGCCGGGGCTTTATGCCTTTGATTTTTAGACCCTTGACATGCATACGACCAGGATTTTCCCTGCGGGGACTTTGTCACTCTTGTCATGCCATAATTCACAATCTTGCTTTTATCGAAATTCTGACTTGATTTTCATAATAGCCCTTTTGGCGAGATGTATATCATGAAATTCATATTTAGTTTGGGTCAAGACTGCCCCTATTTGAGACTCCTCTCGTATTGGGGATTACCAAGGTTGGTCATCTCATCCCTCAACCTCTTGCCCCTACATTCGCCCGAGTAAAGAAGAGAAAAGACTTTCAGGAATTCTCATGGCATGGCCAAAGTAGCAACGGTGTTTTACCAAAGGAGCCGGCTAAGGACGCCGTGAAGTGTGTGAGATGCCCAGCTGAGGTTTGCTCTTAACAAGCGGGGAGAGAATGTTGAATTCCCAGCGCGGGGTTCTTATTACCAAAGGTGCTGCAAAAGCAAGCCTAAAGACTCTTTTTAACAATGATTTAATTTAACAAAAGCCTAAGATAAAGATCTAAAACACCACTTTTAATCTTGTTAAGAAGCACTTCATTTTGAAAATCATGCGTGAAGTAATGAGGTAATGATATCATATAAATGCATACTTACGTCAATATATTACCTTGCAACCTTTGTTAAAGCAGCTGCCGCGAGAGGTTGATCATCGTGGGATAGTCCTCTTAGGCAGATAAAGGATTGGAAGCAAAGGATTGAAAGTGGCTTAACAAGAAGGAGTGGTGCCAAGACCAGACTCAGACGAATAAGGAAAAAAGGAAGAGAGGCGAGGGCTAGAACTCCCTTACTAAGGCGCGGAGACCCTGATCACATGAAAGGTCTACAGAAGAAGCGGAGAATTAGAAGGAGGAATGAGGACTAAAGCCTCGGAAGCAGTGAGAGAATGGGCAGATGCCCAAGGCAGTGAATGTGGAAGAAGTTGGGTCAGACCCAGAATCAGGAGGAATTAGAAGAAGAAATTGATAGATAGAAAGAGGCGGATCCGGAGGGTCCGGAGGCAGAGGAGAATCATGAGAGGAAAAATCCGAAGGCTCCGGAGGGATGACAAAAGAAGGGACGCGATGCCCTGAGACGAAATAGGGAAAAAGATGATGGAAAAGGAAGAAAAAAATGAAGGATGTGATGTTCAGGAAGATTAGAAAGATGAATCGGAAGAAAGATGGAGGGTCCGGAGGTTCCGGAGGAAGCAAATGCCGAGGGACGCGATGCCCAGGGAGGAGAGACAAATCCGGAGGTTCCGGAGGAATGAAATCAGGAAGGAGAAGGTGGAAAGGGGCGTCGTGCCCGAGGGGAAAGTCCGGAGGAAGCAAATCAGGAAGGAGAAGATGGAAAGGGGCGTCGTGCCCGAGGGGAAAGTCCGGAGGTTCCGGAGGAAGCAAACCAGGAAGGAGAAGATGGAAAGGGGCGTCGTGCCCGAGGGGAAAGTCCGGAGGTTCCGGATGAAGCAAACCAGGAAGGAGAAGATGGAAAGGGGCATCGTGCCTGAAGGAAAAGTCCGGAGGTTCCGGAGGAAGCAAATCAGGAAGGGGAAGATGGAAAGGGGCGTCGTGCCCGAGGGGAAAGTCCGGAGGTTCTGGAGGAAGCAAATCAGGAAGGAGAAGATGGAAAGGGGCGTCGTGCCCGAGGGAAAAGTCCGGAGGTTCCGGAGGAAGAAAATCAGGAAGGAGAAGATGGAAAGAGGCGTCGTGCCCGAGGGAAAAGTCCGGAGGTTCCGGAGGAAGAAAATGCCGAGGGTCGCGATGCCCTGGGAAGAAGGGAGAGAAATCTGGGAGATGAAAAGGTTGGAAAGGGGCGCGATGCCCGAGTAATGAAGATGAATATGAATAAGATGGAAAATGCGAAGGATCCGGCGGTGCCGGAAGGCGGGGAAGATACAGGTTTGGAGACCCGGGAATCAGGAGGTGCAATTGTATGCAAATGTAATGCAATGAATAGAATGAATGGATGAAAGAAAAATGCATGAGATGCAAAGAATATGAGGAATATGAAGGGCGAGAGGGCGAGATCCTCCTCTTTCCCCTTGGAGTGGTCCATGAAGAGAATGTGATGGATAAAAACATGGATGGAGTTGAATGGAAGGTGGATAAAACAGTGGAAGGCCCCGTAGCGCCAAGATAACTGCCCCTCCATGGCAGTGAAAGTGTATAATCAAACGGCCCAATGGAAGAAGCTTCAAATGACAACCCCCTTGGAAGGCAAGGATCAATAATGTAAGGGAGTTGGAAAGTTGATACAGGAAGCGTTGCCCTGCCCATTGATTTGAACGGAATAGGAATTTGCCCCTTGTATGGAAGAATGGGTTTAAGATTTGAAAACTGGAGCAAGGGGTGCCCTGCCCGCCCCTTGGATGGCATCAACACTTGGCATTCTTCTCTGAGCAATGGCGGCGACTTGGCTTCTTTGACCATGCTTGGAATAATCCGGATTGGCATCCGGTAAATAAACTCTTGCGTCTTGAATGGCACGGCAGTGGCCAAATTCTTCTTACGCGGCTCTTGCTCACCTTCGGCACACGTACTTATAGCAGCGCTCCCCTTCCGAGTAGTAAAGGGAGGTGAGGCGGAGGCGGAAGGCCTTGTGGATGGGGGAGGTATAATGAAAAGTGTTGGTAAATGGGTGAATGGAGGCGGAGGTTCAAACACGTCGAGTTTCTCCCTTTGCTCGAAAGCAGTCGGGGTTGGCTCGAGTGCAAAAAAGTGTGGATCCTGCTCAGGATTAACCATGGGTAAATGTCACGCCCCGTACTCTATACCGTCGAGGTATTGTCCGCTTTGGCCTACCGGCCTCACGGTTTTATCCCTTTTTAAGGGTGATCGGCTCCAGAATGAGGGACTTCCCGGGTAGGTCACCCATCCCAGTACTACTCCCCATTAAGCACGCTTAACTTCGGAGTTCTTTCCAAGAACTGAGCTGATACTTGAAAAGGCGCCTCGGTGATATAGAGTACAACTTAGCTATATTTGAGGGTGTTACAATCTACCCCTCTTATATAGGCGACGTCCTCGAAGACTGTCACGCCCCGAGCGCGGAAGATTTCCCGGAGGCGTGGCGCGTCTATATCAATAGTGCCATGAGAGCGATAGAATTTGAAATTTAAATAACAGAGTGCGCAATCAACTAATTTATTTCTATAATACCAAATTCAATTATTACAAAGATGCTTCCACTAAACATCACATAGGCTACATGCCTCGACAATTCTATAACTAAGGTACAGATACAGACTCAACTAAAAATCAAAAGACACTGAAGTAATCTGGCGCTCATCACTCGGTTCCATTCCCCTCTATGAAGGTGTCGCTATCTGAATTACCTGAAAAAGTTATGAAGTAACAGGGTGAGCGAATCGCTCAGTAGGAATTACATCTCAAGTTCGAGCAATCTTTAAGTGAATTATAGATTTCATGATTTACCGATATAGCTAAGAAGATAAGACATTATATCCATGCAGGAAGAACGACTAAGGGATCAAGTACTGTGTAATCTATCAAGAACTTGCAGTTGTAAATGCCACCTTTAGGGCAAGCAGACTCATGTATAAACAAGTAGTCATATTCGAGTGAGGATTCATATACAAGTAACAGTTTGCATAAGCAAGTCCCAAGCAAGTAGTATCAGGCAATGTCAATAGAATTGGCTATTTAATTCAATTTGAATCAAGCAAGTAATTTGCCCTTTTTCTCGGGCCACAAGTCAAGCAAGTCAAGCACGTCAGGCAAGAAGAGAGTGAGGGTGTCCGAGTCACGCAAGTATTCCGGTGCAATGCTAAGCACCGGGGGTCATTTATAACTCCCATGGGCACAAGAACCTTCGGGTGCTCCTCCCAGGACCAGACCGGGCCCTATACGCACAGCATTTCATATTTATTTTGACATCCACTCTCATTTATAGCCAATATGGAATTTCAAAAAAATCTAGAAACGTAGTATAGACAAGATTAACTAGCCATTTGGTTATGGAGGATTCTAGAGGTGGCCCCTACGGGTTGCCCCGCATGGCACTTAGCTCCGACAGTGCATCCCCAAATGGTAGTTTAGAGGTTCAAGGTTTGACCATGTATGTATCAGGTAGATTTCATGGAAGGGATTTCAAAAATACATATGCATGTACATGTACCATTTCTGGCCTTTTTATAATTGACGCCCCATCAGGGGGCGTTAATTCTTCAAGAGACGCCCTGTACAGCGGGCATTAATTCATTAATAGACGCCCTGTCTTGGGGCGTTATTTATGTGTTGACACTTGGTGTCGACACTTAGCTTTCTGGGTTCTATAAATGACGCCCTCTCCAGGGGGCGTTAAATCATTAATAGACGCCCTGTCCTAGGCCGTCAATTATGTAATAGACGCCCAGTGTAGGGGCGTCATTTATATCTTGTTCTAGATATATAATATCCTGCTAACTGTATATAATATATGTATATACTAATACCCTGTTATCTACAGTCATTGGAAAAACCCAAGATGGTTCAAGCCTATTTTGTGTATGTTCAAATGGATGGTCCGTGCATGGTTTCATAAAAATAGGTCTGTGTAGGTTTTAAATATGCAGAGTCCGTGCAAGTTTTCAAAAATAGGGGTTCGTTCATGTTTTCATAAAGCCAAGTCCATGCACCTTTTAAAGGGTCCATGCGGATTAAACGAGGTCCGTGCACTTTTGTAAGAAACAGGTTCAAGGTCCGTGCACAAAACAGGTTCGTCCAGCTTTTATAAAAACAATGGGTCCATGCATGTTTGAAAGAAATCAGTGCATGTTTTATAAAAATGGTTCGTGCATGTTTGAAACAGAGAGGTTCGTGCATGTTTTAAAGGGGTCCGTGCAATGGTTCGTGCAAGTTTTTATAAAAATAAAGGTCCGTGCATCTTTTAAAACGGTTCGTGCACTTTTCAGAAGAATCAGGATTCATGCATAAGAACACGAAATGACGCCTTCCTCAAAGTCGTCATTCAATTGACGACGTCTGGGGACTCGTCTTTCACAGAATCGACGCCTTGGTCAAGGGCGTCATTTCCAATGAGTCTAGGGGTTGTTTTGGATTGTTTTCTTCAACTCGGTTTGCAGGTGTCGACACAGGTGTCGACACCACATGTTGACACCTAGTGTTGACATTTATTCGGTGCATCAGTTAGTCTTCTTTTCTGTTGCACAGTGTAGTCTCATGATAACACATGATTAAGATGGATTAAGATAGGATTAACATATGATTTAGATGGATTAAGATAGATAGGGTGCATAATTCATTCGTTAATGACTGGTTCAAAATTTCCAGAGCCTATATATATATATATGGAACATGATTAAGCTTGATTAGCATGCGATTAACATGATTAATATGCGATTAACATGTCATTAACATGAGTATTAACATGTCATTAGCATGAGTATTAACTGTAAAACTAGTGTAATGATATATATATGTTCATGGTAACAGGTTCATGGTTCATGGTCAAATATTCATGGTAGACAGGTGGATTAGCATGCTACAGAGGATGTTGAATAGGATTTAGCATACTATTAAATTACTGGTAGCATATAGTAAGACTTCTTTTTTTTTTTTTGAACTAATGTGCTCAGGTGTGAAAGGATCAATTTCGTAGGGTTAAAAAAGATAAAAATGCACGATTTAAAAGGATTTAACATGGCAGGTTTTAAACTGAATCACACGTAGGTTCAAAGGACTAAAGATTGTAGGTTTAAAAACTAACAGAAATATGGACTCTTTCGTAAGTTTAAAACTTGGAGTTTGCAGGTTTACAAGGTTTGATGGACAAAGGATGGAAGGGTCATGTTTTAACTTCGAAATTCTCAAGTTTGAGATTAATAAAAACATAGGGTCGTTCCCCCCTCCATTTTTTTTTGGTTTTAAAATCCCCAAGTTTGAAAGTGTAAAATAATCAAAACCACAATTTTGAAGAATAACAGTGCAGGTTTAAAAGCATCATAAGCAAGTTTATAGGAAAAAATGCAGGTTTCAAAGTTGACCCGAATAGCAGGGTTAACATGGATAAGAACGGTAGATGTTAAGCTCTGTTGATGTAGGTGTAAAAAAAAAAGAATGGAATACCAGATTTAGAAGGGTTAAGACACGGTGTTTTAAAGCTGTTTTTAAAGGGTTAAAAGATATCAGAACTTCAGATTTTAAACCTCAAATTTGTAGCTTAAAAAGGAGATTAAAACACAGGAAACATGGGCTTGTTTTATACAGGATTAAACCTCCGAGTTTGCAAATTTTAAAGGTCCGATGGACAGGTTTGGAGGGTCACGTTGTGCTGTGTTTTAAACTTCAAACTCTCGGGTTTAAGATTAACAAAAATAGAGGGTGGTTGTGTTGGTTTTAAATCCTCAAGTTTCCAAGTTTAGAAGGATCAGAAAATCAAGTTTAAAGTAGATAGATTGCAGGTTTTAAAAGGCCGATTGGCAGGAATTGAAAGGCTATGGTTCGGCTGGCTTTTCAACTTTAGATTTGTAGGTTTAAGATTAGCAAAACAAAGGGGAAAAAGATGATCAAAATTGCTAGGAAATATGCTCGTTTTTGCAGGTTTATTGGCAATCCGATTTGCAAGAATAAGAGATTAAAATTCAGATTTTTTTTATACTTGAGGCTTGAGTGAGAAAACCTACCTGTTGATGTGATCGGAGAAATAAAATAGCAAGAAGAAGAAGAAGCCAAGCAGACTTTACGTCTTTCCCCAATATCCTTGCGCAGTGCTGAGGCGTCAGTAGCCTCTGCCAGCGCTGCCAATAGCCTTTAGATATAGGCTAAGCACACATACTCTAATTATTTCCTTGGGGAACCAGATCCGGGGACAAAGGGTGCCAGCGAAGCCAGGCTGTTCGTGTCTAAGTCTTCTAGAAACATTAGTGAGAATAACCCTTTCTCTACTTTAATCTTTCCTATAATACTTACTTTGTAAGATTCTTTAGAAAAGCCCTTTTTGGGTCCTTTTAGAAACATGATTTCTAATGGAGGTGCTTATTATAATTTCTTTAGAGTAACGTAATTAAGTGAATAAATTTATACTTGTAATTAAGTGAATAAATTCATAAATAATTTGGTAATTTATATTATTATTATTATTTTATATATTTCTATTTAATATTCTCGGGTGTTACACCCTCCCCTACTTAAAAGAATTTGGTCCCCAAATTCAATGGTATAAGGGTAAATTCAACTACATAAGGATATTGTAGAAAGTATAAGATACTTGCCGACTAAAATAGTTCTGGGTATCTTCTCTTCATAGATTCCTCGGTCTCCCAAGTTGCTTCTTGCTCCGAGCATCGATTCCATTGGATTTTTACCATAGGGATCGTCTTGCTCCTTAGAACTCGAACTTCGCGGTCGAGGATCTGCATCGGCCTTTGCTCATAAGTAAGATCCCTTTGAATCACCAATTCAGCATGATTGATGATGTGAGAAGGGTCGTGCACATATTTCTTCAGTATAGATATATGAAATACATTGTGCACTTCCGAGAGTTGAGGAGGTAAGGCAATGCGGTAAGCCACCTCGCCCACTCTTTCCAATACTTCAAATGGACCGATAAACCTTGGTGTAAGTTTACCCTTAACACCGAATCTTCTAATGCCTCGGCCGGGAGATACCCTGAGAAATACATGGTCACCCACTTGAAATTCTAAATCTCTCCTTCTGTTATCAGCATAAGATTTTTGCCTGCATTGAGCTACCTTGAGTCTCTCTCTGATAAGGTGTATCTTCTCAGTCGAATCTCTAACCATATCTGGGCCTAGAATTTGTCTTTCACCGACTTCTTCCCAGCATATTGGAGAACGACAACTCCTGCCATAAAGCGCCTCGAAAGGAGCCATTTGAATACTAGCTTGATAGCTGTTATTATATGCAAATTCGGCTAGTGGTAAGTGGTCATGCCAGCTTCCGCCGAAATCTATAATACATGCCCTTAACATATCTTCAACAACCTGATTTGTCCTTTCAGTCTGACCATCTGTCTGGGGATGGAAAGCAGTGCTGAAATTAAGTTTCGTCCCTAGAGAGTGTTGTAGACCCTTCCAAAAATGAGAGGTGAAGCGTGGGTCTCGGTCAGATACGATCGAGACGGGAACTCCATGCAATCTAACCATCTCCTTAATATACAAGGCAGCAAGTACGTCAACTGACCATCGACTTTTGATGGGTAAGAAATGGGCCGATTTAGTTAACCGGTCGATAATTACCCAAATTCCATCATATCCGGCCCTAGACTTGGGCAAACCCATGATAAAGTCCATGCCAATATCTTCCCACTTCCACTTGGGAATATCCAGCGGATGTAGCTTTCCGGCGGGTTTTTGATGTTCCGCCTTCACTTGTTGGCATGTGAGGCAACGAGACACAAAGTCTGCTACCTCCCTTTTCATGTTAGGCCACCAGAAAGTTCTTTTCAAGTCTTGGTACATCTTAGTAGATCCAGGGTGGATAGTGTACCTTGATTTGTGAGCTTCCTCAAGAATCTTCTTCTTCAATTCAGGACAGTCGGGCACACATGTTCGTTCATGGAATAGCAATCTACCATCAGGTGCCAGTTTGAAATCAAGTCTCTCATCCAGCTTGCTTTTTACCTCTACTAGTGCAGGGTCTTCTTCTTGGAGCTTCATGATTTCAGGTAGCAAGTCTGAATGTAGACTCATGTGGGATAGAATAATACACTTGTTCTTCTCGTCTGTGCCGATATCAAGCTCAGAGGATTTCTCCAGCAGTTTCCATTCTTGTATCATACAGTTGGCCAGAATTGCTCTTGGCTTTCGACTAAGGGCATCAGCTACAGAATTACCCTTACCAGGGTGGTATTGTATAATGAAGTCGAAATCCTTAAGATATTCGAGCCATCGCCTTTGCCGCATGTTTAGCTCCTTTTGGGAGAATAGATACTTGAGGCTTTTATGATCGGAGTATACAGTGAATTGTTCTCCGTAGAGATAATGCCTCCAGATTTTCAAAGCAAATACTACCGCGGCCAGTTCTAAGTCATGAACCGGGTAGTTCTCTTCATGCTTCTTCAATTGCCGGGAAGAGTATGCAATGACCCTCTCATTCTGCATCAATACACATCCGAGGCCAATACCCGAAGCATCGGTGTATACCTCGTATTTTTCTCCTTCAATTGGCAATGATAAGACTGGAGCAGTGGTCAAGAGATCCTTTAAGGCTTGGAAACTCTTCTCACAGTCTTCATTCCACTCATAAGGCACTTCCTTGCGGGTTAACCTGGTCAGAGGAACCGCAATCTTGGAGAAGTCCTTGATAAAACGCCGGTAGTAACCAGCTAGACCCAAGAAGCTTCGAATTTCTGTTGTATTTGTGGGTCGGTCCCAGTTTTTCACGGCTTCAACCTTTGACGGGTCTACAGAAATCCCTTTCCTTGAAATAATATGGCCTAAGAAAGGTACTTCATCGAGCCAAAACTCGCACTTGCTGAATTTGGCATATAATTTATTTTCCCTCAATATCTGTAATGCCTTCTTGAGATGTTCTTCGTGATCTTCTTCGGTCTTTGAATAGATCAGAATATCATCAATAAACACCACAACAAATTGGTCTAAGTAGGGCCTGAAGACGCTATTCATTAACTGCATAAAAGCTGCGGGGGCATTTGTTAGTCCGAAAGGCATAACAGTAAATTCGTAATGCCCATACCTGCTTCGGAACGCAGTTTTATGAATGTCCTCTTCTTTGATCTTCAATTGGTGATAACCAGAACGGAGATCAATCTTGGAGAAATATGTAGCTCCAGATAATTGATCGAACAGCTCGTCAATTCTCGGTAACGGGTACTTGTTCTTGATTGTAAGATGATTGAGCTATCGATAATCAATGCATAGTCTCATCGATCCGTCCTTTTTTTTGACGAACAGTACGGGTGCTCCCCAAGGGGAAGTACTCGGCCTGATGAAACCCTTGTGTAGTAACTCCATCAGCTGCTCTTTTAGCTCCTTAAGCTCAGCAGGAGACATTCTATACGGTGCCCTTGAAACAGGACCAGCACCAGGGACAAGGTCGATTGTGAACGACACTTCCCTTTCCGGGGGCAATTCAGACAATTCCTCAGGAAAGACGTCGGGAAAATCCCGAACTACGCGGATGTCTTCGAGTTTAGCCTTCTCGACCTCCATGACAGTTACGAATGCTAAGAAAGCCATGCATCCTTTACTCACAAGTTTACTAGCTCGGAGGGCCGATATAAGAGGTGATCTACTCCAAGGGCTAGTGTAAACCAGTGTTGGAAATTCCACAAAAGTGACCTTGCCATACCGGCAATCAACCGTTGCTTGGTAAGTGGATAGCCAATCAGCACCCAATATGACATCATAACCTTCCATATCTAGACATATCAGGTCAGCAGGTAAATTGTTTCCCCTAACCATCACTTTACAATTTGCATATTGATAGGTGATATCAGACTCGTTCCCAAGAGGTGTAGATATAATTAAATCTATCAGTTCAGGTTCCTTGGAAAATGAAGCAGCAAATTTCTTGGAAACGAATGAGTGAGTGGCTCCGGTATCAAATAAAACTTGTGCAGTTTTTGAACAAATAGTGAGGTTACCTTCCACAATTCCACCTTCCATTGGTTCCTTCTCTCGGAGAGCTTGTAGACGGCCTTGCTTCTTCATCGGACGCTTTTCATCTTTGGCGTCCTGCTCTTTTATCAGTGGACAGTCTGGGATCCGGTGTTCCTGACTCCCACATCGGAGACAAGCTCCCAACTTCCTCCAGCATTCCTCGGTCTTATGGCCAGCTTTGTCACAGTATTTACAAATTTCCTTTGATTGTGACTGGGTGGCGGTGAAGAATGGCTTGCTAGTCTTCTGGAATTTCGGTGCCTTGGAGTGCTCTCCTCCCATGAAGGTCCGCTTCTTGTTGAATGGTCGACGAAATTTTTCCGGGCTGGTGACGGGTTCCTTCTTGTCTCTTCCTCTGATCCTCTCGGATAATTCGGTGGCATCTTCTAGCAATTGGGCACGCCGAACCATCTCCGAGTAGACTTGAATGTCCATCGGTGCCAGTTGAGTAATATAGTGGGGCCAAAGCCCGTTGAGGAACCTTTTTGCCTTCATCTTCTCCGTACACACCAAGTGAGGTGCATACTTGGACAGTCTCGAAAATTGGGCCTCATATTCGGCCACTTTCAAGGCCCGCTGTTTTAGAACGGTGAATTCGGCGGCCTTCTTCTCCTGGATATGCTCGGAGAAATACTTGGTGTTAAAATGCTCCTTGAATTCCTCCCATGTAACATGATTATCTGGCAGTGTTGCATCAACAGATTCCCACCAGCATCGGGCTTCTCGTTCCAGTTGGAACACGGCCAGTAAAACTTGTTCCCCGTCCGTGCATTGCATCACATGGAATATTCGCTCCATGTCCTCTAACCAGTTCTCGGCATCCTCGGGGTCGGATGAACCCATGAATCTCGGCGGGTTCATGTTACGGAAACTCCGATGGAGATCACCCGCTCCACGGTTTGCTCCGCCTTGGGCCACCTGCTGTAGCGCCTGTGTAAGGCCTTGCACGGTGCGCTGCATCTCGCGCCATTGTGCTCTTTCGGCAGCCATGATCCTATAGAAGAATATCAAGATCGAGTGTTAAAGGTCAGGTTTACTGTTAAGGTCAAAGTAGAAACCTCAAAGTATAAAGTCTAACCCATGGCTCTATCCATCTCACCGGGTAAGGTATATCTATCCTTAGACTCTAGTTTGCCAGATTCAATTTCTATCTTTTCCTTTTAGTTATCCCTAGGTTTTAAATCCTAGGCTCTGATACCACGAAGACTGTCACGCCCCGAGCGCGGAAGATTTCCCGGAGGCGTGGCGCGTCTATATCAATAGTGTCATGAGAGCGATAGAATTTGAAATTTAAATAACAGAGTGCGCAATCAACTAATTTATTTCTATAATACCAAATTCAATTATTACAAAGATGCTTCCACTAAACATCACATAGGCTACATGCCTCGACAATTCTATAACTAAGGTACAGATACAGACTCAACTAAAAATCAAAAGACACTGAAGTAATCTGGCGCTCATCACTCAGTTCCATTCCCCTCTATGAAGGTGTCGCTATCCGAATTACCTGAAAAAGTTATGAAGTAACAGGGTGAGCGAATCGCTCAGTAGGAATTACATCTCAAGTTCGAGCAATCTTTAAGTGAATTACAGATTTCATGATTTACCGATATAGCTAAGAAGATAAGACATTATATCCATGCAGGAAGAACGAGTAAGGGATCAAGTACTGTGTAATCTATCAAGAACTTGCAGTTGTAAATGCCACCTTTAGGGCAAGCAGACTCATGTATAAACAAGTAGTCATATTCGAGTGAGGATTCATATACAAGTAACAGTTTGCATAAGCAAGTCCCAAGCAAGTAGTATCAGGCAATGTCAATAGAATTGGCTATTTAATTCAATTTGAATCAAGCAAGTAATTTGCCCTTTTTCTCGGGCCACAAGTCAAGCAAGTCAAGCACGTCAGGCAAGAAGAGAGTGAGGGTGTCCGAGTCACGCAAGTATTCCGGTGCAATGCTAAGCACCGGGGGTCATTTATAACTCCCATGGGCACAAGAACCTTCGGGTGCTCCTCCCAGGACCAGACCGGGCCCTATACGCACAACATTTCATATTTATTTTGACATCCACTCTCATTTATAGCCAATATGGAATTTCAAAAAAATCTAGAAACGTAATATAGACAAGATTAACTAGCCATTTGGTTATGGAGGATTCTAGAGGTGACCCCTACGGGTTGCCCCGCATGGCACTTAGCTCCGACAGTGCATCCCCAAATGGTAGTTTAGAGGTTCAAGGTTTGACCATGTATGTATCAGGTAGATTTCATGGAAGGGATTTCAAAAATACATATGCATGTACATGTACCATTTCTGGCCTTTTTATAATTGACGCCCCATCAGGGGGCGTTAATTCTTCAAGAGACGCCCTGTACAGCGGGCATTAATTCATTAATAGACGCCCTATCTTGGGGTGTTATTTATGTGTTGACACTTGGTGTCGACACTTAGCTTTCTGGGATCTATAAATGACGCCCTCTCCAGGGGGCGTTAAATCATTAATAGACGCCCTGTCCTAGGCCGTCAATTATGTAATAGACGCCCAGTGTAGGGGCGTCATTTATATCTTGTTCTAGATATATAATATCCTGCTAACTGTATATAATATATGTATATACTAATACCCTGTTATCTACAGTCATTGGAAAAACCCAAGATGGTTCAAGCCTATTTTGTGTATGTTCAAATGGATGGTCCGTGCATGGTTTCATAAAAATAGGTCTGTGTAGGTTTTAAATATGCAGAGTCCGTGCAAGTTTTCAAAAATAGGGGTTCGTTCATGTTTTCATAAAGCCAAGTCCATGCACCTTTTAAAGGGTCCATGCGGATTAAACGAGGTCCGTGCACTTTTGTAAGAAACAGGTTCAAGGTCCGTGCACAAAACAGGTTCGTCCAGCTTTTATAAAAACAATGGGTCCATGCATGTTTGAAAGAAATCAGTGCATGTTTTATAAAAATGGTTCGTGCATGTTTGAAACAGAGAGGTTCGTGCATGTTTTAAAGGGGTCCGTGCAATGGTTCGTGCAAGTTTTTATAAAAATAAAGGTCCGTGCATCTTTTAAAACGGTCCGTGCACTTTTCAGAAGAATCAGGATTCGTGCGTAAGAACACGAAATGACGCCTTCCTCAAAGTCGTCATTCAATTGACGACGTCTGGGGACTCGTCTTTCACAGAATCGACGCCTTGGTCAAGGGCGTCATTTCCAATGAGTCTAGGGGTTGTTTTGGATTGTTTTCTTCAACTCGGTTGTAGGTGTCGACACAGGTGTCGACACCACATGTTGACACCTAGTGTTGACATTTATTCAGTGCATCAGTTAGTCTTCTTTTCTGTTGCACAGTGTAGTCTCATGATAACACATGATTAAGATGGATTAAGACAGGATTAACATATGATTTAGATGGATTAAGATAGATAGGGTGCATAATTCATTCGTTAATGACTGGTTCAAAATTTCCAGAGCCTATATATATATATGGAACATGATTAAGCTTGATTAGCATGTGATTAACATGATTAATATGCGATTAACATGTCATTAACATGAGTATTAACATGTCATTAGCATGAGTATGAACTGTAAAACTAGTGTAATGATATATATATGTCATGGTAACAGGTTCATGGTTCATGGTCAAATATTCATGGTAGACAGGTGGATTAGCATGCTACAGAGGATGTTGAATAGGATTTAGCATGCTATTAAATTACTGGTAGCATACAGTAAGACTTCTTTTTTTTTTTTGAACTAATGTGCTCAGGTGTGAAAGGATCAATTTCGTAGGGTTAAAAAAGATAAAAATGCACGATTTAAAAGGATTTAACATGGCAGGTTTTAAACTGAATCACACGTAGGTTCAAAGGACTAAAGATTGTAGGTTTAAAAACTAACAGAAATATGGACTCTTTCGTAAGTTTAAAACTTGGAGTTTGCAGGCTTACAAGGTTTGATGGACAAAGGATGGAAGGGTCATGTTTTAACTTCGAAATTCTCAAGTTTGAGATTAATAAAAACATAGGGTCGTTCCCCCCTCCATTTTTTTTTTGGTTTTAAAATCCCCAAGTTTGAAAGTGTAAAATAATCAAAACCACAATTTTGAAGAATAACAGTGCAGGTTTAAAAGCATCATAAGCAAGTTTATAGGAAAAAATGCAGGTTTCAAAGTTGACCCGAATAGCAGGGTTAACATGGATAAGAACGGTAGATGTTAAGCTCTGTTGATGTAGGTGTAAAAAAAAAAGAATGGAATACCAGGTTTAGAAGGGTTAAGACACGGTGTTTTAAAGCTGTTTTTAAAGGGTTAAAAGATATCAGAACTTCAGATTTTAAACCTCAAATTTGCAGCTTAAAAAGGAGATTAAAACACAGGAAACATGGGCTTGTTTTATACAGGATTAAACCTCCGAGTTTGCAAATTTTAAAGGTCCGATGGACAGGTTTGGAGGGTCACGTTGTGCTGTGTTTTAAACTTCAAACTCTCAGGTTTAAGATTAACAAAAATAGAGGGTGGTTGTGTTGGTTTTAAATCCTCAAGTTTCCAAGTTTAGAAGGATCAGAAAATCAAGTTTAAAGTAGATAGATTGCAGGTTTTAAAAGGCCGATTGGCAGGATTGAAAGGCTATGGTTCGGCTGGCTTTTCAACTTCAGATTTGTAGGTTTAAGATTAGCAAAACAAAGGGGAAAAAGATGATCAAAATTGCTAGGAAATATGCTCGTTTTTGCAGGTTTATTGGCAATCCGATTTGCAAGAATAAGAGATTAAAATTCAGATTTTTTTTATACTTGAGGCTTGAGTGAGAAAACCTACCTGTTGATGTGATCGGAGAAATAAAATAGAAGGAGAAGAAGAAGCCAAGCAGACTTTACGTCTTTCCCCAATATCCTTGCGCAGTGCTGAGGCGTCAGTAGCCTCTGCCAGCGCTGCCAGTAGCCTTTAGATATAGGCTAAGCACACATACTCTAATTATTTCCTTGGGGAACCAGATCTGATATCGGGGAACCAGATCCGGGGACAAAGGGTGCCAGCGAAGCCAGGCTGTTCGTGTCTAAGTCTTCTAGAAACATTAGTGAGAATAACCCTTTCTCTACTTTAATCTTTCCTATAATACTTACTTTGTAAGATTCTTTAGAAAAGCCCTTTTTGGGTCCTTTTAGAAACATGATTTCTAATGGAGGTGCTTATTATAATTTCTTTAGAGTAACGTAATTAAGTGAATAAATTTATACTTGTAATTAAGTGAATAAATTCATAAATAATTTGGTAATTTATATTATTATTATTATTTTATATATTTCTATTTAATATTCTCGGGTGTTACAGTAAAGGTAAAGGGTTAAATGGTGGGGTAGGTAAAGTGGGTTTTAGGGATGGTGGTAATGGGATAACAGGAGGTTGAATTGGGGACAGTTCAATGGTAGGCTCGGTGGAGGCCGATGGTGTGGAGGTTGATGGCTTAATAGGTGGAGATTTAATTAGTGGAGGGTTAATGGGTGAAGGTTTGGTGCGTAGGAAATGCCGGACGGGGCGAGCGGTGTTAGGAGTGGGAGTAGACTCAAAATGCGCCGGCGTGGGTGATTGGAGTATCGACCCATCGTCGTAACACCAAGAGGTTTCAGAAATAGGGGTTGAATTAGGAGTGGTTTCCTCCTGAGCAGGGGGTTCATCGAATGAAAATGGGGAAAGCGGAAAGTTAAGGAAACTCGGAAGGGGTGCCTGCGGAGCTTCATCATCATCGTATACTGCCTCGGATTCTTCGAATGCCGGCTCTTGCTCACTTGAACCGCCGACGCCGTAATCATCCCTCCTGTCTTTCCATTCTCTCTCCATCTTTGTAATCTCGTCCAAAGCGGCATGGAGAGGATTGACTGGAGTAGGAGGAGCCGTGACCCTCTTTATTTGTTCCTCCATCAAAGTAATCTTATCAAGCAGAGATTGTTGGAGGGGTGTGACTTGAACAACCGAGGGCTGGCAGGGCCTTGAAGGAGGAGGGGACGCATAAAAAGGCCGTGGAGGGGAGTTGATGGGATGACCCGTAAAAGAACCCGGACGGGCCGGATTGCAAGGAGTAAATGGGCCTCGGGGCCGTGATGGAGGAGGAATAGAAGGAGGCGGGTGTCGGACCACCCGAGGAGGAGTGTGAATAGAGGGGGATGGGTAATGGGCTACCCGATTAGGAATATGAATAGAAGAGGGAGGTGGGTGATGGCCCCCCCGTGTAGGATTGTGAATAGAAGAGGGAGGTGGGTGATGGGCCACCCGTGTAGGATTGGAAGGGGGAGATGAAGGAGATGCACCCTCAACAGCGGCCTTGAGGGCTTGGATCTGTTGAGGGGTGAGATGATCTAATGCATGAATGAGTTGAGAGACTTTCTCATCATTAGGACGAGGCGGTCCCGAAGGAGTAGTGGCTCGAACTTGAGTAGGGGGATCATGAAGATGGACATTACCCGTGGGTCGGGCATGGCCATAAGAATGAGGACGTGGTCCCTTGAAAGTATGGTGAGAATGATGAACATGTTGAATTTGAGGGGAATAAGATGTGCTAGGTTGATCACCCTCATGAATATTAATTGAATTGAACATGTTATTTTGTCTATCAAAGTAAGCCATTATGCAAGCAATTTAATATGCAAACAATTTGTAAAGAAACACACAAGTTGTGATAGTTACCTTGATTTCTTATGTTTGAACCTTGGTGAATTAATGAATTTATGCAAATTGATATGATTCACACAAGGGGAGGAACCTAGTTTCAAATATGATTTAACTCCAATGCCAACTAGGAACACTCTCTCACCACGTTTAGGCCAACTAATTCGGGACTTCAAAGGGTACAACCTGCCCGGCGTCCGTGAGGGAATCCACGGGTGCGGGGACTTATGGAGGGTTGAAAAAGGGATCTCCGGTCCAAAGAGACGGAATGCTCAATGGAGGGTCGTCCCAATTCCAAGAGGGTGTGTGGATCCTAGTGAGGAGAGAGGAGGTCTCCCAAACCAATGCAAGGAAATGAATGAATGCAATGCAAGGAGATATAAACAAATCCACCAATAGAGCCAAATAAATGGTATAATCAATATAAAATCAATGCACAGATAAGCACGGGCTCTGTGAAAACTAAGGAAAGACACGACCTGGGTAAGGTCGCTATCAGAAAAGAGACGCCCTGGGGCAGGGCGTGAATCACTGTGGCGGGCCCACAGGCAGAGAAAAACGCGCCCTGATATGGGGCGCTACAAATCAAAGAAACGCCTCCTAGTGAGGGCGTCAAAACTCAGGGGTAGCAAAGAAACACCTTAGTGTGAGGCGTTTTAAATAAAGACACGTCCTGGATGAGGGCGTTTACTCACAGAAGCCAGAAAATATAAAGAAAGACGCATGTGAAAAGGCGCTGGCCAATAAACGGACGCCCAGGGGTGTGGGCGTCAAATCCCAAAAAAGCGCCTTGATGTGAGGCGCTATTAAATAAAGCAACGCCCTTGGGCAGGGCGTAAATTCACAAGCAGACTAAGAGACCAGGATCAATGCTGAAAGACGCCATGTTGGAAGGCGTAAAACACGCAGAAAACGTCCTAGGTGAGGGCGTGAAATTAAAACGCGCCTGCGACAAAGGCGTTAATTACCAGAAAGCTCCACGGCCAACAAAATAAAAACACTCACAGTCACAACATAATCATGGCAATCAACATGATATCATGCTCATCAAAAAAATTATTTTTAAGAGGATAAGTGGAGTTTCTAAAAAGAAGAATCTAATCCAAACTAGCCAATCACTAGTGGGGAGATGCAAAGCACAAAGGAGGGTGCCCGAGGGGCACAAGGGAAAGGGTACCGAGGGTACCAAAGGGAAAGGGCACGCGAGGGTGCCAAAGGGGAAAGGGGTAATCAAAAAAAAGAACAATAGGGGTCCCACCGTGATCGCCAATTTGTAGATCCTAATAAATGCACTTAAGGAAAAATTAAGAATATGAATAAATAAGCATGAAATAGCACGAGGTGCAAAGAGGAGTTTGTGATCGCCAGAGACGCGAACGCCTCAAAAGGTATAAACAATAATAATCAAGGAGGGATCGCGAAGAATACCTTTAAAAGCGCGGGGATGTGAGTGCTCCTTTCTCTTCTAATCGGCCGGCCGATGAAGAGAGTTCTTCAATTAATTACCCTTGCAAAACAAAGACAAACACCAACAAAGATATGGATTAGAAACATGGTGAGTGTAGCATCAAATCCATATATATAGATAAGCATGAAAACATGTGCAAGAACACACCTTAATGGTGGTTGCCCTTAAACCCCTATGCAAAGAGGGTGTGGAAAAATATGATGATTAGAAGTAAAGCAAGTGCAAGGGTTGCACTATGGGGAGTTCCTCAACGTGGTCGAGTAGAAAAAATTAATGGAAGATGAATGAGATGCATGCAATGACTAATGCAATGAAAATAAGATAAAGATGAAAAGATAGAGAAGCCTGTGCTTTGGCTTGGATCCTCGATGGGGAGAGAGTTCCTTCGTAAAAGGATGGACTTTGGATGCACAGGAAGTCTCCCTCCTTCAGCCAATTCGGATGCAGCACCCCCTGTAAAAACAAAAGAAGAAGAAGAAGAGAAACTGAAGCAGAAGAATAAGAAGAAAAAAAAATCGAAGGGGATCCAACCTCATTAACAGAGCCGCAGAAGCTCTATAAAAAGGATTAGATCAA